>JAUBNY010001046.1:1505011-1524629 GCA_032275445.1 Crypturellus soui
TTAGTCAAGCATGATTTCCCTTTCGTGAATCCATGCTGACTAGTCCTGAACACCTTCTTGTCCTCTGTGTGCCTCAAGGCAATGGCCAGCACGAGCCGTTCCATCACTTTTCCGGGGACAGAGGTGAGGCTCACTGGCTTGTTGTTGCCCGGATCCTCCTCCTTGCCTTTTTTGAAGACTGGCGTGACACTGGCCTTCTTCCAGTCCTCTGGCACCTCCCTCAATAACATAATTAATAGATAATATTAGATAGAATTCAAGGATACATTTCAGATGTATCCTTGTATTTAGATAATAGATTACTTTTCTATTTCTCTCTCATTTTTGTTTTTGTTTCTTTTTCCTTCATCTATTTTTTTATCTTCAATCCCTTTCCTAACTAGTTTCTTTTCAAATAGTTGTTACCTTGCAGACTCCCAGCTTACTTTCATTTCCATTTGTTTCTCTTTCTACCCATATTCTGTCTTTTTAAACATCATATTCTTAAACTTCATATCAGATTTTTCCTTCCATTCCTTCCTATCTAGTCTTTTACAGGACAGAAAAGTGTTTTCTTCACTTAGGATTTTTTTTCTCTAAACCCCAACTCATCTTTACAACCAGTCCATACATTTTTCTAAAGAAACTTTTGCTTCTCACACTATTGCTTGAAAAAGCTCTTCTATAAAAGCAGTATCTCATTTTTTTTTTCTTTCAAGTTGGTGTCTTTCCAATATATTACCTTGCTGTGAGCACTACCAGAGCTGTGTTCCTCTGTCTCCCCATCTCTTCTTATCTTTTTTTCTTCTGTGGAGGTCGTATTTGCCTTCTTCCCAAGTCCTTTTTCTTCCCATGGAATCTCATCTCTTCTGACAATTCTTAGCTGTCCTCACTGATTTTTCTCTTTGCCTCCATTTCATTAACCAGTAGTTATCCCTCCCATATGTTGTTCCTCTGCTCAGTGGTTCTTGATGGCAGTCTGTGTCTTCTCAACACTTTCCCACTCTCCCTCCCTCTTACAATGGTCAACTGCTTCAGAGAAGACAGCACACTTGTTGGCAGTAGAGTGTGAAGCAGCCATTGCTAGACTTTTCTCATGCTATGTCTCTCCCATAGACATTTCCATGATATATTCCTCCAAGAGACCCTCTCCCTCCCACTTTGCACAAAATTGCTAAAATTAAATATAATTCTTGCTTCCCTGAATGTGACTAGGATGGGAATAACACTACAAAAGCAAACATAAGAGACTAGGTTTAAACACTTCTGGACAAAGTTATTTGGCATTTTAAGTGTCTTTACGCAAACATTTCCTTTAGATAAGGAATAGCAATCATTAAGGATCAAAACAACTCTCAAGTATGAAAAAATAAAACTACTGTAAGAAATTAATCCGTGGCCAGGTGATATCTAAAGTATAAGCTATCAGTTGTGTTATATGACCAAATAGACATTTATAAGTATTCTGTGGCCTGCAGAAGATAAAGTAAGTTTTAGGAAGACTATGCCTAAGCTAATGTTGCAACAGAAAAAGAGAGAGAAGGAGAAAGAAAGAAAAAAACAGAAAACAGATACCAATAGTCAGTCATTGCTCATGATAATTTTTGTCATCCATCTTTCAAAAATGCTGGTTTTTACTGCTTACATACTTTGCATTCACCGCTGCCAACAATTCCCCAAGCAATTCAGGATTCAAAAATGTACATCTCTAATACTAAGTCATTTGTTTCACTTTGCATAACAATCACTTTTGTTTTTATGGCTTATGATGTCTCATTTGTGCATTTTCATTAAAGAACGGTACTTTAAAATACCATGAAAATATGCAGCAGACAATCAGAAGATGGAACTCTTGGTGGTTATGAATGAATTATTTGCAAGCACGTTTCCAGCATCATAAGCATACCCAGCCACAGTAACGAGAGCAGAATGATGCTGGCTTCATGGTTGTTTAGACAGCTATTCCTCATCAGTGCTGTAACAGAAGGAGCCACACAGAAGAAAGTCATGGTTATACTCATAACTTTATCCTGAGGAACAGCTGTTATATACTGACATTGGATAAATGTCTAATTGATACATTTTCTACATACAGTTTACCACACTGGTTAGGTATATGTATTCAACTAAATAATGGTTACAAACTGCATAATTAATTTACTAAGCAGTCATGATAGAATGACCCTTCTATAAGATAAAGTTGTCTTTATCATGTCCTATGATGCAATAGCAATACCTACTAGTTTGCCTATTTTATAACAGAAAATGAAAAGCAGACAGGAGAGAGAAGTTTAGTGTCTGTAACTGCATAAAAAGGCTATGCTAAGTATGAATGGCACCATTTAAAATATTGTGGCTATGTGATTAAAGAATGGGTTGAAGCACACTGAAAAACATGTTTGCAAGTCAGTTACACAGATTGAGATGCTCAAAGTATATAATTTCAGCATTAAAAAAATAAATATGCATCTTGTGAAGGTGGTGCGTAAGCTAATTTGCTGCACTTGAGAATACCTAAAAACTCACATCTGACTATCAATTTTTTTAGAAAATACAGAACATACATAAAGTGTGAAGAACATAACACAAATTGTAAACTTGACAAAATGCAGAAGTAAGAAGAACACAATGTATCCATTGTGTGGGCCTGATCCTCCAGAAAGACATGTTCAGATATGTATGGAAATGATCCTCTATCAGCAGAGCACATTAGAAAGAACTCTGCAAAGTAAAGGCTTTCATTCAGAAAATAAAATCAGAAAAGAATATGGTAAATGGAAGATTGTTATTCATAATTGTTGGATAACTTATCGCTATTATTATTCCTAAAATAAATAAACAGGAAAATGCTAAAAGTGAGTAAAATATCAACTGAGAGATCAATGAAAAAGCTACTATTAAATGAAGCACTGGAGAAACAAGAATCTGGAACAGAAGATTCACTACAGAGAAAGCTGTATATACTCTTGTATGCCATGACCGTGATTTTAGAAGTTTCAAATGTCTCAAACCTGTTTCCTATAGAAAAAAAAATCCTATAGAATATAGGTTTGGATTTCATTTCACTGCAAAATGAAAACTGAAAAATTAAAAATTAAATGAAAATTGAAAATTATTGAGTTATGTCACACAGTTCAATGCATGAACAAAGGCCATTCAACAATGTGACTTCTTAGAGGATTAATTACTTCCTCAGTACTTTTAGGTAATATGCAAAGACAGCGTCTTTCAGAAGAAAACCCAGAGACAGAGAGAGAGAGAGAAAGTGTTATTTTTCATAGGTTTTATAACATCATTGCTCACTAAGAAAGATGACCATCTGAGCAACAGTGATATACAGAACTGTGTAAGAAAGCCATGAAAGGTCTTAGTGCTCCTATCAAAGCCTAGATGAGTTATGCAACAGTCTTTCATTAATGTTAACCCAAGGTTTTCATATAAATCCACTCCTCCTCAGTGGGAAATGGACTCCAAGGTGTTTAATTAATCTCTTGTCTATACCTCTCACTATAGAAATAATCTAAATAATACATGGACAGAGTATTAGGTAACTTTTTACAGTTGCAGCATGATTAATTGTAATGTCTAAGCTCCTAAACATTAAGCTGAATGTTCATTTGATGGCAGACTCTGGAATTGGGCCAGTGCAGAGGCCATGTATTTTCTGCCACATTTTTAATGTCACAAGAAAGAGATAGTAATATAACTTTGGCTGCTATTTATGGATACAACGTGTGAAGGGTAGGATCCTGGAATTGTATATACACTTTTAAAGAAAAGATAGCCAATTTAGATCCTCATCATACTGTTTGATAAGGAAACTTCAGTTTTATACCATTTCAAGAGACTTGTGGTCCATAAGGGAATGTTTCATAGACACAGAATATCTATGATTGCAAATATTGCTCATGGAATAAAAAGGGGAAAAGCCTAGCTAGCTAATGGCTGGTCTATTAAAAGATTTGATAATTATTCAGGGTGCAACAGTCATATGACCATTTGATGCCACAGACAAAGTTTATATAAGTGTTGCTATGACAATCTGATCCATTAATATGCATCAATGTACATTATCACTTATTTTCAGTTGACAGTAAGAGTAAGGGTTATGTGACAATATGAGAACAATGCTGAAGTGACCAAACAACCTATTGTACTTAATTTCCATTCCCATTAGAGGTGAACATCACTGACTAACTGAAGTATGCATTACCATAGATGCAGAAGTGCCCCAGGCAGTTGCGTTTGGACGCAATTTGCTTTGTATATTAGTGCTCCATATATTCATAATTAAAATGACAAGCTGAAGTTTTCATAGCAAGAAAAGAAAACACTAAACCTCCCAATCTGCCTTTCCGTTAAGACTGGCAAAAAGGCAATGGTTGTTAGGGGAATTAAAAAAAAAAAAAAAAAAAGTACTCTCATAGAAACAGTAGTTGGCATATCAGTCAGACCACTGGATACATGCCAGTCCCACTTACAACAGATCTGCTACACACAGTGCTGATCCCAGGCCAAATTCAACAGTGGGTCTAGATGATGTGCTGCCACAAGTGCCCCAATCAACACCCTCTTCTCCAGCCTGTCTGGGGTCACTGCACATTCCTGCTGCATGACAGATGTGCCTGTATCACTTACGTGCAGCGCCTACAGCTGGAGGGTGAAAAATATGAAAAATGCTCTGGTCCATTCAGCACCGGAGGCTCATAGTGGCACCTCATAAAGTGAAGCAGAGGGATGGCCCTTTTCTGAACTTGGCATATGATGACCTCCCCAAATCCCCAGCCCTCCTGTTGCAAGGTCTTTGATGTCTGTTTGTTACTAGAGGCCGGGGAGGATTCAGTATAATACAAAACCAAATAAAACTAAGATATAAGCAGGTACAGCAAGTAGGGTGCTTGCTATATTTATTTGTCTGCAATTTACCATCTGTTATAGTCACTTAAAATGTGCAACGCCCCGAGAGGAGCAAGGAGCACACATTCTGCCTAAGCTCTTTAATTTATTTGTTCCAATTTATGTTGACATCCTTTTTGGTGGTTTGTGGCTTCATTTTAAGAAAAACTTGCAGACCTCATTCCCATGCAGAAAACTAACGAAGTAAGGGACCGTTTTAGGTGAATTAGCAGGAGGTTACCAGAACCAGCTGTGCGAGGGAGACAGATTACAGGATGTTTTTTTGTACCTGCCTTGTGCCACAATGCAATGCTATTCTGTCATTATCACAGTGCCCATGGACATTACTAAATTGTTTTGCCTCATGCCACATGAACATAGGATGAAAAAAAGAAAAAAAGGTGTGTAATACAAAAATGCATCCCCTCTCTCCTCAGTAATATGACACAGATGTTTCAGAGAACAAAGTGATTTTCCTCAACAGGTCATACATGAAATATATAAAATGAAAGGCATTGCTGGTAAATGAGCTGTCTATTCCACAGAAACTATTTTCTTTTCTCCTTTCCCTGTGACTCTCGCTTCACTGTAGAAAGGGACACTGTCAGTTTATGTTATGCTTCTGCCTAAGACTGTCAAGCTTCGTATACCACATACACTAACTACAAAGACTGCAACTGAAAGAAGTTAGCAGGAAATAAACATTTTCTTTTATTGTTTCAGAGAGTTAAGTCTCTGTATGTGACAGTATACTTAGCAGATTTTGTTGCTGGAATTGTTAAGAACTATCAGCTGGAAAACACATTTTTAAGAAACCCACAATATTAACAGGGTGTATTATTAAGATAATGTGTTTCTTTTCAGTAAGCCATTAAAAAATTACCTGCTTGAATAGTGTCCCACGGATTAAAAAATAAAATAAAATAAATCTGTAGAAAGAAAATTTTCTGCAGAAAGACTGTCCTGGCTGCTTTTTTTTTTTTTTTTTTTTAAATATACTTTGTTAACTTTATCCTTTTTCTCCTGTGGCCCACAATTATGGGTGATAGGCTATAATTCAAGGAATGCTGGTATGGCAACAACTTCTTGTTTTAAGACTGCATTCTCTGAGAATGGACAGACTGTTCACTTATCAGTCATTGTAGCACCTTTTACAAAACACAGTCCTTTGAAATACACAGTGTATAGAAAGCAGTTGATAAAAGCCACAGCTATTTGAAAAGGTGCAATCGTCAAATCCCTTTTGAGTTACTAGTACAGTAGCCTCTTTGTACTTGCAGCACAACAGACTTATCTTGATAATAACCTTCCATGACAGTCCCAGTCTGTGCACAAACCTTAGTCTCTAAGACATTTCACACACGTCCAAGTTGTCTTCCCAGATGGACTAACTCTATCTAAAGTCCTGCTATAAATATACCCTCATTCTGTTTATTGAGACCTGCTTTCATATAAGACTACAGAACAGTGGAGACGCTTGTAAATATCCACCTCCTTACTTTATTCATTCTTACCCCAAGGTAGAAAACAACCAACCTCTTAGGAATGACACAGCATATAATCAAAAAATGAAATAGAAATTAAACATACACTCAGATGTTATTGTTTTAGCTTTTAAGATTTTCTTACTACAGAAGTGACTGAAGTTTCTGCGTTGAACAATAGTTAATAATGAATAGAATAGGAGAACAATGTCAGATAAAATAATTTCACTCATGTCAGCCTTTAATCAGAAAGAACATCCTTCTGATATAGTCCCAACAAGCACCCCAAAAGGAAACAGAAAATAGCCTGGGGTTTCCTTCTGAACTTGGATTCAGGCTTCAGACTGACAAACTGGTCTGACATTCCAGTGCTGTTTTCTTCTGATCTCCAGATATGAAATCCAAGATTTAGTAGATTTGTGTAGTATAAAGACTTGTAGTTGGTTGTCACAGAGAATTATATAATTGATTTTTTTTTTTAGCTTCCTAAAACCCTTTGATCAAGAATTAGGTAATTAAATTACCACTGGATCTGTATATTGTTGAACAAACTTTCATCTTTTATGTTGTCCAATTAAAACAATATTCCTCTTGCACCTGAACAAATATTTCTTGTTCATTTGAATTCTTTACTTACAAGATCTTTTGCTATGCAATTCATCTTTTTAATCATTTGAAACTCAGCCATTTTCAGGTAATGAAGTTATATCTTTCACATTTGCTTTGTAATTAGGTCTTCGAACATACAAACAGTTGTACAAACTCTGAAAGTCCAAGACTGATTCAACTGAAAGCATTATTTTTTCCTACATTCTGAGATATTAATATGTATTATGCTTTTTTTAAAATACAAACAATCAGTAACACATTCACGGATGTTTTCTGTACATACTCTACTTCTCCGATAAGTTAATGTCCACTAACACACAATGAAATGCAAGAACATGCATGTATACTGTTACATATTTTTATGATGGGAAATACTATTGTTCTCTTATGAACATTACCGTGCACAATACATTTACTTCTGTCTCCAGGATAGAATCATATTTTGCTATTTAAGAGATCAGAGTCATTTAAAAATATCTACCCAAAATAATTAGGGAAAATATCCCCTTTTTGGAATTACATTTTCATAGAAATATGACCACAGATTAAATCAAAGTTAGAATACATGTGTTTATTGTTTTTTTTCTTTGCCGTGAAAGTAGTTGAAAAGAAAAGGTTCATAGCATGTGACGGAATTTTTTGCAGACTCCAGCAAATGCATCATAGACCACAACTAATCAATCTCTTTTTTTTTGCAGTACAAAGCCAAATCAGAAAAGCTGTCTCCTTTAATCAAAAATATGAAAGCCTGTCACTGAACTGGACTTGAGTAGGTAGGATTGAGACTCATATCAGTGACCCCAAGTGCACAGAGTGATGCTAAAAATACCTAAAACTGTTTACACGGTGAAAGTGCTAGAATACATAGCATTTTATCCAATTACCAAATATTTATAGGCTCTGGAGATTTAAATAGTACAGAGTTCATCTGCTTTGCCAAGTTTAAAGCATCAAGTGATATGTCATGTAACTTTTGTAATGTAATTATCTCTAAACCTACTTTGGCAGTTCTGCTGGTAAGATTGTAATTATTGCACTTGCTGACAGAGGCAGTGCACGTTTGCATTCATGGCCAGAATCCTTAAACTGGCCTCCTAGTTTGATCAGTATTGAAAGAAAGAAAATATAACATTGTTTTGGGAATGAAGAATATCAAACCACATGATTATTTTTTCATTCAAAAGATGAAGTAAAATAGTGCCATATAACATATTTAAATATCTATAGTAAGTTTATTAACTTATAAATGATTTTACAGTGACTTAATACATGATTCTCAGTTTAAATATGTGAAGATTCAAAATTATGAAGACTGTGATGATACTACTTTATTTTATATGACACTTCTTTTTGAACAATTCATTCATTAAGATTTTCCAGTCTATCTCCATTACATGAGATGGACTACTTTCTTGCCTGCCACTTCTTTTACTATGAAGAAAAAGCCTGGTTTAAAAAGCATTCAGAAAGCATAAAAGAAAAGAATGAAATTCTATCACCCGGGGCACCAAGAACACCAACCACTTTGATGAGAGCTATGTGTACACCGGAAAAGAAAAAAAAAAGAAAAGAAAATCTACAAAGTACTTCCAGACACGAAGGGATATAGAGTTTTACTGATACAACAGTAGGAAGGCAATTAAGGAAATCCAGAAGATCTGTAAGAGAAAAGAAGAAGGGAACTAGACAACTATTACAGAGTAAGAAGAAGATGAGAAGTATAAATCTGAAAGTCAAAACAATATCAAAATGCATTTTCTTAAGAAAATAAAAAACTTACTTAGTAAAGACAATTAAATACATGAACATTTTACTTAAATTGTTTTGAATATGTTGCAGATGTTCCAGCAGTATGCCTGTGAGTTGGAAGAGGAGGTGTCTAGAAGGAAATGAGACAAATGTACCTCTCATTTACTGAGGCAATGAAGCAGCAGTTCTTCTCTGAAATTGCTTGTGTAATGATCAGTGCTTTTACTCTCTTTATTGCTCCCTCACTCTTCGTATATACAAACACACATATAAGGCAATAGAAGACTCACAGAAATGGACTATAGTGGGTCAAATTAACATTCATCAAATTCAGAAGTGAAAATGTACATACACATTCTGGGCATTTTGAAAACATATGTTTTAGGGAAAAAATTAGTATCTCAAACTGTAACATAACACACAAGGTGACCTGGTCATCTAAGAGAAAAATAACCACATGAAAAAGAATCAGTCTCCAAACTGTAGGAAGGAGTCTCTAGCAAGTCTGTGAAAGGCAATAAAATATTGATAAAATTCCTGGCTTTCAAATTTATTTGTAGGTCCTTAATAATTGAGCACACTTGTCCAAATAGGCTCTGCCTCCCAGACCTCCCACTTTGATGTAATTAACTTGAATGAGCTTCTCTTCATCATGAAGACAAAGGTGGGAAAAGTGATGTAACGGCTATCCATCTTATACTGAGTTTGTACAACCTCTTCTTTATGACTGGTTTCACACACTGACTAATAGACACTTTCCACTTCAGACTTTAATTAAAAGCTATAAAAGCAGTGAGCTGTAGGCCATGAATGTGTTGGCAACAAAAAAAAAAGTGCCATTATATAGTGGGAAGATCAAGCACTGTACAAATTTAGTGTGAAACCATGTTAAGTAGATCCATATGCCTGCATTTAATGTAATTCTAAGGTCTACATGGTAGCAGCGGGAGTACTGAAATAAAGCAAAATGTCAGTTAAAGCTAGGACATAAGTGTAGTCATGCTAATGCAGAAATATGTGAAATATATTTCTTTTCAAATATTGTAAATAAAAAGGAATTACAGCAAGTAAAAAAAAATTATGTTTTTTTCTAAATACTGCTGAAAATAGTTCTATAAATAATTTGTTATAGGTTGCTCTCTAAACTAAATCATTAAGTTAATCATGGTGAACATGAAGTTCATTCAAAAAACATAGATTAGACTTGTACAAGTAATTTAGAAAAAAAAAAGAGTATTATTTAATCATATATTGTCAATAAATGGAGCAATTTTTATTTATTGTTCTTATGATCTAGTACAATTTTTAATATAAATCTTTTGAAATGGAGTTTCTATGCATTCATAATAAACACTTGATATTTGGATTTTAATCTATTTTTGCTGGGGAAATGAATCACACTGTATACATTAGTTCAAGGTAAGATCAAGGTAACATTTAGTGTCCACTATCAAAATGTTCAGTATCAGCTTTAAAAACAAGTGACATATTTTAAATTTAATTTAATATGAATCATTAACAATCAATTAAAATATATTTGTATTTCTTTTTGTAAAAAAATAATATATGACCACAAACATAGTCAAACAAACATAACCATTTAGTAAAACTTAAAAATATTTGTCAAAATCTTTAACTTGGTAAAAAGATAAAGCATTCTCTTCCTACATACCATTTACGGGTAATATTTACAGTGCATGGACTGCTTTAAATAATGACATTTAATTTATGTTTTTAATTATCATTTGCATTCTTTGACCCAAATCAAATTTATTATCATATCACCAAGTTTCAGGAGATATGTTTATTCATAATTCACTCATGATAGAATTAATTTATGATGGAATACAGCATCAGTGAGCATTTGCTTGCATCTCCTATGTTTCTAGCTATATTCATTAGGTACTGAAAATTACTGTGGTTACATAACATGCAAAATTCAGGTAGCAAGACAAGTTCACAAGTCAATATGAGTTTTAACTGACATCTGGGTCACCATTCAACTGCTTTTGAGTGATAACCAAAGCATCTGTTTATTTAAACACAGAATCAGCACATCGGACCACATGACGCTGTTTTGCAGTAGCTTCTCTATAAAGAGTGTCTCTGGAAACAAAAGCACTAACAGCTTCTGAAGTCCACAATGTCTCTGTGGACAAGAGAGCTTTAAGGTCTGTTCTGTTCTGACTACTTAATACCTCTGTTCAAAAACACGGTTATCAGAGAGGATGTATATATTGTACATAAAAGCACACATAGGACATAAAAGCATTATGTGCCTTTGTCCTTTCATTTCTCTTCCCAAAAGGACACCGCACACTGACCTCTTAGAAACCAAGGCAAATATCTCTGATCTTTCATGTTTGATTTTTACATACAAGAAAACTATTTAACATGCCTGAAATTGAAATGCGGAATAGAGACAGTTTTGGCTTTGACAAATAAGAGAGGATACTGTCCATATAGAGACTTATCTTCCAATTTTCTGATCCAACCTTAACCTTCAATAAGTGCTTAGAGCCTTTTTGAACATGTATACTAACGACTCCACTGGTAGTACAAATAGCTTTGGAGATAAGTATGGTTGCCCTTAAGCAACATAAAAGATCTCAGCATCATTCTTACTCTAAAGGGTCATTTAATATTTTACTCTCTCTCTGCTCTATAAAATGATGCCCAAGATCAAAGTTATGCAAAATACATTTTCATTTTAGCTATGAAATGCCTTTATTTAAGCTTTGAAAAGTTTGCTGAAATGTTATTCAGATGCAGCTCATGATCTACTGCCGTATATACTATTAACTGTATAACATTAACTGTACTTTCCATTACATTGAAAAAAATACCAACAGTGAAGGAACATACACTAGTTTACCCATTATGAAACTGTACAACACATCATCAAATAACCAATTATTCCATTGTTTCCAGATAGCGTTTTCCTAAGATCTTTCTAGCCAGTTATTTAGCTAGTGTGGCACTCATTTAATGCCAGGAAATGTCAGCTTATTGAAATTAAAATTTCCAGAGAAACATACATTTAACTTTCTACACATAATATTTCCTGGAGAAAAGCCACAATTTCTGATCCATACCATACATAAAGATATAGCTCTGGATGTTTTCTATAATACCTGATCTTTAGACCTATGCAGGAATGTAGGTGACCTCAGTTCAGGGATTGACCTCAACTCCCATATTCTAGGTGACTGTTTTAAGATCTGGGCCTTTTAGCTGATCTAGGAATCTTTGTTACTGACTTTATTTAAATACAAAGTGAAAACAACAGGTAATATAACTGATAGAAGTATTTAAAATTAAACTAATCAAAATGAACCATACACCCCTCTATGCCCAAATACTAATGAATTTCTTACTATTGTAGTTACAGCAGGCAGAAGCAGTGAAGTTGAAAGATGTGACAGAAGAATCACAATGTAACTGGAACTTATTTATGGTATGCTGCTCAAAACATTGTACCACTATGAGATTTGAAATAATGCATTGTGCAATTTTGCTTCAGTATAACAGAACTATATGCCAATACTAACATTTAGCACCTTAGCAAAGGAATTTTTCTGTTTGTAAGAATGCAAAAATTTTCATTGCTTTAAGAAGCTCATAAATTTCTTTTCTGCTTTTGCTTTTCCAATCACAGAGATTCTGTGCTTATAATGCCCCCAATAAGTATTCATCCACTTCAGTGATAGCAGTGTTGGGTAAATAACAAGTTAGGTAGCCAACCGATTGACTTCATAGTATTTGTGACACATTAATTACTGCAGCGATGGGAAATAGTTATATAAACACACACACAAAAAAATAAAAAGAAGATGAGCAGTCAAAGCCCAGTAACAGCAGAGGGAGTTTCCTTTGAAGTGTTTTTAAGAATGTGCAATCATCTCAAATAAGGAGCTTCTAAAATTTTCTCAGTACCAAATATGACTTCAAATTATGACACTGTACAGAGTTGGAAACATTAAAATAGACTGCAGGAAATGTTTGACCCAGAACAGGAAAAATATAATTAAACCAGACATATAGTTCAATGTACATTCATGAACATTATGCCTGAAAAAAAAGTGGTATCACCTAATGGAAAACTGAAAATTTCCTTCTGTCAACCCATCTACCAAAATATTTAATAGAGAAATAGTTAACTCAAAGTTTATTTGGTAAAGAATATTTTTACCAAGGTAAAAATATTAATTTAGATTAAAAATATTTAAAATATTATTTTAAAATATTTTAGGTTAAATATATTAATCTAGAATTTCAATGCATTCCCAATAGCTTCCCATCCATTATCTACTCCATTTCCCCTTCCTTCCCCCCTGCCTGCAACAGCTTAAGCTGAAAATGTTAATGTTTAAACCGATTTTCTGTCATGCTTATGAGTACCACAGAATCACAGAACAGTTGAGATTGGAACAGACACCATCTAGCTCAATGCCTCTGCTCGAGCAGGGTCACCTAGGACATGTTGCCCAGGACCCTGACAAAATAGATTATGAATATCTCCAAAGATGGAGACTCCACAACTTTCCTGGGCAACGTGTTCATTTACTCAGTCATCCTTACACTAAAGAAGTTTTTCCTCATGTACTGACAGAACTTCCTGCACTTCAGTTTGTGCTATTGCCTCTCATCTTCTAGCTGATCACCACTGAAAAGAGTCTAGTCCCATCCTCTTAACACCTTACCTTCAGGTACACACTGATGAGATCCCGCTCCCCCAGCTCAGTCTTCTCCTGGCTGAACAGGCCCAGCTATTTCAGTCCTTCCTCATGAGGATTCTCCAGCCCCGCTCAACCCTGCTGACAACACTCATCCTAATATTTCCAAGAAGACCACTCGCCTTCTTGGCCACAAAGGCACATTGCTGGCTCGTGTGTAGTTGTTGACGCTCTGTTTTGTAAAGCTCCTTTTCAGATTCTCAGCCACCTCTGGCCTGTACTGGTACAGAGGATTGTTCCTCTCCAGGAGCAAGACTTGGCATTTGATGAACTTCATGAGGTTCCTTTCTGAACATTTCTCCAGCCTACATATAGCAAAAATGTCAATGCTGCATAGAAGAAATAGGAACAGTTTGTGAAGGCTTGCATTGTATGTAAGGAAAAAATAAAAAATGTATTTTTAATATTTAATCATGGCCTTCCCAATTTTCACTATATGAAGATGAACATTTAGCCAAAATTTTTGTGTGCTTTCAGTGTGAAAGTGTGTCATATTCGCTACTCTTTTCTTGAGCTACACCTGTGCAATTTTTTTTCACCTATTTTTCTCATAACTGTATCCATTCTACAAAAATTGCCCATGCTATAGCACCAACTACCTGCATTGGAGGTTGAGACCCTCCTCCTTTTCTGTATACTTACTGGTCATGAACATGAACACTCCTGCTTTTAATTCAAGATCCATTGCTAGTATATCCTTATTCAGATACAAAATAGAATTTTCATATTATACATAGTGCATTTATTTTTTAAAGACTTCGCTTTGTATTCCTTAACAGATCATCTTTTTATTTCTTTTTTGACTGCTGCATGAGTAGCAGTAATTTAATACATGTTTCCAACAAAATGTAGGGCTGATTTTTTTTTCAGTTCTGCAATGAGTGGAGTGCACACTAACTAACTTCCTCCATTAGGAATACTCAGAATATTCTGAAAGGAAAAGTTCATATCCATTAAAAAAAAATAAAAGAATTTTCTAGCTACAGGGCACCACTGTAACTGCTAAATATTTTCTGTTAGATGCCAGATAACAGACGCAATATCTATTACCCAGAGCCACATCTAGAACACCTACAAGCAGGTGAAGAAGTAATCTGATCTGTCAGTTTCACAGGCAGTGCTTGAATAGTCACGCTATTCAGTGCACGGTACTAGAAAAATTATTTCTGTCATACGTGTAAAAGAAAATGTAGAAGCACGGAGAGTAGGTGTGTATACTATATTTTTATATATGTAATTTTACCAAAGAGTGGTGAAGCACTGGAATAATTTGCCCAGAGAGGCTGTGAAATTTCCATCATTGGATATATACAAAACCTAACAGGACATGGCCTGGAGCAACTTGCTTTAACTGGATCTGCTTAGAGAAGCAGGTTGGATTAGATGACCTCTGAGGTCCCTTCTGATCTGTTTTATTCTATGTTTCTTTGATTCTATAAACATTACATATCTCTCAAGCAAATTAATCCATAAATTCAACACTGAAAGGCAATACATGGCTCCTGTTATATGCAATGATTAAAAAACTTCTAATGACTCTTCTCACTAGAGATTTAAGCAATCTACAGGATACACACACGCATTTTTTTTAACCTAAAATATATTCTGGGAAGAGATTCTGTACTTTTAATCATATGGGCTATAAGCATCATCTAGATAATTTTAATGTTTTAAGTGGTAGATTATCTGGTCTTACTATATCAGGTCTTACTTGACATACCCTCATAACTGTACTTTTTCCAATTAGAACAAAATATATTTCCTAACAGTTTTTAAAGTCACCTTATTTTCCTTTGAGGTTACATAAGGACTTAAATAGAATCTTTATACTGTTACTAGTCTAGACATGGTGCTTCTTAACTTAGAAAACAAGTTTATTATGAGATGCTATCTGTACTCATTACCCAGATCTACATGCCTATCACAGAATATTTACATGATTTTTACAGAGAAATCCTTGAAGACTTTTTAATTTTTAGTATAATTACAGAGATAGTTAAACAGCAAAAATAATCTACTCTAAACCCTTAGTTGCTGTAACACTTAATTTTTTCTGTTAGTCTTCCAATCAATAGGTGACATCAAAGTCCATTGTTTAAGCACCTCATCATGCCATAACTCTTAAAGCTCTTAAAGCAGTTGTTACAGAACAATTTGGGAAATTTTCAGACATTTCAGTTTGACCACTTGTTACTTGTGTATCTCCATGCATGATAGGGATAGTCTGCATTGTGCTTTGAAATTAAAAATAGTGTGCAACAATCCAGATTATACACAATATTTTGTTTTGCTTTTTGCTCTTCTAAAATTGTATGCATTAATTAACTCTAATTTCAAGAGGAGGAACCTTAATGGTATGTAACATTAAGCATTATAAAATCAAGTGAGAACTAGAATTTCTTTCATCCAGCTACAGCATGCCGGACCCATCAATATTTATAACACTTCTTTCCCTACAGGCACAAACATCTATTCTATGAATGGGCACAAACCCATTCTCATGATGTGAGAACTATCAAAAAGATGAAGATAATCTAACATACATGTTTCTTCCATTTTTCTAAAGTAAGTCCATTACAAAGAAATATGAAAGCATTTGTTAAATGCTGAGCATGCCTGACATTGAATACATTTTGTTCAATTGACACAGTCTCACAAAGATTATGGACAAAAAAATATTTTTAAATTATTATTGCCATGGTAACTACTGGCAGCTGTTTTGCCAGTTCTACCAGTGATACGGTTTCATTAGGGACAAGCTAGAGCTGTAATACAACAAAGGAAACAAATACTTCCTTGCTCACACTGTGCTCTTTCTTTTTTTCTATTAGGTCTTAAAACCCTCTGTCTTTGAGAAACTCACCCTATCATATGAATAATACACTTTTCATGACAATATCAAAAATAGTATTCACAGACGGAAGGCCATTATGTTTCAGCAGCATTATTTTTAATAAAGGCTTTTAAGAGCCTAAGTACAGCAATAATGTGCAATCTGGTTGATAAATACGCAACGAATGACGAATTAATATGTATTGGCCCTCATCAACAACAGAGACAAATCTTATTGTAATGTTTTGGGCATTACTCAGCTTTGTCTGTCTGGGAAAAGACTGATACAAATGACATATGGATCTGCTTACAGAGAGGTATAAGCTGCCCTCTACGTGAGAAGAGTGTGAGGTACATTGTAGAGTTCAAAAAGAAAAAAAAGGAAAAAAAATCAAACAAACAAAAAAAAACCTTGGGGTTGTTAGACTCATAAAGAAATGGATTTTGTTGAGCTGCCAAATCCATTAAACTGTTTAACTATAGAAAGGAGTGTGTTATTGAAATCCCAGTGGGACTTCTGTTTAGATGGTCTGGGAACTGTTTTTTTTCCAGTTGAGAGTGTACTTGCACAAGTTAGTTTCCTGATTGCTTTCATTCTTCTCCTTTTAGAGAGGAAACTGAGAATCCATAAGAGTTTTTTTTTTTTGGGAAAATGTTTGCATCATTTTACAGCTCTACAAAGTTAACAATACATATTATTACAATGATGACTACACATAAGATTGCAAAATATATTCTGGCATTTTATTAATTTGCTGAACTGTTCCTTCTTGTGAAATGGAAACAATAATAGTAGAAATTAAATAAGCAATTGTTAACACAGAACATACCAAAAACAATTTTTATACCTAAACAGACATCTTGCATATATTTTAATTCATGAAAACAAACAAAAAAATAAAAACAAACAAACAAACAAACAAAATTCATATTTAAAGTTCTGAATTAGTAGTTTTTGACATGTTTGGCATTTCTTCAGTTAAAAATTGCTGCATTTTTCTGTTATCTTCAGATTTTGATCTTAATTTCTATAAACAGACGTCCTTGTTCAATTTATACATCAGATTTCCTCTTATTCAGAACAGCCTGCCCTGTGTTGCCGCATATCATGGCAGATGTGCTCTGGTAGCTTGTTTGAAAGGATCATCATCTTTTGCTGCTGAGCTTCAGAATCTGACTTTATAAATACATATTAAGAATAAGTCTGGGTTGATTTCTTACAGGACGCTATCAATTATGTAGAAGTTATTATTAGTAAAGTGTAAGAAAAAGATATTTTGATTTGGAATTGAACGTGAATTTGTACGGAGTTATAAAGCAGTCTAATAAAGTACACAGGAAATAGTTCAAGGGTTAAAATTTTAGAGAAAGAGTTTGAAATTAAAATAATTACTGTTTAATAGAATACTGATTTGAAATAATAGACAAAAGTGATTTACTGACACTCATGGAAGAGATGCAAACACAAATAAAAAGACATGGTAAGAGCAATAATTATGATGAGTGTATTTTTGGAGGCGGATGCTCAAAGATCAAAAATATAAAAGATAAATGTAAGTACACTTTAAACTACTAATGCACAGTGCTGCCTTCTGAAAATTATTCACTTTTGGAACATAAGATACCTAATATCTAATAATTAATCCTAAATCCTCATAATACTGTTGTCACTTTCTCACTGGCACCATTTCTAATTAAGATTTCCCAATAGCCAGAAGCCACTTCTATATCTTTTCTTGTCTTTGGCTAAAAGACTATTGCCACACAATCAAAGAGGTAAAAATTAATTCAGAAACCAACTAAAAAAAGACAAGGAAATATTGTTATAAAGAAAAAGGTGGGACATTATGTTATAGCAGTCTGAAACCTCTTCTGACTTGCATTGATTTCTAAGAATTAACCCAGGCACCAGTGGAGTAATGTTCTCAAGAAGAAGTGAACACCTCTGCTTTTTTATAATTACTTCTCTCTCTCTGGCTGTTTTTATGACTGAATATGAGACTTCTATCCCACATACTATTTGGGGAATGCCATTTTCCTATAGCCTCAATTCCCTGCCCCTCATGCCAAGAAGGTTGCTTTTAGAGCCTGCCTGCCAGAGCAGAGTGAAAGAATGAGCTAAATACTGCCTGGCTGCCAGCCACAGTCCAGCTACGGACTCTTTTTTTTGTCAGTGAACCATAGGAATGGGAAAGGGATGCACTGATTTTCAGTCTCTAACTTTTGGCTACTCCTGAAACAAGCTAAGACCCTCCTAATCACCAGAAACACAACCTAGACCAGCATATATTTCTTATCTGTGTCTTCAATCTGTTTTCCAAAGCCAGTGCATTTATGCAAGAGTTCCCTTCCTAATAGATCAGCTACAATAGTTTATTGTTCAAACAGGAATCTATAAATACCTTCAACAACTAAATAATCTACTTTATCTCCATATGTTCATGCAAAAACTGTAATACATTCTACTAAAACTATTTTCTACTTGGTAATGTTAAAAGTTGGTTAATTTTGGTTTTCTCCATATAATCATTTTTCTTCAGATCTAAACTCTTTAATCAAAAGGCATGAGAGTGCAAGAATATACAAAACCATTTAGGCCAAAAATTTCTCTAGTTCACAGTTCTGTCTCCAGGAGTACATCTGTACTACTAAATAAAAGATAGACAGAGAGCATGCTCTGACATTGGAACATCTCTCTTTGATTATCTCTGTCTGTTTCACTGTTAGTTTACACCCTAATTTTGTTGTGGGCTATTCCACGTCACTTTCTCTAAAACAAATCCACAGTGGCCATTCTATATTATTGGGTCAGGATTAGTCTCTGGATGTCCTATCTAGACAGTATATCCAGCCTATACTATAACAGTATAGGTATACTGTTATGAGAGGAGAGGTAAATGCTTAAGCAAGGAGTAAATATATAATTATGGTGCTTTCCAAAATTCCACCATTTTCCTTGCTTACAGATTGAAACCTCTTTGCTCTGGAGATGGAAATACCTATTTACATCTTTGCTTTAGAAAATAGAAATGGATGGAATTTGCTTACATTTATCTAATTAACACATTTCTATTTTTGGCATCCACAACATCCTGTAATAAAATAGAATTGTAGATTTAGGCATTTTGTGAAAAGTGTGTTCTGTTTAAAATTTCTTCCTGACAAGGTTATTTGATATCTCTTCATTTATCTTAAACTATATAGTGAATAATCGAAGTATTTTGCATCAATTTTGACTTTTATGCCATATCCACCATTTGGTTATGCTACCCTATGAAATCACCCTTGTGTGGAAGCCAGTATAAAATTCTGATAGCTGAGGCTGCCCTTCTC
>JAUBNY010001046.1:1537308-1566942 GCA_032275445.1 Crypturellus soui
AAGGAAGGAAGGAAGGAAGGAAGGAAGGAAGGAAGGAAGGAAGGAAGGAAGGAAGGAAGGAAGGAAGGAAGGAAGCTCCTTTTGAAGATATGTATGAAGCTTACTTAACTCTCATTCATAGAGTTTTAGCTACATTTCCCACTACATCTTTTAAAAATGAAATTACTGAAACTTGTACTAATTTCAACATGGCTAAAGCCATGATGAATATTGCACTAAATCTGTATTTGTTCCTCTAGGACTATAGGAATTATAGAATGGATCTCCATGAAAATTGGAATTATTTGTAACATGAGGTGAACGTGGTAAGGAAAATTTGAATTCTCCTTGCATAGTCTAAACAAGATTTCAAAGAAGGTGACATTTAAAAAGAGAATAAAGAACCATGATATGAATGGCTCAGAAAGCAACACCTAAGAAATAGTGTTAATATGTGAAGTAACAGCAAAGTTATTCAATGTCTGTGTAGATATCACATGTAAAAAGACTCACATGAGTAAAATATAGCTATAATATCTTTCTGGTATTGACAAATTCCAAAATAGCTAACATGCACCAAACAAAATTACTAGGTATTTTTCACAGTTTCTCTTTTTAATTCATAGGAAAATTCTGGCTATGGATTTTGTAAAAGTGTCACCCAGATGTTTCCTGATGTTACCCACCACCAGGAGGTAGAATTCTTGGTAATGAAAGATATTAACAAGTATATCCTTTCTGGAATGGGAGTCAAATGCCTACGAAGTCTAGTTAAGAACTAAAATGAAAAGGGTTCTGTCATCCACATCTCCTTCATGGTTTCTTTGCTTGTATATTTGATTCTCTCTCTTGGGACTTGATGTAAGATTTTAAGAAGGATTTTAAGACTAAATTTCCTTCTAAGTTAATCCATTAAGCTCTTCCCCTTGGACTATCAACTTCAATGACAGATTGGTCATTCATAGTGCCTGAGTTCTATTTTTTTTAAGAATGAACTGATGCTAGGTTGCTAACTTTTCACTTAGCTGCCTAAGCATTGCTTTTATTTTCAAAGCAGAACAGAACCTGCTGTTAGGTAACACCTGCACTCAATATCCACTCAATATCTTATTTTTGACAAAGAGAACAACATGACCCCTCACATTTATGTGGCTGTGAAGAAAACCTTCAGAATGTTTCTGTCATGATTTAAAATCAACAGTAGATCTTGGGTTAAATGGTAAATAATGAATCCATGCTCTTGTCTAATATTCTACATGGTATTTGACTTCTGCTCCAATAAAATAGCTAACTCCTCATGCATGTCTCTCCCTGTCTTTCCCCACTGGTACTAGTATGGGCTGTATCTTACTCCCTTATCATTCCAGTCCTTACCACTTGGTTTGGTTCATTCTTGATAACTGATAACTTACAGGCAACCCTCTTCTGCTCAATCAGGCTTTGTATGGTGCTCATTATCACCACAGGTCTAGTGTAGCACTATCATAGAATCATAGAATGCCTAAGGTTGGAAGGGACCTCTAGAGGGAAGCACAAGGAACAAAATATCACTTATTTGTCTTTGCTGAAAACCATATGACTGCTTACCAGGAAGATCCTGAAAGTTTTTATATCTCTCTATATATGAAGAGAAAAAGAAAATTAAAATATTGGAAAAAAATGACATTATCATGCATACTATGATGCAACTATAACTGTCTTGTCTTTTTCTGACTATATTATCCAAATAACAAATCCTATGATTGATATTGCAAGCTATTTCAAATTATATTCAAGTTGTCAGAGCTTTCTGGGGAAAATGTTCACTTTCAGTGTTTTTGTATGCTTTGCTTCCTCATGAAACTTAATTTTGCAGGACATTTTATGCAAAATTCTTTAAATTTTCTCTAAAATCTCAGGAAAATTGAGCACTATACTATTTCAGTATAAACACTAGCTATCGTTGCAATCTCATGATTAGTTCTTTAAAGATGTAAAAGAGTATTCATATAATGGATAGGAAGTGTTTTTTGCTCTTTTTTTCTTAGATTGTATTGAATACAGAATGGTTGGGGAAAGAAATATTGCCAAATACTGTTGCTGCAAGTAATATCTTCCTTTCTCTTCCCATTCCTGTTCCCTTCCCCTTCTTCTTCCCCTTTCCCTCCCCTTTCCCAGTCTCTTCTCTGTCCTCTGCCTATCATTACACTAATTCTTCTCACTATCATTACTTTAATATTATATGTATCTATTTATAACTGCACAAATATTCACGCATTATGCATTTTTTTATGTCTGTACTACCTATTTTTAGTATGTCAAACTTTCCTTATTATATACAAACCTTTCACTCTCTTCTTTATCAAGTGATGCATCAAAAATGAAAGATCAAAGACAACACATGCAGTTTCATATGGCAAGACTTTTAAAGTATAATGTCTATTAAACATATAATACTGTTTCCCTAATCTGGCAGTATTGTGTGTGAAAAAGAAAAGATATCATCTTCTAGGAAAGAAAGTAAATTATACTTTTTTTCCTCTTTGTTATCTGAGATTAGTTCCACTGAACTAATGAGACTTTCAGAATGATCCCTATTAAGTAAAGCTGATTTCAGGAACACTGTTTATAAACATTTAGGAACCAAAATCATCATATTAAACCTTGGAAAGTGACTCTACACAAATATTGTCTGACAGTGACCTAATTAGAGTCATTTGCATACTAATGAGACTTTGAAAGAGATAAGCAATAGCATGCTTGTAATAGATAATTAATTTGTGTTTCAAAATAAGCTATGGTTATTTAACCACAATTCATATGACACATTGAATTAGAGGAGTTGAGCAAGTTATTTCATAAGAATAAACAACTGATACAGCTTTTCAGTTTTACTTAAACTCCCATTAAACAAATTGTCTTTATGTTGAAAAGGTAAGGCTACTTGTCATGCTTTTGGTTTTGAAGTTTGTTCTGAAAAAAAAAAATCTAGAGAAAAAATTACTTCTACATGTCATAAAAGCAGAAGCAGTTATAGCATAAATTGTCCCCCACTTAACATGTATATTGACATAGTCTCTACAGATGATATATATCTACTGTTTCTTCCTAATCATTTTCCTCCAGTCATATTTTTTTTTATTTGTCCGATGCCTGAGATATATTAGAAGTCTCCCATTTTTTAACTGCTTTCTGAACTTTCATTGTAACAGTAGGAAAAAATCGTGGTTTAAACCTACTTTAGGAGCTTAAAACAGACATTAAGCTTTGGCTTTCAAACTTGTTTTAAGAAGTGCTAACATATTCAATTTCACCTAATTTCAGGTAGTGACAATACAAAAACAAGACTAGTTTGTGTTAGAAAATCAAAGAAAAAGCAAAGTGAGCATTACTAATCACTTTAGGCCAGAGTGGTTTCAGGTTTCAAAATAGGTATTTCTAAAATACATATATCTATATGTATATATAAGATACATATATTTATATGTATATACGATATATATGATGACATTGATGAAAATGTCCTTGTGAAAGCTATTAGCATTTGATCCATCTATATTTTTACTGTTATATAAAATATATATTAGTCTTTTTTTTCTTTTCTTCTATATAGACAGATGATCATCTATCTATATAGCTTCTTTTAAAAAATACTTTTATATTTCACTAGGGAAAGAATATGATTAAGTGAGCAAAGCCTAGCATTTATTAATTATTTCTAAATATGTATATGGAAATATAAAATAATTCAATCAATTATTTGAACCCTACAACAATTGCAAATATGGTTTTAGTTTCATGTTAAAAGCTCTTTAGCCTTCTCCATTTAAACACTTGCTCAGGTTACACTGTAAAGTTGGTGCTGCAAATGCTTGAAGTTAGGTTACATTTGGTCATACAAGAATTGGTTATGATGCTGCCTATTTTCCTTCCCTCCTTCCTTTTTCTTTCTTTTGCTTCCTTTCTTCCTCCCTTTCTCCCTTTCCTTCCAAGGAGGGCAAGCTTGTGCATTAAGTGTCACTAAACTTTGCATCTAAGGTAAGGTGGAAATCTCTAGTGTTTCAAGGAACTTTCCAAGGGGATAATACCTTCCTGTGTACATGAATTACCTCATAAACAAAAGGAAAATAAAGTTTCCCTTGCAGCTATGCTTCATGCAAGGAGCATGGTAAAATCTAGTTTCATAACATTTGTGCAGAACTATGAATAATTTGGATGAAAAGTGCCTCATAAAAAGATGAAATGCATCAATGTCTTTCATATTTTCATCTTTCATGATGCAAATGATGAAGCATAAAGTAAGTGCTTACTAATTCACTGACTAAAGAACTACAAAGGATTTACAGTGATTTATTAAAATTCTTCTGTTAGAATGTCTTCCTCTTTGAGACCATTAATCTCTGTTTCATATAAAGCTGAGGCTTTTCTTTGGTTTATTTTCATAAAGTTAAGTCACTCTGCAGTAAAACATTGCTGTTAACAATTACAATGTGCCTTGCAATGCTAAAAATATTCACTAAAGATATAATTGTGGGTGTGTAATTCATATAACAAAAGGACTCCACAGAAAGTTTCAGACTTTTTATTTATCTTCCCGGTAACTGAAAGGTCACCAACCAACAGTGACATTAACAGGCATGTACAGCAGTGAACTGTCTTCCTTGGCAGCCACAAAGGTATCTACATGATTAATATCACATTTGAATGGGTTCACAGAAAACAGAAGGGAAGCTAGCTAAAAAAGAGTAGTGGTATGTAATGACAGACTTTTCCTTAAAAGAATTTCCACATACAGTCAGTAAATAGTGGACTCATTTTGAAAAGAGTGGGAAAAATCATTCACCTTGATAGATCTCCAAATCATTCACCATGATAGATCTACAAAATCAGAGACAAGAATCTAAGACAGAAAGTTTAAGATCCTTGTGGGATTTTAGAAAAAGTAAACCAACAAGCAAACAAACATTTCTCTGAAATGCAGTAGAAAAAGCAAAAATTAGAAAAAAATAACTTCACATTAATAAATTGAACTGTGTGGCATGTTGGTGCATTGATATCCTCCACCAAAATTATAGTGACATTATCAGCTTATATGAAAGGAAAATAAAATCATGATGTTCCATTAAATTAGAATGGTTCCATTAAATTAGAAGTTTGTTAGCATTGCTTTTGTCAGTAACGAAATGTAAAATTGCTTCAGAATAAAATATATTCATGATAATGTTAGATTTTGATATAAGCTTTGTAAAATCAGGAATTCTGATATAAGTTTAAGAAATTTTATTAGTGCAGCTAACAGAAATTAAGAAATGTTTAGAAACTCAATGAACAAAAGAAAGGAAACAAATAGGAAAATTGTAAGAGCAGATCCTTCAAACTTTCATGAGAATTCCGGCTAATGGGTTCTGTGTCATACTCTCTCTGCTGGACCTTGATAAATATAAACACTGCTTTGACATTAACAGAGAATGCTCAATTTTATTACTTTTTGGGGCAATTTTAGTATTATTAGTCATATATTTTAAAAAGTGAGATTAATATAACCTCTTTAGAATATTTTGAGCTCATTAGTGACAAAGCAAGAAATAATTTGGACCTGGAAAATCATCAGTTCATCTAGAGATAGAAAAGGAAAAAGCAATGCCCTAAAGCTCTTTTACTGCTGACATCCATAGACAAATATTTCAGTGAAATCAACTACTTAGTAGTAAAGATTTACCTCTACACATAGAATCAGGTATACTGCTGGCAATAGAATGATGCATTTTGGCTCCTTTTAACAATCACAGTATATGAGCAAACAGCAATGGCAAGAAATAGAAAGTCACAGGGATAAGAAAATGTTTTATAATGATAAATAGACATGAAATTAATTCTTGATGAACCGTGAGATGCTTAACATACTATTACATCCTGAAATGTTCAGTATTTCAATGACTGCCAGCGATCATAAAGCCATTAGATCAACTAGTAGTCCGATCTCATATAGGTTACAGTCCATTACACTGAATTCTATTAAATCTGTTTTCAACCAGTAATATGTACCTGACTAAGGCTTGCCTCACATTATACTAAAATGCATATTCTGGCAGACTAAAACATATTTTGTTCTGGTAATACGATGTTGAGACTGAGATTTTGACAGAATCTAAAGAGGATGTATACAGCATTTGCATAAGGACCTGAGCTTTATGTTACCCTATGGGAAGAAATTAGGAAAGGAAGCCAAGAGTAAAGATTAGGCAGATTCTATAGGAAAAGGGTGTATTAGTTTCAGTCAGCTGAAGATAAGATCTGTAAAGCTAGTTTCATCTGGTAGAATGACTGGCTAGGAATTGCAAACAGGAATTCTGTAGATATTAAGGAACAGTTGTGACAAGGCACTTACCTAATTGCAGGGGTAGTCAACTGCTAAATGAGGACAAATTATTGTCTTCCCTTGTAGGATCTGTGCACCTCAAGGTTGGTAAAGGATTTAACTTAAAGGACATTATTCCTAAATAGGATAGAGGAAAAATGTTTTTTTTTTTTTTTTCCTAATGGTGTCAGTAGCCTGTTCAAAATTGCATCAGAGAATCACTTCACTTAACTTGGGTGCATGAAATATTCTACTAGATATGAAAGTATCTTTATTTTTACTGATATATCAAATATGCATACTATTCATTTCAAGTCTTCAGAAAGCGAGCAGTTTTGTTCAGACATACAAACCACAAGGTATTTTAGTGTTTTCAGGGTATGTCTCACAAGTAAGTTTTCAGAGTGAATACTGACTATTATAGAAACTCAAGTACACTGAGAAAGAATGCAGAAAAATTACAAATTGCTTCAAAAATATATTCTAAAAAGTGTTAGATGAATGACAATGCAGTGCAAAGTCCCTATATTCAGCAATAAAAGTGATCTAAGAAACTGCTGGCACAGGGTTCCTTAAGTTGTCTTGTGGTATACCCTAAACATCTCCTTTAGTCTGATTGTTGAAGAAAGAGTAGTAATTTTTAAGTGTTAATAGTTTCCTAGATAGTTTTCTTTCGAGAGGAAGTCATGGGTCCAGATGATTTTCTATTTACATTTCTTTTCTTTATTATCTGGAAATACCTGAAATGAGACTGATCAGTCAAGGAAGTTACAAGAGCAGACACAGCAGGAAGTTACAAAAAAGGTAGTTGCCTACAGCCAGCAAAAAGATAGTCATAGTCCTCTGTTTCTTTTTCCTACATGAGAGATGTGCAATGTCCTGCACCATCAAAACAAAAGTTGGGGGACTATTGTTATTTGGGAAGAATCTTAAGAAAGATCAGTTTCCCTCTACCCATAGCTCAGGGAAAAACAAAGTTACTGTCTTTCAGGACTATATTTCCCATGCTCAAACTACCATTTTCCAATTTTGAAGGAGCAAAATTGCACTGTACTTGCATTCTTAGTAGTTCTGTGCTAAGTGCATCAACAAATTTAAGTGTTTGTAAACATGACTCTTAGTAACAGCTGAGGGACTTCTTATTTGCATTGTCTTAATATTAGCCTTCAGACAAATTTGTGATGTTCTGTGCAAATTCAGAACTCCAAAACATCTCCTTATCCCAAGAGTATGTAAGCTACAAGCCAGGAACACTAGTCCAGGCAAAGCTTTATATTTTCATAAGTGATTTATTGTTGATACTCAAATGTACAGGTAGCCTTGCCTATTAGACTAAGCTAGAGTCTCTTTTTCCAAGTAAACCACTAAGGTAATTTATAATTGTAATACAACTTAAGTAATCATGCAGTAATCATGATTATAACACTACTAATCTAAAGAAACAGACTTAAAAATATTCTTTCAAGTTTTAAATTTCTTTTAGCACACCTGAAATACAAAGATTGTTGTGGGATTCCACGGGATGGCATTATTGGTCATATATTCTAAAAAAGCTTGATAGCCAGAAGACAGAAATACATTGGAGGAAACTGAGAGGCAAGTCTGAGTATAGCATGAGAGATCTAGAAGAGATACATAAGATGCCCAGAATATGGATCATGCAATTTTATACTATATCACAGAGGATAAAACTGACACTCTTATCTTCTCCTTAAGAAAATGATGCCAATGCTGCATATGTAAGTATATATTATATATATATATTTTTTTTTTCTCATCAAAAAGCATTTTTCCAATGATATTTCACCTTTTTTATTGTGCTAAGTCAATGACAACCTTTTGGGGCAATTGAAGAGCCATGAACAGGCTAACAGTTTTTCATGGTTTATAACCATAGCAAATGCTTTATAGCCCTTTTTTTTTTTAGCTTTATGTACCACGCATCCCACAGTCATTTGTTAATTGTGAAACATTCTTCTTTCATGATTCACAGGAGAAGCTAAACTACCTGGAAGATATTTCTATGATGTCATTGTATTAGCCGATTATGTCTATGTCATCAGAGTATCTGTGGTGTGTCTGAATATTGTTAGTCTGGCTCTCTGTTGTTCCTTACTAACCACTGAGGTCAAAGGGGATTTCAAGCAAGTAAGTTCCTTACAATGACTAGAAGACATCAACTGCAAGAATGAAAGTAAATGAATACTGTATTTATGATTCGTAGGGAAATTGGCATGTTTTTTGTACCCAAAAAAGTGTTCCAAAACTACAAATGCTAAGGCATTTATCAATGGTAAAGCTCTGCAAAATGCATTTATATATCTATTCTCCATCTATCTCTTACTGTCACTAGATCTGCTTATTCAGCTTGGAATAAAGAATAATCCTTATCGTTTTTCAAAGAAGTCATGAAGTTGATTTCTCATTACTTGATCAAGTAATGGATTCTCTTTTTCACCTGCTCTCCAGTATGCTCTATAGACCTCTCGTTCTGTGGCCCATCAGACTCGTTACTTTCTTACTTGATCTTTGCATCATTAACAAACAAAAAAAAATACTTTGGCAAACTAAGGTAAAGTTAAAAGCAAAACAAAATTCAAAATGTACCTCATGATCATTGTCTAAAAGATGTTGCTTGTGGCTTTAGACAGACTAGTAAGCTAGAGATAAGTGCTAGATAATACTTTCCAAAGGAAATGTGAATCTAAGAAAGCCAGCATTAGGGAAATAGCCACTCTATCATTAGCTTAACTACTTTTGAATTTCTTACAAGATTCACTAGAACAATTTCCCTTCCCGTGTAGATAAAGAAGCTAGGTGGTTTCTCCCTCTAATTTAACTTTGCTTGTCTACCAATGGTGAAGCATACAAATAATGACCCAGCTGGCAGCTGGGTCCCTTCTAGAAATGGGTTAAAGAAAACCTTTCAACTTCTAAATGTGATGTTAAAAACAAAGGGCTAAAACAAATCAATACATCTTTTTATGATAAATACTAATCCTACTTGCATTTCAGATGGTTCCCCTTCCTTTATATTCTGTAGACTGCAGTAGTTCTTTCTCGCTTATATTTACGTATCTATTTTTATGGGAAATGGGAATTTTAATTCTCTACTTCACAAAGCCACAGAATCATAGGATTAAGGTTGTGAGGGACCTTTGTAGATCATCTGGTCCAACTCCTCTGCACATGGAGATCATCTAGAGCACATTGCACAGGATCATGTCCAGGTGAATTTTGAATATTCCAGAGAAGGAGACCCCATAACCTCTCTGGGCCTCTCTTGAAATTCAGATGGAACTTCCTATGTTTCACTTTTTGGCCATGGCCTCTTGTCTTGTCTTTTGCTACCACAGAAAATAGCCTGTCCCCATCCTCCTGACACTTTCCCTTAAGATATTTTTACATGCTTATAAGATCTGCCCTCCAATCTTCTCTTCTCCAACCTATAAACATGATGAGTTTTCTCAGCTTTTCTTCATAGGAAAGATACTCCAGGCCCATAGTCAACTTTGTAACTCTGTGCTGGACTCTCTCCAGTAGCTCCATATCTCGCTTGTATTTGGGAGTCCAGAACTGGACACAACACTTCAGATGTGGCCTCACCTGCACCGACCAAAGGGAAAGAGTTACTTTCTATTCTCAGAACTCAAAGTCTTCTACAGAGTTAAGCATAACTGTGGTACTAGATCATTTCTGTACACAGTTTAGGATTGTTCACTATAAACATCCGAAATCATAGTTTTCCCCTAATGATCTTCAGTTTTCAAATACTTCTATAGATTTTAATCTCTTCTGATTTTTTTTGTCATTTTCTGCTCTTACAGAATACTTGTAAGCTAGCAAACATAGCAGTTGATCAAAAAAGTTTTTTAATAGAAAATTTCCCCTTTATCAGTTTCCCAGTGTCTTCTTTTTTGCAAATTGTTTGAGTATTTACTGATGGATAGAACCATGAATTACTACACTCCATATTTTTTTCCAAGACCCTTCTTTAGGACTTAATGGATCATTTTCTACCCATGTCCTCACAGCTTCAAGCATACACTTTTTTCCTGCCCTGCCCCCCTCCCTGTCCCCCCCCCAAAAAAAGACAAATGTAGTGGAGCAACTTTTAAGGATTCCACTGAAATGAAAAGACTATTTAGCCGAAGTCACTAAGTCTACACTTTTACTTAGCTGCTCCGCACAAAACATCTTTTTCTCCTAACTGCTAAACTGCATCCTCCTGCCTTGCCTCACCTGAATTGTAGTTTATATTGGTATACTGCTCTGAAAATACTTCACAGAATTGCAAAATAAATGCTTTTGAACTAGAAGGAAATGTCATCAGGAAAATATAAGAGATTCAATCCATGCAGCATTTTATTATTTTATGGCACTTCCTTACTTTTTCCAGTATTATGGCTAAGCAAAATGCATGCACTTTGGGTGTGTCTTGGATTCTTCTAATTCTAAAATCTATAAACACCCACAAGAATGTACAAATAATAAAAAATAAAAATACAACCATTGCTTAGTGTTTACAGGTATTACCCATCTATCAAAGCAAGTCATAAACTTGACTAAGTCTGTGTTTGAATCAAAAGTTTAGATTCTGCTGAACTGCAGAGCTCTGAGATGATGAATCTTGAATCCTGACCTAAATCAGACCTCAGCTTTCCCAGTTCAGCTGCAACTAGATTTTATTATCTCACATTTCATTTTCTTTTCTGAGTGCAAAAATAAAATATTTCTGTTAAACATACTCTCACATCCCATGTGTACTGTACAGAAGATTCCCCATTTTACAGCTGTACGTTAAAAATGATGATATATAGCCCACATGTAAACTGAGAAAATGCTGCTCCAGTCATTAAGCATCTTGCAGGGAACTGCTCTTTCCAGTACCTAACTACATCCTGAGAGATACTGCATTAAAAGTCACCTTGGAGATGTGCAGTAGTATCTAACAGCATATCTTGGAGATTTTCTTGAAAACAAAGTTTATTCATTCTGTTCACTCCAAATAAAAATGGCAGAAGCCTCCAGGACTGTTCTTGTACAGCTGCTTCATGGCCTCCTAGAGGCCAACCCAAATACAAGAGGTCCCATTCTCCTGAAATAACTCCATCTTATTTTCAAAACAGTAATTTAATTACTTTGAAACCTGTAGTTATCCCTATTAACATCTCTCCTGTGTAATACATTACGGTGGATTTTTCAGGCTGCTGCACGAGTGTACTATGTGATAACTGATGGAAGAAGAGAGGTTGAAAGCGGCTTGGCTGTCACAAATGTAAGAAAGAAGTATGCAAAAAGGCAAAAAAAAACCCCTTTTTGCTACATAAAGCAGCACTTCAAAGGAAACAAACACTCCTGCACTTACTACCTTGTGCATTAGACAAAACAAAAATACCACAAAATTCAGTTGAGAGACTGTGAAAAGGGGTGTAATTAACCACCATTACATTCACTTAGGCTTCATCAGTTGCAGACTCTCTTCAACTTCCTTTCCAACACATGAAAATAATGGAGTCTATATTGGTCAGGTACATGGTGATCTTCTGGAAAGAAGTGTAATTTAAAGATAGGCTTCTTCTCCATTTCAGTATTCATACTACCTTTTAAAGTTGTTTTAATTGCTACATTTCTCTTTTTTGACATCTCAGCTTATAAATTACACTGTCTCAGATATGTAGTGGCAATTTCATGGTAATACATAAAAAGGGTGTAAACAGATTTTAACAAGGTCTAACAGCTAATTCTGGTATAAATCAATTAGCCTGTTGTCAGTAGAACTGGAATTGCAGTGGGTGACTGAAAGAAGAATTTCATCCAAATGATTTGTTGGCAAGGTTTGACATTGCCAATAAACTCTTTGTGTAATTCTATTGCATTTAAACAAGGGTTATTCCATTACTTTTATACAGAATTATTTTTTCTGTACTTATATTTGAGGATCTTCAAACAACTGATATACCAATTTATAAAAAGACAAGAAGTAATGAAGCTACTATGCTGTCATGGCGCACCACTGGTTTTCTAGCATAAAGAATGGTTTTCGAGTCTGGGTACAAAAAAACTGTACTGGCATGCAGATACCAGATGGTAACAAATTTTGTATAAAATTACAAGCCAATATACCTATACCTCAGAACACATAATTGTAGGAAACATTGGGGAAAAAAAAAGTACCATTATGAGCTTCCTGCTGTACAGTACATTTTGAATTCTATATGTTGAATTTGCATGAGGACAGCTTTAACCTGTCTGTGGGGTTTTGTAATTCATTATAAAAAAAAAGTCTAGGATTCCACCCATATAGTGTCCTGTGAAAACCAGTATCAGATTTGTACTCTTTATTTATATATTTTGCTATTCTTCTGTAAGCGGACAGGTGTTCGTCCCCTCGCGCACCTCGGGGCGTCTCCCTCCTGCACGGGCTCCTGTGGGCCTCTCGAATGTCGGGATCATACCGCACCAATCACGGGAGCGTCACTCACCCTGGGATCCGTCATGGCTGCCGCGAGGGGGAGAAGCGGCAGAGATGACTCACCACCATCCCGGATCCCAGATCCAGATCAGGTCAGGGAAAGCAGATAGGCCGGCCACCCAAAAGGTTGGGGGTATCGGGCATGGACTGCCGACAGACCACTCAATACGAGTTGAGGTCGACAGCCAACTTTATTACAGAAGAACATAAACTTATATACAGAGGGTAAAGGGGAGGCAGGGACACATGATTGGCCACATGCCACTTCCTGGGGCTCCCCGATTGGTGGAGCCCCATTGCTAGGCGGGCCTGGGGCCGGGGCAAACTGCTCCGGCCCCCACCTCCCGGATGCCAGAATCTTCTTGTTAGATGTCATGAGTCACCCAGTCAGGGCATGCCTGGCACCCGGGGTCACCGGAGGGTCAGAGGTACCCCTCCTGTACACCTGCAGTACAACGATGTTCAATGCATGTGGCCCATACCACGTTTCCCTGCATTCTTCTGTTTGTGTTTTCAGAGAATGCCATCGTTAAACTATGGTGACAAAATACAAGACATCTTTTGCAGCTACTTGAATATAGATTTTCATGAATCAATTATGCAAAGGCACATGGCACGATCCTTTCGGAGACATTAATCAGATAATAGATGAGCCAGGCACAAATTGGAGCTGGATAATTTTACAATTTACCTAATATTCAAAGAGATGTCCTTATACACCCATGGAGGAAGCTTGAGGGACCTTAGTCAGACTCGTCATTTGTCTCTTGGATCACAACATGATCTCAAACAAATTACTTCCCTGCACTGAGACCCAAATTACCATCTGTAAGATGTGATTCATGATTATTTTCTCTGTTTTAAATTGCTTGGAGTGTCTGTACTAAATTGATAAAGAGAAGAAGAGTTTATTAATGATTGCATGAATAATGACCACTCCCATTCACCCACTGTTCTATAGATTATATTCTGATTTTAGTAACCTGTAAGTGTTTTAGAGTACCCCAATATGTAGGATGAAAGAGATGGTGGCAAGAAAAGGTCCATACACATACATGGTATCATATTTACCATTAACTACTATTCTGGTAAAAAAAAAAAAAAAAACGTAGTTTTTACTTCATGTTCATTTTTATGTCACTCACAATTGACATAGATGTCTAATATCTCTTTTTGTCCTGATTTAAGATCCATTATAGGAAAGTCATTTTTTTATGACTCTTCTTTGACCCACATATCTTTTCTACAGTCAGAAAAAAAATGCATAGTATTTTGTATTCTCATTTTTTCCTAGCAGTTATCTAAAACATTGCTTCTAAAATATTATATCCAGAGAATTTACAGAGTGAATAGATTAATATTCTGTGTTATGCCACTGTTTTTCAGATAAAATATGTATATGTCAAATTGCAGTTATGTATCATCAGAGATGTGTGTACTTTATTCAAGAGCATGCCTGAACTGTCAACATAGGATATAATATTAATAAAGGCTTATCTGTGCAATGTAATAATTATATAATTGTATAATTATATAGTATAACATTATATTATATAATCATATAATTATTTTGTTTTCTTGATATTATGCCAATAAATACATTTAAAAATCAAATATTTCAACTTTATCTAGCAATAGTCTATTCCTACCAACTAATCAACCACTTTTTTTTTTTTTTTCATTTTTCTCCTTTTGTTTATTTGCTTGTTTTCTCTGTGTTATCTGTTTCTTTCTTTTCTGGACAAAAGTCTTTACTGAAAACAATTTCATTTTAGTTTATGTTTTGATTATTAGTACTGTTTCTTGTAGGTCTTGTACAAGGTCTTGTAGGGTAGAAAACCTAATAGTCCATATCAAGAGTTAATCAGCTTGTATCAAAGGAAAATAAAAGAGCACTTTGCTGCCTTGACAAGGCAGAATCAACATGTAGCTAATGAAACCATATGTTCAGAGCACATAAGCACAGCAAGAATGTTATAGACATCAAAGAGGATATGGTCCAAGCCCTATGTCAATCATTATTACACATTTATTTGCAATGGTCAAAGTTTCTATAAACTTTTTGAAAAGATTTGAAGTTAGAATTGAAGGATATTGTATTGAAGGATATTTTCATGAGAAAAAAAATAATGTAACTTTGAAATATTCCACGAACAGGTAACTATACAGCATAACTGGTGGAGGACTCACAGGAATTAATGTGCTCATTGCAAAAATAAAGTAATTAATAAGTAGGGTGGACACACACTGCCATTTTTTTTTCATGGCATAAATATAATGTTTCCTCATAAAAACTATTTGTTTGTTTATTTATTTTTATTTGTCTTGTCTTCCTATCAGTCCCTGGACATTCCTGGTATAGGAAGATTTCTAGAGCCCCAGGCTTTTACTGCCATTATGTCTTTTACTTTGATCTCTGACTTGTTCTGTCAGAGCCAAATGAGACCCTAAGCTCCTCAGGGCAGGAACAGTGTACAAAGCTCATTGCTGACACCCAGTAAATACTAACCAGTAGACTGGATGATCTTTAAAGGTCCCTTCCAACCTTAAGGATTCTCTGATTCTATGAGTCTATATATAGGCATTTAGTGACATCTCAGGTATCCTTGAGTTTCTGAGACATCTGTGGAGGCCGGTGTAAAAGGCCAATTTGTGCTTTTCTGGACCGTTGCCTGGAATACCTTCATCCAACAAAGAGGATATGCTATGAGTAGTCAACTGTTGTAAGCACTTGAATAACAATTTACATCAGTATGTCAACAAGATAAGAAACAGACGCCATTCTTACATGAAACATGGAGAGAAGAAAAGTGACATTTAAAAATATCTTTGCGAATATCTTTTTATAACTTGTATTTGTGTAAGATAAATGTGTGAGATATGTATGTCTATATTCATCTAAGTTGGTAAGAAAAAGCATTAGTTAATTCTGTTAACTTCTCAAGTTGAGGTTAACAGAATTTATGCTTTATTTTTTATTTAATATTTTGCAAAATTAATTCAAGCAATCAAGCATGGCTCAATGATTCAACTTTCCATCAGGCTGCAATTCAAAAATCTCCACTTCCTTGCAGTGAGGCGAGAGTTACTTTCTCACATTTTTAACTAAACTGAAGTCCAAAATATTTATGCATATATTTTAGTCTAAACACATGAGATCCAATGATTTCCATCATGCAGGATCATCATGCATAATTTTAAGCATATGTAGAAGTCTTTCCAGGATTAGAGCATATATTTTACAGGTTATACAACTGACACAATAATAGGGAGATAGGAAAAAATAATTCTATGGCATATTTTTTTTTTCTTTTTCATGTTGAATAAAGTTAGCTATGTCTAAGTAAATGTGGATTTATTTTATCTTTATAATAAATCTTTCTGATCTGTGATCATCATCTGTGGGGTCTCATAATCTGGAAATGTCTTTTTTGCTCTGGAGTCAGAAAAGTATTGTCCAGAAGAGATATTGATGTTGGAATTTAGTTAGAAATAAAAAATAGTTTTAACAATTTATAAACAAGGATCAAATACACCTTATCAAGTGATGCTGTTTATAATATTATAAGAAGAAAACTCCAGGGGAATTTTAAGCCTGTTGTGGGAACAGACTGATTAATCAACCATAACTTTAACAGAGTTCTGTAGCAGCTTTGGCATCCAACCTTGATCTATTTCAATTATCTTTTAGACAGTGCAAAACCAATTGTCATGAACAGCATGAGAAAAAAAATACTATTTGACCTGGTTGTATCTGTTAGCGGCAAAAGTAAGACTTAGAGTCAGTATATTTGTTTCATAATCTTAGCTATATTACCAGATGAAAACAGGAATATAATCATATATAATCTATCCAAGGTAAGTAATAAACATGACAATATTTCAAGCCAAAAAGAAAACACTTAAAGTTAGCAATGTGCATTCCCCTGCAGGGAAATTACATTTTTAAAGCCAAAGCAATTTAGTAGTTACAGTGGTAGTTATTCTGAAGTCAAGAGATAAAGGCTTTACCGATATGATAAACTTCTTTTAATTATCCTCAAAAGTCTTAATGCTTACTCTTCTATGGTGAAAAGTAAGGAAAGGGCAAGCAATATGTTTGCTTTGTCAGGCTTAGCTTTTCTTAGTGTTAAGCATTATAGCAGTCTTAACCGATACAGTGACATATAGCTTTATGGTAACACTAGTCAGTAGGCTGATCAGGCTGAAAATGAGCATAGGATCAATTATCTAGTTCCTCTTTTTTGACCTATGGTCAAAATAATTAAAACCAGGTAAGGAGATTTAACATATTTGGATGTCATAGAATGACATGTTCTGTGCTTAGTTATCTCCCTAATCACTGCTGTGATCAGATCCTAAAAGCCTAGGAATTGCTTTCCCAACTTGAGTGCAGATTAATTTCTTCTGATTTCTGTGATAATAACCTATTTGAATAAATAGGATACTTCTGGTTTGTACATATTTTCCATCCACTAAAGTCTAATTCTTAGCATAAACTTCAGAGTTCCAAATTTGCTGAAAGCATTTTATATCACCTGCAAATTAGATGTGTTTTATATCTCAGCAACTGCTGTGCAAAGGCAATGATTTCACATTCTCCTATAAAAAACAGCAGAAGAATCTGTTGTCTCGTTTTGTTACTGTGGTAACTAATTCCTAGTGCTTTAATCATACTGATGGAATAAACAGTTTTTAAGAGGAGAAGCACCCTTTATTCTAAGGATAAACTAAGCACCATAACCATAATTGGTAATTAAAAAAAAAAATGTGCAATCTAGTAGTTTCATAAGTACATAACCTAGCGGAGATTTCTTTCTTTAATATAGACCTATAGAAATTGCTTCCCTCTTGTCATAAAAGTCCCTAGCAATAATTCTTATAAGCAGAGGTCATCAATTTTATTGTAAGCATTTGTGATGATATACAAAAATCTCAGTAACTCAGTATGGAAAATAAAATACTTACTTAGCAAAACTAACAGATTTGTTAGTCCTCTGTTATATTGGCTCAAGATGTCTCTGTTCTGTTTCCTAACCTCAGAATCTTGTTCTTCATTTGTACTTCAAAGCTAAGTGACTTTCATAAACAAAGAAAATCAAGAGTTTGCAATACCTATCTCACTTTGAGATGGTTTCTTAATGCCAGACAGCCCAAATGGCCTACATGTTTATTTATTATATAAAAACCTAAAAAACACTGAAACAACTATGGACTGCAGGTTTGCAGCAATTAATCACCACTTCTGAAGGGCTAACAATTTCAGAAATCAATCCCCTTTTATCTCTCAAGTCTTTTATTACCTGTCTCTGCTTGAAACCCTGTGTTGCCAGCAATTATTTCCAAAGATGGATTTAACTGTGGGGAAACTGCTGCTGGCAGGGTCTGTTTCTGTTTTTATTTCTTGTTTGGAATGGATTCAACCCATCAGCTTTTCTCAAGCAAGCCTGACATGAAGAGGCTCACTTGTTGCAGTAAGTGTCTTCGTTTTCATTTATAAAACTAGGCAAACTCACAGACTAAAATCAAACAGACAAAAGCTGATTACAATGTCTAGTCCTTCCTTGTGTACATGCTTATTAACTTACTGATAAGCAATTGGAATTTATTCACTCTCTGCATATAATCCAAATGAAAATACCGTTCGAAGACTGCTGAAAACTATTTAACAATCCTCTCCTTATTCAAATATTTTAAAATTATTAGCTTTAAAACACATGTTTTTAGGGAGGAATAGAACCTTTCTGCAAATCTACCCTAGCTGTTTAGATTCCAGAAACTACAGGGAAGAACTGTCCCTGGGATTCATCTAGGTGCCTTAGGTTTCAAGGCATAAATAATTTTGTTCTTTTCTCTTCTCATTGATAGAGCATATTACCCTTTTCTCCAGTGCAACATCAGCACATATTTTTCATTTCTTTTTCTCGGATAATGATATAGCATTTAATATTCCCAGTTAATTTGTACTGATTTTAGTTAAGACAAATCTATTTTCAAGGGAAGGTATGTGCATAAACATTGAAAACTATTTAATTAAGTCAGTGACCTTTTTAAAATGAACTCCTGTTGACAAAATAAAACTGAATACAACCTAAAGGCAGAAGTAAGGGAAATAGAAATTACATGTGTATTGGTTTCCAGGACTGATATACAGGGAGAAAAGCATAGGGACAGTTTACCTCAAAAGCTCAGGAAAGCACCTACAATATTTCTTGTAGCTCTGAGCACTGTAAATTGTACACTTCCGTTTGAAGGTTTTAGCCTGCAATAATAACAAATTCCCAATATCTGGTTTGCTTTAATTACATACAAGTAATACTAGACTTTAACACTTTAATTTTATCAGCTGAGTTTCATAGTTCTGCAAGCACGAAACTAATGCACTTTAAAACCTCTTACTTTGGATGAAACAATACATATGTATATACTAGAGTTAATGAGCAAAATCAGCAAACATTTTAACTCTTTCCTTTTCTTATCCTTCTTATACTTCAGAACCAAATATTTTGCTCATCCTGTGAATGTGCTGATACTAAACAGTCTGCTAGCAGTGGTCCTTCAGATAATCATCAGCACCTCCAGGGAAAATAATCATTGCTCTAATGACAACTTTTAGCGTAAAAAGTATTTCTATAAAATTCAAAACATCAGCATTTCGGTAGACTAGAATCTCATTTATTTACATCAATAAAATATGCACCTTAGGACATACTAGGTCACATTTGAGTAATGTATTGCATTTTCCAATGTTTTTAGAAGGAATGAATAATGACAGTGGAAACGTTCAGGTTCATTAAAGAAAAACAAATTTGGAGCAATGGAGCCCTTTATTTAGAAGGAGTTTGTGATATGACTTGACAGTTGCTTTGTTTAGACAAGTGTCATAGTTTTATTTCATTGACCAAATTTTCTGAAGGCAAACAAGGCAATATTATTTTTGCATGCACACTGGATAAATGATAGCATCAACAGGAAAACAATAGTCTCTGACTAAATATTTGGAGAAAAACTCTGAAGCAAATATTTTTTTGAAAAGAAGGACATCCTGGATGCTATCTGAACTTTCAGAGATATTCTGCCAACCTGATAGCTGAAAACTGTTCTCTACATTTCTGTCTTTCCTCTTTTAATTATAGGTTCATTCTACAGATGTCTCTTGTGTCCACAAACCCATTTGTACTTAGATTGTATCTCTAAGTATTTAAACATTCAATGAATTGTGTCTCAATACTGAATAAAAACCTTCTTTTCACTCCTGTTTTCTGTAGATCACATTTATGGACCTCTTTCTGAGCCTACAAATCTGACACCCAATGTACAATTTCCTCTAGTGCAAAGCAGTGTCTAACTAAAAGAGATTTTAAACAAAGTACTATGGAAGGAGACAGAGACTGAGATTTCAGCAGTAGGAATAAAAGATGAAGTGAAAGGGCAGGAAGATATTTCAATAAAGCAGATTACTCAGTAATTTCACAGGTGTTATGGTACTAGTGTTATGGTATTGGTTTACAGGATAGAACCAAGACTTCTGGCTTTTCATAATAAGAAAACTTCCTCTGAAAAAACAGTTATGATTGACCTGAAGCTCTTTCATGGTTCAAAGACCACTAATGCAGGTGACTCTCCTAATCTCTAATGTGAATTTACTCACAATCTGTAAATATGTTTTTTCGTGTGACATCAGCATCTGCTGTCTAACACAACTGTTTTCCTTCCCTGCTCTTGCTGCATAGGATGTTTTACATCAGCACTTCCTGTCTCAGACACCACTTAGCTTTGCTAACCGAGTCATTCTCCCTTATGGCCTCTATATTCTGCATGTTGCAGTGCCCAGCAAAGATCTAAATAGCAGAAGCAAAACAGGGGTGGTCTGGGCCACCATCTGCACTGTCTGAGCCACATAACTTCTCCACTTTAGTTGACTTCTGTTCCACTTCAAATAAGTAATTCTGGACCTAAATTGTTCCTAATACTTCCTGGTGCTGTACCTGAGGTCTTCTCCATTTTTCTTTAATACCCTCCCCTCATTACTAGAAACATTTTATCCACACACCTTTGAATCTCCACAACTGGCTAACAAATTTTCTGCAATTAATAGTTAATGCAGAGATTTTTTTCCTTCCTCTCTTAGCTAACGAGAATGCAGTTCCTAACAGATATATTTTCTATCAGTCATTTAATTCTATTATTTTGCCTTTGGACTATGTCAACCATTTTGTCTGAAAACTGTGCTTGGGTCATATAACTCAAATAAACACACCACCATATCCATACCACGCAATTCTGGTCAACACACAGTATTCATAAATTATTATCAAATATCACTGTATCTATTACTATATCAAAAGGATTTTCTAGCAATGTTTATTCTGTATGCATTCCTGCTGCTTACTGTTTATTTTAACATGCAAGCTGTCATTTCTTTTCTTTTAATACTTATTACTTTATTTTATAAAGTCCTGAAGTTATGTTTTCCAGGCAATGAGTTCCCAGTAATCTCTTTGTGTGTGAAAGATATTCTTATCTCAAGAAACTGTTATTGTTTCTTTCCCTCTATATGCAGACTTTAGCCAAATCCTTCCACAAGATTGAAAAATAAATAAGCAAAATAAGAAATAAAGGATCTAACAGTAAGGACAGCCACAACCTTATCTTATTCTACCTTAGTTTTTTCTTGTGTTATTGCATTCAAATCCTTCATTTCAAAAATATCTTCTAAAATAATCTTTTTTCTCTGACAGTTTAAAAATATCTATTCCCTCTTGAGGTCATTTCAGTATTGCCCACAACAACATCCAGTAAGGGGGAAAATTGCTTATCCTTTTCTTAAAGATTTTAAAATTTTCTCGCCCTTTTTGTCTCTCTTGCTCACACAACTTCTGTGTTCTGGCATACTGAGACTGACCACTGAAGCCTGTTTTTTTTTCTGCTTCTATGGCTTTCTGAGTTTTTTCTCTTAATGTCCATTTTGGCACACCTAAAATCTTTGTACATGAGCCTTCTACAAAAACTATTCATGTCATCTACAACAAGTGAATAGAACGGCAGATAATTAAACTTTAATTAAAAAAAAAAAGCCATAAAAGTGTTTATATGTCTTGCTTACTGCAAGAAGCTATCCAACAGAATGGTAAATTCTTGGAACAGGCTTAAAGAGAAATTTCCTGCGTTTGTTTACTTTCATTTTAATCTGATTACAGAGAGATCAGAAAAACTACAGTGTCTCATAAGCTAGACCAAACATTCCTCCAAGATACCCTCCTCAAAGTTATCATAAGATAAGGAAACCATTTCATGTACTTTCCTATTTCTTTCAGGACAACCACCTCAATAAACTACCTTTCAGGTCATTCTTCTGGTCTGGTCTGGTCTGTAAAAGAAATGCTTTTAACAGAACAAAACAAAACAAACAAAAAAACTGAAACAACAAAATGGTGCAATGAACAACGGTCTTCAGCTCAGTGATTCCATATTCTTCCTTCTCTTCCCTGTGGTTAAAGAATGCAGCTAGACTGTATTTGATGGCTCTCCACATCGTTCTTCAAAAAGAGAAGGTGGTGCAATATGGATCATGATGATCAGTTCAGGTATCAAAAAACACTGACATAAAAGTCCCAAATTGTAATATGTCAGGTTTTGACTTTTGTCAGGTTTTACTTCTGAAGTTGAAAATAAAAAGTGTTCCAAGTGTTCCTTTATATGTTGTTTTTAAATAAAACCAGCCACATTGTATTTATACAAGTCATTGTTCCTTCCTTGATGGTATCTCAGTCCCTTGCCAGGATCCCGCCTACAAAGATTCCTCCTCATTCTCCCTCTAAATCAAACAAGTTTTGACCCAGTGGAAAAAAAAATAAAAATTATAAAGTAAAGCTCTGGAGCTTATGCTGAGCCTTCAAATAAAATTTGGCCATACCAATCCAAAAATATTAATGTAAGGAATTGGCTTAAACAAGTAGAAACCTCCACTGTATTCCCTGTATTCCTTCATTACATGCTCCATCTGTAGTATAAGCCTATCCTATGCACTATATTTTAAATTCATTATTCTTCTTTACAGTCAAATCAGCAAGGAAATACATCCAAATCATTTTCCTGCTATGCAGTGTTTTACCTTCAAGTAGCATCTTTGTCCAAATCAGATAATAAAATTATTAACAAAAGTTTTGAAACGTTACAGTTTTTATAATAGGACAATTTTCTTTCCTAGAAATATTTTGCCTTCGAACACCATATTTCTTATGGGGGAAAAAAAAAGAAAAAAAGTATGAGGTGGAGGTAACACTTAAAAACAATTCCCAAAGGTCTTTATTCATTTCATGAAAAAAAGCAAAATGAAATTAAGATATTTAGTATGAGTCACTTTCTCTCCAAATTTGCAATAGTATGTTTTTATTTCTGTTCTATATAGAATAAGATCGAAAAATCTTTAAAATATCTTTACTTTCTTTCATTATTTAATTTTGAAATATCCTGAGAATCAGAACATTAAATTAAAAACTATCAAACAAACAAACAAACACAGAATCACAGATTAGTTGGAGTGGGAAGGGACCTCTGGGAAACCATGGTGAGATAGAGCAGATTGCCCAGGGCTATGTCCAGGGATGAATATTTTTTTCTTCTTTACACAGAATGCCCCGTGTTTCAGTCAGTGCCCGTTGCCTCTTTTCCTATCACTGGACACCACGGAGAACCAAGCCCTTCCCCACCTTTCCAGTCCCCCGGCACCCCAAGCCTTCTCTTCTCCAGGCTGAATAGTCACAGCTCCTCTGGCCTCTCAGCCACAAGAGATCCTCCAATTCTGTCATCACCCTCAGCACCTTCATGAAGGCCCTTGAACTTTATCCAGGGGGTCCATATCTCTCTTGTACTGGGAAGCCAGACCTGCACACAATACTCCAGAAAATAAGGTTTCACCACGGCTGAGAAGAGGGGAAAGATCACCATTTCATTCATATATTTTTGTCGAAAAGAGAAGTGAGCTTTCTCTTTGTTCATTTCTCTAGCTTGCTGCTGTTCTTTTAAGTGACAATTCCGTCATTTGCTGTTTCAACTATTCCTCACAGTTTTGTACTGACTGCAAGCTTGCTGAAGGTGCTCTCCGTCCAATCACGCACACCATTAATGAAAATGTTAAAAAGTATTGGCCCTCCTATCAGGCTCTGGAGGACACCGTTAGTGACTAGCCTGCAGGGGGACTTCAAGCTGCTGATCTCAATACTCTGAGCCTGGCAATTCAACTCTCATGTTAGTCAGGTATGATTTCTCCTTCATAAATCCATGCTGATACTCATGATCACTTTCTCGTGCTCACTATACTTGGAAATACTATACAGGCTTATTTGCTCCATCACCTTTTCAGCCTTGAAGCAAGGCTGACCAGCTTACTCTGATCCTTCTTCTTGACTTTTTTGAAAACAGGAGACATTTGTTCTCTTCCGGTCTTCAGGAAACTTCCCAAATTGCCATGACCTTTCAAAGATAATTAAGTGTAGCTTCACCATGACATCAGATAGCTCCTTCAGCACTTGTGCATGAATTTCCTAGAAATCCATGGTTTTGTGCATGTCCAGTCTGTTTAATTGTTCCCTAATGTCATCCTCCTCCACTAAGCATGGTGGAGTATTTCTTAATTCAGACTTTCCCACTGGTCTCAGGAGATTGGTATTCCTGAAAGCCAGTCTTACCCATAAAGAGCGAGGTGAAGAAAGAAAAGTATCTCTGCATTTAACACGTACTTTGCCTCCAGACCCTTTCAACATTTGGCAGTGGGTCGACATCTTATCTAACCTTGGTTTTGCTACTGATGTACTCGTGTAAAAACCCTTCTTGTTGCACTTCATGTTACTCATCAGATTTACCTTCAAGTGAGCTTTGACTTTCCTAATCCCATTCCTGCCTGCTGTATATTCTTCTGGGGCTGCATGAGTCAGCTATAAACTCATCTGTGCTTCTTTTATATGCCAAGTTTCATCAGGAGCATTTTGTTCATCCACTCAGGCACCCTTCCACCTTTACTTGATTTCCTACTTATAGAATATCCTTGAGCTCATAGGACCTGCTTCCAACCAGGCCTCTGAACAGAACATTGTTCTGAAGCCTTGGGCTGTCATTCTGCTTTCTGTAGGGAAAGAAAAAAAGTTATTTTTTATAATTCCTAAACTCTTTAAGATACATGACACAGATTTTAATAATTTAGCAAAATAACATTTTAAAATTATATTATTTGTCTGTCGTAGCTTACACCACTTGATTTCAAAAATAGCAGCATACTTACTAGTGCTGGGAGGATTTTACTTGAAGAGCATTCAACATAAGCCTCTAAAGTCATCTTATGCAAAATAGATTTTTGTTTCCAAACATGAGCATTCAATGGGACTATTCAGAAAAGAAGCAAAGTAAGTAAATAAGTGGATTGGCTTATACTGTATATTAATTACATACACCTGTGTGTGTATAGGCATGGATCTATGTAAAAATAGTATTAGCTGGGAGAATATTCAATTTTCTTTCAAAATATATTTGGACAGTGAACTACACTGATTAACAAACTGCAAAAAAATTCTATCTACAATAGCTGATCTGGGTGTTTGGATTTTGCAAAAATCACATATCTTTTTTATCACATAATATTCTTTTCTTTAAGCATATTCACAGGTCACGAAGGTGTATTTGCAGTCAATCTCCTTTCCTAGCCTCAACTCTTTGACCCTTCCAATACTGCATGACAAGTAATTGATCAGTTGCACTTAAAAAATTAAAAATAAATGCTGACAGAGAATATTGAGGGGAAGTATGCATATTTCCTGGAAGGTTTTCAGAACCAAAAATACTGCAGTTATTATTTCATTTGTTTTTGTTCACCAAGTGGAATGTACCTGAATGCAAGAACACCAAAACTTTACAACCTCCACCAAAAAGATATTCAAATAAATAATGTTATAGAAAAGATGTTCTGAAAGGTAGTTCATAACGGATCACAGCAGCTTAAGAAAGCCCTTGAAATTTTAAGACAAACTTCAGAAGTCGATCTTTAGATTCTAACATTGATTTGTGTTTCACTTTCAGATTCCAATCAATATCGTCAAGAAAATAAATAGCAAAAGGCCTTCAACCTGAACAATGCTAGTAAAAACTTCCAATGAATTTGTAGCAGTTTTTGAAAAAAAGTCAACTGAAAGTGATTATTTTTAATTGTTCTTTAAAAAAATCAGATGTGTCATATTCTACTTTTTACTCAATGAAAAAAGGATTACAAAGACCAGCCTTAATGTTAGCACAGACAAGATTATCAGGTTTTCAAGTACAGAAAGGATGATTAGCTCAAAGAGTCCATGCTTTTCAGACAGTTATAAACCCACTAGCATGTATTTATAGAAATCAGTACACCTCAGATATAACTTAGTTCATGAGTCACTCATAATCAAACAGAGCTTTACACTTCACCTCAACCTGTTCAACCTGAGAAAGGACAACTTTGCACCTCATTTTACTTCTACATGCCTGACACTTTAAAGCCATGCTATGAAATATAAATTTTATTGAGCTTAAGTCTGTCTTCCGGTATGCACATTGGTACAAGATTTTTATTTAACTCTTAAGAGAAATGAGGAACTTTATTAAAAATCTTTCCCACTTTCTTCTAAAAAAAAATCACTGAACTTCACAAATAGAAATCAGTAGTTATATATGCTTAAGTGAGCCATCTTTAAAAACACTATCCATTGCAAATAGTTAATTATTTGAAAGAGAGGGAAATAATATTACTTAATGCATTACTAGAATATGATCAGAAATAATATATATGTATCTATATTTATGTTACTCTAGGAAAACTCAACAAAAGTAAAGGTACACCATTTTGTAAAAATAAAAGTATTCCTTTGAACTAAGAAATACTGACATACTTCCAATATTTTGTCTATTAAAATCTCACTACTACTCAGGATGATTTTTCCCTGTCATGATCACAAAACATTACCTGTATTTTCAATTCCATTTTTTTAATATTATGCAGCAGTTTAAAAGGATCTTTTTTTTTTTTACCAATATTCTAGACAATCACTATGAGATTGTGCAGCAGAGAAATAAAATCAATTTTAATTGAAATCAAGGTATCAGGAGACTTTAGTTAAATGAAAAAGGCAAGTCTGTAAACAAAAATGTGCATATGTCCTAAGAGCAACTTTCTTTTTTCCCACAAAGCCAGAAAACCCTCTAACAATTTATTTTTTTATACATGAAATGTTGCCTTTTGTAACTCAACATCATCATAAATTAAAGAAGTATAAGAGAAGTTTTCTTCTCTCCCAATAAACCACTTTTTTCTTTTTATGCTCCTTCACCTCTAACCTAACAAAGAACCATCTTCCCTAACAAAGAACTCGTGAAAAGTCATCATATTTGTAGAGGTGTGTTTTCTTAAGGAGGATGACAGACAGAGAAAAACAGACAGTTATATAGATTATATAGATTATATAGTTATATAGGTCATATAGATTAAGTGAGGGCAGAAGAGATCTATTGATGGAAAGCTAGAAAACCAAGTCTGCAGACTGAGGTCAGGACTGGGTGAGGAACTGAGTGAAAGCACAAGGAAGAGCCAAGTTGGTTCTCACAACTCCCTATGTCTTAGCAGTCTGCTTCCGGGTTAGAGGAAGACCTCATCGGACTTGGCCTTGAGAATGGACAGGAAAGAGGTTCCTCAGGACATAATGGGCTCCCATCATGTCATCCACAAATTGCACAGGTCAACCTAATCTCTGAAATCTCTGAAATCAGGTCACATAATCTTACTCTCAGCAGAAGGTGAATGAAGGAGAGGCTTTGTACATTGCAGAGCTGCCCTTCTCTCACCAAAAGGAAATTTTGCTTCACTTTCAGCTCTAAGAAATGATACTTTTGTCCTATATTTACTTTGATCCCTCCATGTTAACAATCACTTAACATACAGTTGTTGCTTCTGCACTCTGGCTCCCTGATGATTTGCATTACATGTACAGGTTTTCTGCTCAAACAAGCCTAATGGGACAAATGGACACAAGCCAAATAAGTATGATTCTACAAAATGCCTGAAGTAACAAATCTCTGCAAAGTAATGTTCATAAAACCACCCAAGATTTGGCTGCCTCTACTCTATGCAGTGCTCTAGCACTATCCCTTAAGCCTTGTAACCTCAAATACTCTTACTTACCATCACACCACATCTCAGAGCGGTCAACACGTGTCCTCCATATCACGGTCACACAATTAAATGGTAATTCACCAAACATGATTCTTCCAAGCATTCAAGAAAAAAAGAAAGAAAATATATCTGGAGCATAAAAAATAAAGCTCACAACAAAATAACGTTTATGTGGTATGCGATGGGATCACCACCTGAAGTCAAAAAGAGACTGCAGTCAAGCACTTTGTCACGTGGATACGGCTAGTCAATCCTAAAGAACATTAGCCTGGATCAAAATGAGATTAAGTCATTTATAATTTCTTTTTCTGGGGAATCAGAGAGCCAATGATTGTAGACTGCATTAACATAATGTTATATTGTTCACAGCCTATACTGGCATAGTGTTAATGTGATTTGAGAACTCCCGATTTTTTAAAGCCACTGCTCGAACTTGTTACTCTCTCTTTCAAACCATGCTCTACCACCTCAAATGCATGCCTTGGCTCCCACTCTGACTAGTGCATTCCAACCCTAAGCTATCTATTTGACTTCACTGGACATTTATATATATGACTCTTTGCCCAGATAAAGTCTGGAAACATCATAATCACTCTTCTATGTCTAATCCACTCAGATTTGACTTCAATCTAAGCCCTCTTTCCATTATATTTAAGCAAATTAAACCATATTTACCTATTAAATATCATATAATACTTAACTATTTTTATGACTGACTTCATGAAGATAAACACATACATCCACTCGCCTAATTTATCAGATTAAATAACAAAGACATGAAGAATTTGAAGCTGACCAGTCAAGATACTCTAAAATATATGACTTGAACTTTTCATTATTTTTGCGGGCCTAACATACATTGGAAGGCATGCAAATCCAGTTATTGACCTTTTTCCCTAAATCACCCCAAATTAAACTTGAATAGAGTTGATTATATGCTTATTTATTACTCCTTTGGGAGAAAAAAATAATTTCTAGTGTTCCACTGACTAGATGGATGACCTGGGAAAGAAAAAGTTCATCCTGCTGAGACTCTTGGTCCAGTCTTGACCGATGTCTGTTAGGCTTCTGGACCAAACCTGAAAAAAATAAATGTGTCTCCCCTAGTTGTTATTTTTTTTTCTTCTGTTTTTAAAGAAAATTGGTATTTTGTCTAGAAAAATCATCCACTTATGCAAATGGGATCAAAAGACTGGAAACAAGTCTAGAAAGTCCCACATTCAGCCTACTGCAGTTACAATTCAGGTATAAACCAAAACAGTCAACATAATAGTCATCTCTTGGTTGCTCTCATAAGATAAGATCTACCATTTGACTTTAAGTCTTATTTTATATTCATTTTACACATATCTTATTTACATGGGCTACTCTTCATGCCTACTTCCAATTATCTGCTGATTTTAATACCTACATAAGATTTTGTCCAAAGCTTGCATTCAGAGTACTAACAAAAGCCAGAAAAAAATCATATTTCAGTAAAACTATCTCAGTCCCAGAAGTGACATCTGCTATTCCTAAAAAATATTTTTATGCAAGTCTCAATATTTATAATTAAGCTGCACTGAGCCTCAGAAGTGGTAAGAAAAGAAAAGAAAAGAAAAGAAAAGAAAAGAAAAGAAAAGAAAAGAAAAGAAAAGAAAAGAAAAGAAAAGAAAA
>JAUBNY010001046.1:1567042-1596210 GCA_032275445.1 Crypturellus soui
AAGAAAAGAAAAGAAAAGAAAAGAAAAGAAAAGAAAAGAAAAGAAAAGAAAAGAAAAGAAAAGAAAAGAAAGAAAAGGAGTGAACAAAGGGAATATAAGCATTCATGATTCCTCCTGGACAGTTTGCAGACAGGAGGCAGTGAAAGTGAGAGGAAGATGACTCAAAACCAGGATGTATGTGGTTTATCTCCCAATCCTTTTTTTGAGTAGTTTATGAAATCTTTGACCTGGGAAGCTGTAGGAGGGTGCATTTCATAAAACTGGTGTTATGCAGTACCTTTTCTAAAACATATGTCTCCTATTATCTGTTCAAGACATCAGACCTCTACAGTCACAAAATTCAGTAGAATTAATCAAAAATTGGAACAACTGCAGTTCTCTAGCAAAAGCCATAAGTGTCTCTTGTGAAATAACTAAAGAATCTAAAATTGAGTAATTGGTTGTCTCCAAAATTTAGAGACCTGACTGAATAAAAGGTTGCTGTTCTGATCACGCTTAATCCTGATCATCTTTAACCCGCCTCTGTGATTTGGTGGTGATCTATTTAGCTAATAAACTCACATAACACATCACATAAATGCTTGTCTCTTTAGATTTCAGAGGCAAGGCAAACAATTCTATGGTAATATAGTTTTTCATTGAGCTAATAATTTAAACCATTCACAGTCTAGTTAATGCTAAGAACTAAAACTTCACATCAAACGAAAATATTAATCAATTTTATGGTAATAAAGTCTTACTAGTAAATTGGCAGCTAAGGTTTGTATTTAGTTTACAATTCCTATGATTGTATTGTACATCTTAAGACTATCAAATAAATATCAAATAAATCTCTGAATTCCTAATCACATGAATAAGAGTTCCTATACTAGTATAGCATATCAACATTCAAAGCTAACCACAATGTTTTTCATTCTCTTATGTCAAGATCCTGAAACTCTATTTCCTCTGTAATGCAATTACATAAAATCACACACACTCAGAAGACAGCAAATACCAGGATCCAGACCACAAAAGGCACTTAAGTACCCAACTTCAAGCAAATTAAGCCAATATTAGGTATTTGCATACCTTGTGGACTAAACTACTTTCAGTTCTATTCTACCCACTGAACAATCAATAACACTTTATTCAAGATTATGTACCATAGATTTAACTATTGCCACAGAATTTTTTTTGCTTGATACTGCATATTGAATTTTACCAGTGGGTAAGTTGTAAAGAGAAAAAAGAAAGAACAGGAACAAAGCAGCTATATAATTGTAATTTAGCAGTGGAAAAAAATGAAAAAAAAAATGACAAAAGGAGGGAGATGGTAGCACTTGCTGTCACTGAGCTCAGCACCTGGGAGCACTCACAGCTAGTGCCATGTCATGGGCACCAGAAGTAGCAGAAACCTTAGCCAATTTAGTAAAATAATCTTTAGTTAAATAACCTTTAATTTTACTATCTCACCTTCCTATATAGCAACTTTTTCAGTACTGGAGAGAAGTTGGCTGAGGTACAAATAGAATAAATAGAAACAAATAGGCAGCAGGTCTGCAGGGTGTTTGAAAGGACCAGGTTGCTTTGGCAAGAGGAGAGGCTTTCCTGGGGAGCAAGGCTACACTCGTCCTTGTGGAGACAGTCTCTGACTTCTGCAAATGTGTGAGCAGCTGCTGGCATTGAAAGGGCAGTTCATTCAACAGAAGACTGTGTCAAAACCTTGATCCAGACTCTACATCCTGACTGAAGCATTGCAAACTCCTTTACACAGGGAGAAGTAGTGCAAAGGCTGTAGCCACTAAGGTATAGATCCTCAGTAAACTGAGCCAAAAAGAAGAGCTTTTAGGGTAGAAAGATGGAGAAAACTAATTAAAGCATGCGGAGGAAAACAAATTACATCTTCATTAGCACAAAACCACAATCTAGAAAGTCATGACATGAGATGCAGAGTGTGCTATTCTCACGCTCTATATTTATAGTGGTTAATATGGCAGCAACACAACACTGTGTTCCTGCATCTGCACTTAGAGTTCCTTGGCACAGGCACATTTTGCGTCCCTGGTTTCACCTACCTACCTACTAGTACAAGTGAGTACATTTTTCACAAAAGCACTTGTCTGAAAAAAAAAATAGATTTTAACAGTTTGAGATTATGAAGATATTGACTATAGCATGTGTCTTTTATTCCATATTGACCCAGTGGTTTACCTGAAAACCTCACTTTTTTTTTTCCAAGTCCTAACCACAAGGGGAAAAAAATCTGTCCTTACCATCAATAAGGGAGCTAATAGTGACAAATTAGGCAACATGGCAAGTACAATACTCTTTCAGAGAACAGTTCTATTTTATGGCTCCTTCTAGCACAAAGCTATTATGTTCCAGTCTACAACTCCATTGAAGACTATTATAAAAAGAATCCCCCCATGCAACTCATCATACCGTAACAACTTCTGCGTCCCAAATATCCTGTTACTAGGGATTCTGTTGTATTGCTCCCTGTGTGAACTTTGAAAACACGGGTTAGAGATATCACCATTTCATAGTTCTAACCTTGAGGGTGTCCCTTTGACTGAAGAAAACAGGCATCTACACCCTGCTCTACTTTTGAAACTGTGTCTTATGACTGATTCTGCATTCATTAAAAAAAAAACGAAATTGCTTCCTGAACTCAGTGTTCCATCTTATTATTGTGGAATCATTATGGCCCTGTAATTCACCATTATTGCTTATTTAGAGAGATATAATGAAGGCAAACAAATATCTGTGTTGTCATTTCCAGGATTCTTCTCTCGGGCACACTCATTTCTGCAGCACTTCGATGTTCAAGCCTCAGGCCATATGAAATATATGACTGACTATCAAAATTTACCGAGTCCTTGTGTAAGGTAAGGTATAATGGCACACTAAGAGAGAAACAAGTCCTTTGATAGGACTTAAAAAAAATCCAATGTTATGGCTGAAAAACTGAAACTGTCTGGATCCAGGAATCAGGTCACAGCAAAACAGTGGCAGTTTTAATGGATTACATAATAATCTGACAGCCGTGATAAAAATCAGCAAATTTGAATTCTATCAAATTCTAAGGTAACCTATTTACATTAATAATAGATTATACCTATTTAGCATTTCATAATCAAATTTGTCCTCATTGAAAAAGATAGCTAAGAACAGAGTGGGGATCTTGTTTTTTAAAGATTTAAAAATGTTTACTGTTATAGTTAATGTAAAGTCATGTACGAATCTCAAAACAGATTAACACAGTATAACACTAGATATCACTTTGGTGAGTTTTGTAATCAATAAACTGCTACCACATTGATTTAAATAGAAGTTGGATTTCATTACCCTCACTACATAATTTTGGCTATGACTACTCCAGTAATTCTACTACAAAATATTACTTTTGAATACAGTTTAACATTTGTCACAGTCATCTTGTTCACTGGCAAGTCTTAATCATTATTCTGACTATAAGTATGAGGAACATCCAAGGTTGCATTAAATAGTTATCTAAAATGTTCACAAAGCCTATATTTCACATTTCCCCTACGCCAACATCAGGGACATAGAATTGCACTAAAATATTGAACCTTGCAATGTAAAAGCTTGAAGACACCTAAAGATACATTGTGAACTTCGGCTGTCAGAAAAAGAGACTGTTATCTGAATGGACCTTCATTATTGGAGAACTTAATTTTAGTTTACTTAAAACATTTTCAGAAATAGCATCTTAGTCCTTTCTAAGGGTTACAAGGAAAGATGAATATTTTTTATCTCAGTGAAAGCAGTCATGGATACAGAAGCAGTAATACTATTCAGATAAAACTCCTGAGAATACACAATGGCACCAGGCTAATAAGTGTAGCTAAATTCTGTTTGTTTTGAAGTTCATTTTTATTATTTATTTAAACATTATGAAACTGAGATGCGGGAAGGATTATTCAGATGTTTTTAGCATTGACAGCTTGACGCTAATGTGGATTATTTTAATATTGTCCAACTCTAATTCAAAAAAATAAGCTACAGCTGTGTCCTTATTTTGAACATCTTGATAAAATAGTTGGATTTTTTTCATTATTTATTTTTGGATTGTGGCCTTATGTCTGATACTGCCACGTTTCCAAGGAAGCGTAATATAACTAAGGCAAGGAACCAGCCTAATATTTGACCAAACTAATATTTAATCAAACTTTGATCAAACATTTGACCTTCACTGGATTCACCATGTATTCATAAACAAATGTCTTTCTTACACAAGTTTGTCAATGTGAAAAAGGGTGCATTATTTTGCACTCCACTTTTTCAGATCTTGCAATAGCAAAAAATATCTGGAAGCAATTTTTAAAGATTTGTTCTTACAAATACTAACGTGCTTGTCTAAAATATTGAGACTAGAATTAAAAATTACAAATATACTTCAAAAATATACTTCACTATGAAGTATATTACTTTGACCTTCATAGTGGTCTCCAGACCTTCATAGTGGTCTCAAGGTCTGCAGACCTTCATAGTGGTCTGGAATCTATTAAGAAATAGGATTCTCCTCCCCATGCATCTATGAGTGTTTGGATACATTATACATTCTCAGTAAACCAAATTCTTCTCAAACAAAAGGAGTAAGCTTTCACAGCTTACTTCAAAGTACCTATATTGTAAAGGAAACATAATGCTCAGTGTGGCTCATCTGCCCATTCACTCATCTTCTCTGGGAAAAAAAAAGGATTTTATTAACCTTCACGTTTGAAGTTTAAATTGTAATCTATGTATTTGCTTTGTTAAAGTCATTCAGATTCTCAGATTATCTGCCTCTGTCCCCCTTTTTTTTTTCAACAAAAGCTCATAAAATAGCAAGAGTTGTCATATCTTTCTGCTGGCAGATTGTGACACATTGAGTGTAATCTGGAATGAAATCAACTGAAATATACGCTTTTGTCAAGAAATGTTAGAGGTGACTGCCATGTTACTGAGGAAAAAAATGAAGGGACTTTGTTGCTTCATCTGGCAGATTGTCATAAAGCACTGCTATATGGCTCTCGTCTGACTGACCAGCAAATTATAAATCTAGGTAAAGCCAAAAAAATTAGAAAAAAAATCCCTTTCTGTAAAAGTTAAAAAGGTTGCATTATACAAAGATTACATTACATTACGCATTACATTTCCAAAATGAGAATCCAAAATATTACTTAAAGAGTAGAAAGAATTAGAATACCCATGTGCACTGGTAAGTAAGAAAAACTATTAGAGCAGGTGTATGAAAATGCCATATCATAAGCTTTCAAAATTTTTTATTTTATTTTATTTTATTTTATTTTATTTATTTTTTAATTTTATTCTCTGTCATGTGGAGGTAGAAGAAAGGGAGGAAACTGAGTTAATTATAAGAGAAAAGAATAAAAGAATCCCCAAAGACAGTTTTTCAAAACTTAAATATGTTTGCATTTGCTAGAGTATTTGAATTATAATAGAACATAATATTTTCTCTCTCTCTTATTTTCTCTCTCTCTTATTTCTTGTAACTCTATACCGTCAGAGGACATTTACATAAGACTTCATTTAAATAAAAAATATTTTTCCCCATTTCTTTTGTACATCTCAGTGCAGTCCTAAAATAGCTAAGAGAGAGGCTATGCTATATAGCATTTTTTTATTTTTTTGTCATTCTGCATGCAACTTCAAATTCTGTATATAAATGGTCATAATGGAAACATGACCCAATTTCTTTTTTTTTTCTTTTTTTTTTTCTCTGTTGGAGACACAGAATCATTCCAGAGATTAATTAACCCATTATATTTATGATGGAAAGCTGTGTTCAGAAACTTTTAGGATGAATTCACCTAGTAGCTGCAGTTGCTTTGTGTACCTCCGGCACAGCAAAGCAGCTGTAAGTTCTCTTCACTGGTTGGCCTCACAGCTGCTTTATGTTGCCAGCGTGACACAAAGCAGCAAGAGCTTCCTGGTGAATCTGGTCTATACCAAATATGCCTTAGATTAGATATATATCTTTACACATCACTGCTCAGGGCTTTGGTAATTTAGTTTACAGACCATACAGTATAATGAGAAGAACAGACAGACAGACCAAGAAGCTCACTGACTACTTTTTGTTAAGGAGTCAGATATATCTGCAGTTCAGGCATTCTTCATGTATTTCTCAAAGATTTATATGCTGAATGTACAGTGAAGTGCTAAGATACCATGCTTGCTCATTGCCTGTGTGAAGACCTAGCTTTAGAGAGATTGTTATTAGACCTTGACTAAATAACAACACACACTACTTCCTTCTATGAGAAAAACTTTTTTTTGTCTTGGTTCTTTTACAACCATAACTGTTCATCTGCTGTTTGGATCAGTTTACATCTTATTTTTATTTTCCTAATCTGTTAAAGATGCCAATTTTCTTTGAGTAAATCTAACTTAAGTATTCAGATTTTCATTTGTGTTGTCATGCTCTCATTGAACCCAGAAGTATCAATTGCCCTAAGGACCTTGTAGCTCTGGAGAGGAAGGTGACTTGTTTCTGGCATTCACAGAACAATTCCGAAACCACCAATCCACCTTGATTACTTCCAGCTGTATCACAAATCCTGCTTGAAGCATTTCTGGGCTCCATCAGGAAGAAAAGACTACCTTTGAGTGACTTCAAACACAGTTAACTGTACTATCCTTTCTGTGTCAGAAATAACAAGGTCTTCATAGTGTGTGGTTCAAAAACATAGGTATAAAAGTCTCCCCGCTGCACATTTTTTTTTAATTTTAACAAATTAGTAGTCATTTTGGTGGAACAAAGCAAAATAGATGCCTAATAGGTCCTGCCTACTACAAGTATTCAACAGGCTTTTCTTTTTTTTCCAAAACAATTTTCAGAAATGTTAATGTACTGAGTCTTCTTCCAGACTGCTGTGTATTTCCAAGAAATATTCCAGACATAATTACTGTAGTTATACAAACAAAACTATTCTGTGAAGCTGGATAATACATGCATACTGTCTGTGGCATGAATTCAGAACTGCAGAACTCTTTGTTATTATTACAGAAACTTCTGCCTTTATAAAGTCAAAAGAAGCCTTTTATTTGTTTCTTTGCTTGTTTTAAGGGGAAGAGGATTATCCTATGTTTTCAAAATAGAAAGATCTGTGCACAGTATAGATACCATGGTCTGGGCCACCACTGTGTTTATCCTAATGAAGTTTCAAAATGACCTTCAGTTGTTACAGATTGACGATTATGCAAAATGCTCTTCACAGTGAAGCTGGGGATAAAGTTAACTGGTGATAAAAAATCAGTAGAGCTATGACTGTGAAAGTACACTTTTAAGTCAGTATGGTTATATTTATATAGAATCAACCAAATTATGAATATAAATAGATAGATATAGACAGATAAAGAAATTTCTGAAACACATTACTTTTTAACTAAAACTATATCCTGTTTTGTTTTGAAAACCTATCCTCAAATTCCAATTGTCTTTAAAATTGGCCCAATTCAGTTATTTTTGAAAACCTGAAAGCTTAGGTTGGATCAGTTTTTCCCAATACTGATGTCATTCCCAAATTCTTGATTTGGCTTAACAAAATCATTTTAGGATTTTAGGGTTTTTTGTTTACTTTTGTATTTTGTTCTGGGCTTATTTTTACTTTGTTGAGGGGAGGGTTGTTTGTTTGTTTGTTTTTCATGGGTGAAGGCCTAGTAAATAGATTGAGAAACTCTGCTGTAGAAGGAGGATCAAAAATTTAGCTCTGTTCCTTATGATCTCTGGGTAAAGATATAGCTGTCAGGAGTATTCCTCAGGTGTCTGAATTTTGTTCTGTTATTCCAAAGTGAACATCGGAGATGAATTCTGCTTCACGAGAAAGGACTATATGCTTATTTCAATATTGGGAGTTTGGTTCTTATAAATCACAATGTAAATGTCTATGCCTGATGTCTATTCTTTATAGACAGTGAAGAGAAAGCCGTTTTTAGGAGATGATTCATCTGAACTATTTTTGAAAAGAATTACACCCTTGAAATGCCTTTCTTTTTTCCCTCATTTTCAACTGTAAAGAGAGCTGAGGGTAAGTAATCTGGTTATAGATGTCTAAATCCTGACAGATAGATAACTAAGTGCTGCCCTAGATCTTTATCCGCTGATAAACCCCAGCAGATGAGACACATCCTATAAGACACAGTCTAGTCACAGTCCTGGGCCCCCTGAAAAAAAATGAAGGTAAACCAGTTTGTAAAAGACTCTTAACATAGTTACTTTGCGGGTGGAGCCAGTGGGCTACTGACCCAAACCGGCACTGCTTGAGTAAATCTCTTGCCCAGTGAGGAGAGGTTGAGGGAGCGGGGCCTGTTCAGCCTGGAGAAGAGAAGGCTGAGAGGGGACCTGATCAGTGTCTGTAAGTACCTCAAGGAAGCAGTGAGGAGGATGAGGCCGGCCTCTTTTCACTGGTGGCCACTGACAGAACTAGAGGAAATGGCCACAGACTTAAGCACCAAAAGTTCCACAGGAATTTAAGGAAAAATTTTTTGACAATGAGGGTGACAGAGCACTGGAACAGGCTACCCAGGGAGGTTGTGGAGTCTCCTTCTCTGGAGATCTTCAAGATCCTCTTGGATGCAGCCCTGTGCCACGTGCCCTAGGTGGCCCTGCGTGTGCAGGGGAGTTGGACTAGATGACCTCTAGAGGTCCCTTCCAACCTTAAGCATTCTATCATTCTATCATTCAGAGAGTTTTACTAAGCACTTTTCTAAGCATATTTCTAACCCGCAGTTCAGCTACCAATTCTAACCAACTCTGATCAGCTACCCACATAAAGAAACCAATGGTATTTCAAATACCTGTGAGGGTGACGGAGCACTGGAACAGGCTGCCCAGAGAGGCTGTGGAGTCTCCTTTTCTGGAGACCCACAGAACCTGCCTGGAGACCGTCCTATGTAATGTGCTGTAGGTGATACTGCTAGAGCAGGGAGGTTGGATCTCTAGGGTGAGTAGATGATCTCCAAAGGTCCCTTCCAACCTCAACTATTATGTGATTCTGTGATACACAGTCCTTTGCCATGTCTGCAAAGGGTTATATCCTGCTGGGGTTAATAGATGTTAGCAAAAAAGGCAGGCTAGCAACTTTGCACTCTCGGGACCAGGGTATGGCAGAGCAAAATTAAGGCTAAAGCTCCTCAAACAATGCACTTCCCAATATCTCATACCTCGTTTATCCCTTGACAAGAAGTCTGGAGGTTGGAACATTTCTGATATTATTGGACTTGTCAGAGGTAAGCCTGATGCAGGTTTACTGTTTTTTTTCCCCCTTTAACAGCAACTCAAGATCACAGATGAATTCAAAAGTAAGATCTTCGTAAATTAAGCTTAGACTGGCTATAAGAATTTTGAATTCTTATTCAAGACAAACTCTTAAGAGGCCCAGATCTTCACATTGCTAATAGCCACACAGGCTTACCCAGAACAAATAAAACCTCTTTTCAACTCAGTAATTACAACAAGTTCAGACAGTTAACTCTAGCTGCTGCGTTTAGCAGACCTCAGTGAAAAACCCCCCCAGCTTGCACTTTTGTTGAGAGTCAAAAACAATTATGTGTTCTGTAACAGTATAATAGTTACTGTGTAATTACATGAAAATAAAGAGTGAATTTGGTATTTATGTATCATAATTTAAATGCACTGACAGTCATACTAATGACGGAATAAAATAAACCTACTCAGCCACAGTAACCTGTTCTAACATGTAGCTGTTTAGAGATATGATATTGGGAGGAAATAAAAGCATAGCTCATGCTGTTTTGAAGCCTTCTTTCTTTTCTTTCTTTCTTCCTTTCTTCCTTTCTTCCTTCTTCCCTTCCTTTCCCTCTTCCTCTCTTCCTCGTTTCCTCTCTTCCTCCTTTCCTCCTTTCTTTCTTTTTAGGATCATACTTCTTAAAAACATGCTTCCTTTGCTCATTAAAAAAACAGAAAAGCCTATAAAACAGTACACAGAGTTCTTCTCCTGACTGTATGTGTTACGTCTGAAGTTAAATATAGGTTAGCATCGAGTTAAGGTGGCCAGCACATGTCTTTTGAACAGCATGTGGCTCCTAAGCAGTTCCAGCATTTCCCCACGCTGGGAGTGCACTATGTGTCCAGCAGGAAGGTTACTGAGAAATTCGAGTCTCCAGCTGTGGGAGGAAGTGAGTCAGCCGGCGCTGCTGAGGACAGTGCTGCCCTGTCACCCCAGGGTGCAGATGCATGCTTGTCCAGCCCCATCCCACATCAGACTAGCAGGGCTTGGGAGATGAATACCATGTCTCATCATCAGAGTTTTCCCACAGCATCTCTTTCCAAACTGGGTAGTCTGCTTCTTGTGATTCTCAAAGCACCTCTGATTTTCAGAAATCAAGGACCTCACACTCTGCTACACGTGGCTATTGGAGCTATAAGATAAAAGCAACTTATATATGATTTTGCATTGCATTGGTGAGAATAATTTGCTTTTCCAATTAAGGCTGACAGGCAGTGAGAGTGCTAAGTCTACAGCACAAAGATTATTCCATATTATTAAAAGAGCTTCGCCTGAAGAGATTAACCAGTTGTTTTCTGTATTTCTTGTGTTAGTCAGAAAGTAGCTGCTCATGATTACAAAACCGACAAGTCTGAGAAAATAGCACAGAGATTTACAGCTACTGTTGCATATGTAAGTTTAAACACACTGATTCCTAAGGACTCCTATGAGTCTTGTCTTAGTCTTGTAATTAATGACCAGTACTCTTCAAATTAAAATATAATTTTGCCTTCATAGGACAAGATTGTCGTGACTTCTAAAAGGCATGAATACATAAAATATTTTATGGGGCTTTCTAGTGCTTGATGATGGAGATTCAGCACAGTCCATTCTCATGCTGGATGGTCAGGAACAAGAGGCCTCTTCTACTGTTCTCTGTAAAACCAATGAAATGGAACCAATTGAAATATTGTGCACAGAGTCACAGACACAGGATAATAGTACTTTCCTGAGTAAGAACACAACGAAGTGAATCTCAAGAGCTTTGTTTGTATGGAGCAGACCTCTCCTCAGAATGGACTGTCTGAAGAGGCTTTGCTTAATGCACTATTTAATGGCATGGCTCTTCAAGTTCTCCCCACTCCATTATGACATGTGTGTTACTGCTCCTTAGCCATGAAAACAAAAGCAAAATAACAGGAAATATAAAAGGCTTCCAAACATTAAATTCTGTACTATTAAAAGTTTGTTTATTTTGTGGAAGTGATAGGATTTTCACTGTCACTGGAACTCAGAAAACGCTTGTGATCATAATACTCTAGGTGAAGTACAAATTGAAAAATATAAGCATCTTATTTTGTTAGAGTTTTGCAATCCACACACATTAATACGGACCCGTATATATAGATTAACTTTGATAAAGTAATGCTTGTACACTAATTTGTACAGTATTTATTTACGTGCTTGTATGCACTGCATTCTTGAAAGTCTAAGCAAAATTTGAAAATATAAATACTTTAACAATTGTATGTGGGCACTGCTTATGTAAGCACATATTTTATCTAACATTACAAATTATATGGTACAGTGAAGTGGCAAGCACCACTAATTATATAGAAATGGTTATCATCTATGAAAAAATGTTTTTGTTTGCAATAAAGAATGACCAGGGCATGAGGTGAAGGAGATACACAGAAACTGTGTGGTAAGAAGGAACTTTGCTTTGCTTCAAAAGTCTTCTCCATTTTCACAAACAACTCAGACTGCATTAGGGCATATGCATATGAGTTCTTTATAAAGTCCAGTATATATTTGTATGCAATACACTGAATTATGAAGGCTTAATTGTAATTAATTGCAAGTGGAAAACAGGATAATTTTGATCCTAATGGGGATAATTAGCAACTAGAAGGTTGCTACCTGTTTTTAGCAAAAAGAAAGGATAAAAAGTAAAAGACAAAAAATGAAAGACAAAAGAACACATTCTACCAGTTTGATCTGATTAAGTATAATTGACTGTTAAGCTTAACTGATTAAAAAGTTGAGAATCATGGAACAGTCAGAGCAATATGCTGTTTTTCAAAATATTCAAGATCACTAGACTAAAAGTGCACTTTTTTTCTTCCAGAGCAAGAAATTAGTAATGTTATTAATTAAATAATTATTTCTTAATATCTAAATTCAGAGTATGTTTGAGAAAAATCTTAGCCTAAAATTTTTATTTGATAATAAAACAATCTTTTAAACAATCATGTGAGATAGATTGATTATATCCTAAGCAAAATAATTTTTCTGACCTCTGCTATGTCTATTTATTATGTGGATAATAAAAAAGTGGTTTTGAAATAATATATTTCAAAATCACTATCCATTTTTCCTACTTAAATTATGGTTGATACTGCTTTAAGGGCATATCCTATGAGGCCTGGACTACCTAACTCAAGCTTTGAGACAAAGAAGAGGATTTCTTACCTTTCACTGGCCACAATTAATAGGCTGGGCATTCTTTTTCCATAACCCAATTTGTTCATTACTCTTCACCTCTCAACAGGCAATGGGGAGAAGTAGTTACCATCTTGTATCAGACAGCAGTAGTTTCAGTAAGTCTGAACTTATCTCAGACACTGTTAACCTTTCTCTCTCAGCCGTAGACAGAGCTGGGAGCTGGAAGCTCTGGATTGAAGAGTCCTTAGTCTTTCCACTGTCTACTACTCACCTCTCAGACTTCTGGTCCTCACTCACAGATATCTAAAGGTGTGCTTGTTTCTTGATGCTCATCATTCTCCTTTTCTGTCTTTTCTCCATCATCTTATCATGTTCTTCTCACAGAAGTCACTCACAAACCTGTGGGTCTAGTCTCCTATATTGTATCTTCATATAGTTTCTCAATTCTGGCTAAAATTTGGCTTTGTTTTTCATACTATCATCCATTGAACTTTCTATAAATGAAACTCTGGGGAAATGTTGGTCTGTATATATGTATATTTCTGTTCACTTTTGTAGTGTGCTGAAAATTACATTACTATAACACTACATAGTTTACCAATAAAACTTAGAGTATTACACATTAGAGATTCACAGTATTCCTAAAATGATTATTATAACCTGGGAAAAAGAAGGTTGAGTTTGACAAGTCAGAATAAGTAAAAGAATGAAAACCTTAAATACATTCATATATAAATATATAATTTTCCTATATTTTCCATGATAGAAGTTTATATCATTTGGGACTTCAACTGGATGTCTCAATTTATGAATTTCAAGATTTTCCAAAGTACTTCATATGCAAGTTTTCCTACAACATTGTGGGGCAAAAAGAAAGAAAGAAAAAAAGTCTTACAGATTTTCCAGTGGGAAAAAAAATCAGTTGAACGAATGTGCTGTATTTCCATTGTATATGCATGTACACATGTTCACATATAGATTTTAGTAGCACATACCTATTAATGCAAATGCAATTAGTATCTACTAATTGCCTGAAAAGAAAAGTCTGTGCATAAAGTGCCAAGTGGAAGTCACGTTAAATTAATGCCTGAGGAGATACTAAAGTTGAGGTTTAAGCATCTTAAAAAGGAGATCTAAATTAGTAATATTTACGTAAATAGCTGATGTCAGAGTTATTATGCAGCTCAGTTAAATCTTCTATTCACCTCTTGTTAACAGAAAAATAATAAGAATTCAGCAGAGATCAGGAAAATTATCTGTAATGTTTTAACTCAAAAGGAATGATTCTTTTCTTCCTCGTGCAAGTATAGTTTTATTTTATTTTTCATTTAAGGTTTTATTTTATTTATGCTTGATTTTGATCCAGTGTTTAAAAAGGTAATACATTAAGGCCTTCTTAAAATTGAACTGTTACTCTTGCCTGCCCCTCAGATTTGTATTCTTGTCTTTGTCTTATGATTCTCAGGCTACTTCTGCTACTCTTATCCTCACTCTTTTTTTTCCAGCCAGAGCTGTTGACTTCAAAAGAAAATCATAATAAACCGATTTTCACTTTTATTTTTTAATCCAGGATTAGTAGGCTGCATTGACAATTAGGAGCAGTTGGTATTCTTTCTTTTCTAATCTGTGGGTACTCTCCTGTTGGGTCTATTATCTTCTCAGCCTTTGTTTTACCACTTAATACTGTTAGCAAATGTCAGTGTTCATCAGTATCACAGTTTCTAGTACTGCAGGAAATTCATTCAGTTGAACAGAAATGATAGGTGAAATGCCATTAGAAAAACATTGCTAAGTGCTGAGAGTCAGTTCTTCACCACGATTTTATAGCTCTCGAAGGATCGTTTCTTCCTGCTAGATTGAAAGTGGAAATTTTAATACACTGTTATGACCCATTTTCCCAGTACCTGATTCATATTATCTCCCAAGGGAGAGATAGGGTGCAAAAGAAGAACCTTCCCACAGTACATCTAACCATCACACAGGAAAATTTCCTACTGTTCTTCAGCTTGCCAGAGGCTCTGTGGCAAAGGTACCAGCAGGAATAATCCATTGCCAATTGGGTATAGTGTGTACTGTATCACTACCCATAAATTCTTCTAAAAGTGTCAAATGAAGAGAAGATAGAGTGAGTGGAAACAGAAAGGGAAAGTGAAAAGAAAGTACATGTCTTTCACAATTGCTGGAATAATATGGTTGCAGTTAAATAGAAAAATAAAGTATTAATTTTAGCTGTCATTCCAGAATGTTCCACTCTTTAATAATGTAGGGTCAGATAGGTAGTGAATGTTCCCAGTAATGGCAGATCTTGTTGTGTCCTAAGTTTTCCTGTTCAACTGATCAAAGTAATAAGGTAAGTCAGAGTTTCTTCTATGGATAATTAAGATTTCAAATTTAGATCCACCCCACTATAGAGTAGTTTCTCCCCATGACTTGAAGTTAGATGTCAGTCTGTTTAAACAACGTGACTTAAATCACAGCTTTCTCATTACTTTTTCCTAATTGCTAGCTTAGATATCTATATGATTGCCTTTGTGAATTATAGTCATCAAAACCTAATTTTCTCTATCCATAATATATATAAATGAGAAGTTAGCCATTGCAAAGTTTATTCTGAGTAAATATGGAGTTGGATTATGAAAAAAAAAGAGGATGTAAAAGGCTTATGGAAATATTTTCAGTTTAAGTGTAGGACACCATTAATTACTAATTAATTACTAATAAATTTATAATTTAAATATATTAAATGAGACAACTATTATGAGCGATACTAGGATTTTAATATTGGTTATATAAGTAGTGAATAAAAAATTTGAAATTGAAAGGGAAAATAAATGTCTGTGCTTTATAACGAATGCAAATATTTCTAAGTGGTGTAGCTATTTCACAGCAAGCATTTCTTTCCCACCTTGTACCAAAGTAGCAATGAATGTCAAGCTATTTAATCACAGTCTTTTTTTTGACTTGTAACCTTTTTCTATATTTTTCCTCTGCACACTACCTCAATCTCCATTAAAGCTACACAGGCTGCTCAAAAAGTAGAGCTTGCTAAAAGCACTCATGGGAGGGCCAACATGTAAAATGCATGTAACAGTTCATTATTTTCAGGAGTAAATACAAGCAGCATTGTGAGAATATTTTAAATTAGCAGTGACTGGACAATACAAGCTACTACATGCTGCTCCTAATGTTTCTGGTAAGGTTTTTATTTTTAATTACTATTTTACTTTGTTTTGGTGGACTTGATTGTGAATTTACTTGTGAGACTGTGTAAGCTGTTTTCTAACACAAAACAGTAGAGAAAATAATTTTATAGAAAAACAAATGAAGAAATAAACATGTCATAATCATATCTTGCACACAGAACTGTGGACTGTACCAGTCAGAGAGAATAAACTAGCAAACAATTTTCAGGTACCATGTAGTATGTATTTTATGGATCACATTAAAAATAAAAAATGGAGGCAATGTTATTGCCCACCAAAAGGTATCTATTAATGAGAATTACCTTACTGAGTCAAAATCTCCCTCAGAGAAAGTTGCTGTAGATGGTAAGTGGTATGGGCCTACCCTTTTTGTGCTCCTGCTAGCTATTTGTTACTTAGCAAAGCACTGTGAACAGATAAGTAAATATATATGTGGAAGTTCCAAATAGTGCTTTTATTTTCCTATTTTAATTAAGCTTATTTACTGTGATATTAAGGGATGGAGTACTCTAAAGTAGGTGGAGGCTCTAGTAGCAATACATCAAAAAAAGGTTTCCTTTTCAATTTCTATACACGGAAAAATAGAATTTATGGCTTCAAAAACAAAAATAAATGTTATCTCGATGCTGTCCAAGATTAATGAGGAGTAAGAGATGGATAGCAAAAAATAAGGTTTAACAGGAACTCTCACAGTTAATAAAATAGTAAGAAACAAAATAATAGTGGAAGACAATTGGGAAAAGGAAGGCAGTTCCTTATTCACATATAAAAATAACTATTCATTTTGGTCCACAGTTGATCCATGTTTTTACCCTCACAGATAACAATTTACAATCAGACTACCAGCAAACTAACCAAACTATGGTATAGACACTTCCAAAGGGTCTGTAAAAAAAGCAAACTCGTCTCTGTCTAGACCATATTGCTCTATACTTCAAGATATAAAAGACATCGACCCAGGTAGAACACTCCTTGAAAACAGAGAGACTGCTTCAAAGCCTGCGAACCCAGTGCTGCATCTGAGCTAGTAAACCTTCCTGTAAGTGAGCATATTAGAAAGCAGAGATGTCCAGCACAGTCTTATACAGCAGAACTGAACTGGCAAAGTTATGATATTGTTCATGTTTTTCATTTGTTCCTTCTACACTCCACTACCATAAATGGTAGAAGTTGGTTATATGAGTTACTTAGGGCAAAATGATATTTTCAGAGGTTTCCCTTACTTCCTCTGCTCTTGTAGACAACTTTCTGTTTCTACGTGGAAAGAGAGAGATGTCCTTTTCTTATGCTACTAATATATTATCATTATGCTATTGCTCTAAAAATTACGATGATACCAAATTTAACACTAAAGAACCTACAAACTCTATGCTACTGTTTATACTGTCTGTGTTTCTGTTTAAGTTCCAACATGAGAGGAAGGACCATAATCTAACCATCCTCTTTGTATTCTCCAGAGCCTCATATTCAGGCTACATTTAATTTTTGTTGATTCATTCTGCATAATAGCCATAAGATACTGTACTCCTATCTGTCTGTGAAGCCAAATCTCTCCCTTGATCCACATCACCTTGTGTTTTGCTTATTGCAATGTCTTACATTTCAGTCTTGAGAGTGAGTGGTGATTTTGCCTCACTCAAATTCAAAATGCTGCTGCAAGAAATACTCCCCTAGCTCACTCCTTCGGTCTTTATGCCCTTTCACTGATATCTGTATTTCATCAAATATACAGTATTTGTCTTTATTAAGAGGTACCACAATGGCCAATCCTCTACCTATCTACCTAACGCTTATCTTTTCTATGAGCCTCCCCCAACTGCTCACCTTCATCACTCTTGTTACATTTTGCAGCAAACAATTTCAGGCTTACTCTCATACTGCCTTTCATGCCTGGAAGACATTTAAAAGCCCCCTCGTCTTGTAATCCACCATCAATTCTCTCCCTAAAATTGTTATTTGACATCATGCGTAAAAGAAACCAAAGACCCAAAGCAACTGATACACTAAAGCATAGCCTATAAGGCAAAACAGCGTTTGTGTTGTGATTTCCTTGAATTCCTGTTTGCATCCTCCATTTAGCAATGACATTATAAACCTCAACTGCAGTGAGAAAAAATTTCTCACTCACTCCCAGCAAATTTGAGTTCATTATGGGATTTCTACGCATTTCTTTAATTCTTAAATATAAGTAATAGTAGATAATCACTTTCTTAAGATTCCTTATAAGGTTCCTTTTTTCTCTCTCTCTCTTTGTGAGAAACAAAACCCCCAAAATAAAAAGCATATTGAAAGATCTACCTTGATCAGAATAGGATGACTTCTAGAAAAAACTTGCATATTAAAATGTGAAGTAGTTTTAAATAATTGGATAGACAGGATCCTTCTCACTGCACTGTAAATATCAGCATCTAAACTAGTATCTAAATACACTCAGTGGGAAAAGGATAATTCAAGCTCACATGGTCATGTTCTAAAAAATTCCTGTGGCTATGCCTTAACTACAAAAGAATCCCTGTGTGACTTAGATGTTAACAAACATTTAAGTTAAACTGGATTTTAGTCATCCTTTTTCTTTACTCTGTATACCAAATACGGTAATAAGTTAAATAATAGATAAATAGCAAAATTTTAAACAAATATTATATGGTACTTGCATCAAAACTGGCTGCAAGAATTAGAATAATCTAATCAGAATAACATGACAGCTAAAATATTGCCAGACGTACTTGCTGACATGTAGTTCCCACCTTACTTTGTTTTCCTTTCTGTTGGTGAGGGAAAGGGGCTAGTATGTATTAAGGCCTTGCCTCTTTGTGGACAAAGGATGCAAAAGGCATGAATTTTTATCTTGCAACTGGGAAAATCTTGTACATTGTCTAGGCAAAGTTACCAATGAAACCTCTTCAACTATGAAATCTCTTCAAACTAGTATTTTTTGAAACAACTGGCAAGTAATTTTGAAGAACTGATAATTTCAGGAAAAAAATTGCAACTTAAAAGCAAGTAATTCAAAGGCCATGAACGATGCAAACATTTATTGAAAACAATTTGTTCAACACACAATTTCAAACTTGGTTGAAATGTCTTCTGCTATTCCACAAGGTTTAGTTGCATGGCTTGAAGTATATGACTTTTACACCTGTCATATAAATTAACCTGTAAGCATAAACAAGTTCAAAAACTTTGTAAATGTGGATTTTTTCTAGAGAAATTTCTAGGAGAATTCCAGTTTCATTAACAAATATAACTAATATGCATAACGCGTCAAGATTTTAATATTACCATTACATGATTGTGGCCAAAGAAATTATCAATTCCACAAAGATAAATAAAAGCAAGTTTTATTCCTATTTTATCTTTTATAGATGCCATCTTCCTTTTAAGTTTCTTTAGAAGTAAAAAGTACCTGCCACTTCCAGCACTGGCGTCAGAGTTCATAAGATAAGACTTCTTGGATAAGATGAATGGGCAAAGGTTTCCCTTAAATCATCTGAAAAAAATATATATATACCCAGGGCGTTATTATATCTGTCACAGATGAGGAAACTACAGTTATGCATCATTTATCTGTTCAATGGTTTACAGCTCAGACTGTTCCAGGGAGGTCACAAATCCACAGGCTATCCACTATAACTAGATTCTGTATTTTGTGCTGTGATTTAGTGTGGAAGACTCCATCATGTCTATGTAGCCAGACAGCTGGTTGCACATCTGAGGCAGCTCAAGTGTGTAAATAACACTTTTTCAATTCATTTGAAACTTATGCTCCTTAAAATAATTCTAGATTGGCCTTTTTATATGAAAACATATATATCATGAGAGTCTAAGAAATGAACTTGATTATTCTAATAAATGGAAAGGTTGTGTTTCTTTTGACTGGTATCAGTCAAAACAAGAAGCCTGTAATTTTTGCTCTCTAGTTATGCTAGACAGATCAAGGGCAGGGAAGGAATAGAAGAGCTGCTATGTGAATGACCCTAAATATTCTCAGTATAACATATTGAGAATTTTTTATTTTCAGCATCTAATATACAAATTGATATTATTTTAATCAAAAAAGTAATCTGCCAATCCTTTACTGTGTTCTTTAATAAAGAGAGGAAGAAGGAGGCGGGGGGAAGGGAGAAGGAGGTGAGGGAAGGGAGGGGCCTAGGTTCAGATTCCTTTCATAAAACTAAAAACCTTTGTATTGCTGTTCAATGGATCAAATCTTCCTGGATGTGCCCAAGCATACTTTGCTATCAAATGCTGTCTTACCAAAATTTTAAATTATTATTGTTTTACTCCCCAAATGGCAGTTTCCAGTGCTGAGGCAGCATCCCTAGACTAGCTCAGTGGCTGCACAACTGCTAACCAATGGGAAAATGACATATCAAAACTAGGTGTCTACATTTTTGTTACTTAAGTGTCTCAAACTTAGAAGATTCATACTAAGCTGAAACACACTGAAGAATAATTTTTGTATATATTTGAGATGACATAATTTCCATAGCCAATTCCATAGACAACCCAATATAATAGCTGTACAGGTATACAGATATATATATATTTATATATATATATATATATATATATATATATATACGCCGTATAGGGTTTGAGACACTCCAAATTGCAGATGAAACAGCCTTTATTTTTCAGAATTGGACCAAGGAGCAGACAGATCAATAGTTACATCATACTCACTAGGTTTCAGACTGTACTTCAGACTACATTTTCTAAGTGAAGAGTTCTGAAGTTCAGTAACTCAACTGAAAGGATCATCCATTTTCTTAAACCAGTAATTACCTAATGCAAAATCCACAATGTTAGGTGCAGTAGTTGGCTCTTTTTGATAGTTTTAGATAGTTTAGTTTAGTGAAGGGCCTAACTCACCCTGTGCATCGCTCTGTCCCTTTGGCATAGGGATAGATTTATCTGTTGATGTCAAATGCCCAGATATTATTAATGAAAGCAGATTTTGCTAGTCCTAAACAAATCTTATAAACAGACAATGGGAACCAAAGGGGAAAGTGAGTATGTTTAACTTATAGCTAAAAGCAAATGAAATTACAAAGTAAAATGAGCATATAGTATTCTGATGCATTTTCTATTAATAAATCTTCAAAGCATGTGTACAGTGCACCCAATTAAAAATAATGTATGAATATGCTTAAGAAGCCGAAGTAATGACATACTCACTTTCCCCTTTGGTTCCCATTGTCTGTTTATAAGATTTGTTTAGGACTAGCAAAATCTGCTTTCATTAATAATATCTGGGCATTTGACATCAACAGATAAATCTATCCCTATGCCAAAGGGACAGAGCGATGCACAGGGTGAGTTAGGCCCTTCACTAAACTAAACTATCTAAAACTATCAAAAAGAGCCAACTACTGCACCTAACATTGTGGATTTTGCATTAGGCTGTAAATGTATATTGCAACCCTTACTATTACAAAACTGAAAGGAACAAATTCAGATTATTTAGAGACAGTGCAGGGACAGATATCCTCAAGCTCCAGTCTATACTTCTTGTTTTGCATTTTGTTGCACATTGAACTATGAGAAAATGTTTCCCATATGCATTATTACCCAGTTATCTGGCCCTTTTTCGAAACAAAATAGACCCCAGAATTCCACAAAGAATCCAGTGGGACATCAGGATACATCCCCCATACAAGCATAACTCTGCTAACAATAAATTGTTCTCTTCTATCAGCTAAACAGCTGCAGTCTGTTACTTATATCCTTTGCCCGGATTTAAGGTGAACTTCTCTTTGCTGCTGTACTCAACCATATAGGTAGTAAAATTATAAGTCACCAGAGAAGGACTCAGCTCAGAGGAAATCACAAATGCTCTTAACCAGATGCAGGTGGAGCAAGAAGGCTTAGCACGATTGTACTGTTTGATCATCCAGAAGCAACTGCAAATCTAATCAGATCCCCATGTTGAGAACTTTACAAACAAAAACCAGGCACACACGCTCAAAGCAGAGGAGATGATATAACCTCATCCAAAGCCTCCTGTTGCTTTCCACATCCCACAATAATCATTTAAGTCTGAACTGCATGAGACTAAGCCAGCTTGCTCTCATCTGTATCTCAGACTCACCCAGACACAGCAAAAAATTGACAGCTTTCTGGTTGGGGTGAAATAGAGGTATAAAGATTGGTGTGATGATCATGCTGAAAGAATCATATCTATAGTTCCATTTTCTACAACAAGGCAAAGCAGCTCTCTGTCAAATTTCATTACATTTTACAGATTTTTTTCTGCAGTAGTTATACCTAACTATCTTTATTATTGAAAGGAGAGAGAAAGAGATTCCCAGTACTATCAATAAATGATTACTGCAATATTTTCTCCAGCTAAATATTTAAATTCATGACTTCATAGGTATTTTGCAATATTGAAGATGAAAAGATTAAACAATTTTTTTAATTAAAGTATTGTTGTTATATTTGCTTACATAGAATTGCAACTCCAAGGATATCTGTGAGTAATTTATTATTTTGTATGTATCAGTGACAACAGTTTACTTCTTTATTATGAGTAGCTATGTCTCTCACGGAAGAGAAATGGGATGAAAAGAATGAGAATGGCCATACACGTCACAGAGAAATGTCCCAAAATCAGAGGAAATACCATAACAAACTGTCATGGGGAAAAAGAAAATTGGTGTACAGTGACAATTTATTTTTGAAGTGCTTTGCGGCTCACTGACCAAATCTGTGAGGCATCATTAGTTTCCATCAGTGCAGTAGATATTAGCCTTGAAGAACATTGAATGCCTACACATCCAGATATCTCTAGGGAACAAGCAGAAAATTTTAGATCTATAATTACATGATCAAAAAACTCTAATGTTGCACAGAAGAGATAAAAGGATATTGACTGAAGTCAACATTTTTTGAAACAATAAAAGAAACTTTCTTAAGTTCATAAACAATTTAAGAAGTAGGCCAAATGATGTTTTTCTTAGGTGTTTTTTTGAGGCATGCATGTTTTTCTGCTCTCTCATTTCTCTTAAAATGATGACAGAGATTTATTGATCTAAACCAGTTCGGTTACAAAAGCTAGAAAGTAGAATCTTAATTGCATCCATGTTTTTTCACATTGTCCCCTTTAGACAACACACCTAAACTTGCACACCTTTAGTCATATGGAATTTTTAATCTGAACACATATTCTAGATTTCTTTTTCCAGTACTAAAGGACTGTAACTGTTTGATCATACAGTTCATAGTACTTTAGAAGCAAATAATAGTAGCAACAGTTAATACCATTTGTACAGATTTTCACATTTACCAAGCTCTGTGAAAACATTAATTAATTATCTGAAATAGACCTTCTGTCATTTACATTTCTCCAGGATACACACACTGCTATATGTGAACAGACTGAGACCGTATTGTAGGTATGTCTTCTGTCATAAATTAAGATACCCTTCTAAACAAAGGACAACTACTCCGAGCAAGCCAAACAACTGTGAGCTCAGTCTTTGATATTATCCTATCAATATTCTGTAAAAAAAAAAAAAAAGGTAAAAAAAAAAAGCAAATGAGAAAGCCTAAGTGTGTTTTCACACTGCATCAGGGCACATCATAGAGGAAAAATCTTTTTGATGTTCTTTTGCTAGTAGCAGAATTTCATAGCAATCAGAATATTCTATTCAAATATATCACATGTCAACACAGCTACTTCAAGCACTGAAAATTTTAAAAAGTAAAATCAAAATAAAATGTTCCTTTCTCTGAGTCTGCTAATGTCATGAAAGTATTCACTTTTCTATAACTAGTTCCTAAGAGAGTTCTGTATATATGCTATCTATTACAAGGAACCAGTGGAGAATCATTGAAGTTCATGTCTCTTTCAAAGAAACTGTACCTAAAAAAAAAAAAAAGTAGACAATTGCCTTACGTTGCCTTACATTGTATGGCATTTTGTGTTTTAGACCTCTAGTTCTGACACTTTGTCTTAAATATACCAGTTAACAACAATCAGGAGACACAAAATATGCCCTTAGCAGAAGAGTAAAAGCAATGGGAAAAGCATACAAAACATTGGTAAACAAGCACACAAGGAAATGTGCAGTAAAATAATCTGATAAAAATGTTGCTGAAGGGATCTACATAGTCAAAAAGCCTCTCAGCCTCAATTACATACGGCAAAAAGCAGTAACTAGTACTTTAACATTCTCACTGAAATGACTGAGAGTTTTATCAAACTACATACAAGACATAATACTAGCAATTTTAGATGTCCTATTAATCATATTTCTCAGTTTCTCAAAAATAGCATAAAGTTTTATTTCTATATTCTCTAGTCCTGTTTTGGGGTACAGCTTCTACCTCTTCAGTTGGCTGGAGCTCCTGTAGGACAGTCAAATTGATGACTGAATAAAAACATTTGTGGATATTCTTGTATTCAACCTCATACAGACTAAAAAGTATAACTTAAATTCAATCTTAAATTCCCATTATTCACAAAGATTATGTATATACTAATAAATAAATTATTAAAATAAAACTAATAAAAATTTAATCTAGAGACCAAATAGCAAAGCACCCTCTAGTATGCCTTTAGTGTTTTTTTTTTTTCTCTCAGAGACAGGCAATTCTGACCATATAGACTCCTGCGGACAATCTCTTACCATGCTGTCCCTCACACAACACCTGAAAGTTCTCCAGATGATGGCAAGTTGGCGCAAGCAAAACTGAGCAAAAAGTATGGAAGAAATAAGGAGTATATACGTTTGTGGTCTGGTGTTCATGGACCATGTTCTTGCCTGTTTAGGTAGTAACACAAGTAGAATCTATTGGACTAATCCCAAAAGATTGTATCGATGCATAAAAATTACAGAAAATAGGAGCATTATAAAAGATATTTGTGTGTATATTTTTTTATGTGTTCCTTCCTTCAGGCATATTTGATTCTTCTGTGCCTTTCAGAATACTTCTTCAAGGATAACAGCACCTTTAATTGTGGAAATGTTTCAGTTTCGTTCAATGATGTTAAACAAATCTTCATTAGATAAATTCACTTGTGATTTATTTCCCCTGAAATTAATAGAGCTGCCTCAGGGATGAATTCGACCCAATCTTTTCAGCTACTCCTAAAATAGATTGGGCGAAAGAACATTTTAGTAAGTGGCATTACCAGAATAAAAATTACTTAAACCTAAAGGAGTGGAATCAAACTGCTAGGCAAATTAAAAGAAAAGAAATCCATCTTCACAAATATAACTCTGCTGGAACATTGATCGTGATCTTGCCTCCCTACCAGTTTGCAGTCTATGTGACTGCAGCTCTCCAGATTGACACAGTTTAAAGAGGCAGCATGTTCAGTGCAATGGCAGAGGCATGCCATCAGAAAAATTATTTTAGTGGAAGATAACATCCTACATCAATCCTGATTTATTGTAATAACACTCTGTAGTAAAGTACCAAATACACTCTTCGACTATCCTTTGATGACTGAGATTCCACTACCATTTTTTTTTCACCACCTATTACATTTGCCTGATTACCTGAACAAGGGATTGTGTTCCCAAAAAGCTCTTTATTAGCTGGTCTATTATAAAAGCACCATTTCTTTCAAATTTTTTCACTTCTCAGTTATTTAAGCAGAGAACTACAAATTGCAGTCATGAACGCAGACCAATACCTAATATTATTCCAAATATTGCATTGTGTTTTATCAATCCTCTTCTTCCTCATTTATCTGTTTCACCTTTCCCTTGTTATACAAGTGAACACTTTCACAGAAGCTGCCTGAACATTGAACTTTTGAAGGGACTCAGTCACCTCAGACTAAGTATGCCAAAAGGGTCTACTTAAATCAATAGAGAGCCTAAAAAAAAGCCTTTTCCTTCCTTATGGGGTGGGGTGAGGGGGAAGAGACACTCCAATATAAATATACAGGAATTGATACTCAGATCTCTCAAAAGATGCTGTTAGCCACAAGGTTTATATTACTCAGCTACTCAGCATAAAAAGAAATCATTTTGGTGTCTCTCTTCACACTCATTCGCTCATTCCTTACTTGCCTTATGCACTGTTTGTAGAGCTTCTTCAGGTACTTGTTTCTTATTTCATGGTGACAGACCAGAGAAGTGATTGTCTTATTTCTACCGTTGAAGCACCTAATGCATTTACAGCTGATATCTTCAATCACTGTCAGCTATTCCCAGTAGCCCTTCCTTCCCATTTATTCCTTCAAAAATTCTAGAAAAAAAAATCTAATTATGAAATGTAGGCTGAAAGAAAAGCAGAACTAATGTAAATTTTGGATGTGAGGGCTGATAAAAAATCTTTTTTCTATTTTCTTTTCCTGGTTTTGAAATGTTATAGATGTTTTTCATGGACCTGACAGCTCTTGTTCTACAGGGCATAATCAATCTACTGTAGGAAGGGAAATTCTAGGTACAAATATAGGACACTGTGTGATGTCCTTCTCTTGAATCCTTGCTCCAAACTCATAGATCCTGTCAAGCTTGAACTCTGGCAAGTCTTTGTGTCCTTGTTATTAGAAACAGTTCTCGTTTTAGAAACACTGAATCGAAATCTTCGGGATTCTTTGGAAAACGCTATCAAATGCAAATGACTAATACACTACATATGATCAATCCTGTGACAAGGTCTGTGGAAATGTAACTATTATTATGGGTAGTGGCTAGTAGCATTGCATGGTGATGTTTTCATTTTTCAGAAACCTGGAAAAAGTAAAACTGCTGCAGCTACAAGTGTGTTTTCATAAGGTTGTGTCATTCTGTAAATGACAGTTTTTTTAATAATATAAAACTTCTAATAAAATACATTTTGATTTACTAAGTAATAATTTAATATCTGGGAAAATGTTAATTCAATTTTTTTTTCTTCATTCTGTGTGATAGCATGGCATCTCCATGGCAATCAAAGTATGTGAGTAAAAGTATAGAAAGTCAAATTTTAGAAAGTAAAAAATGACACATTTGACAAATCTAACCCGTACAAAGAAGGCAAAGCCCACTTTCAGACATTAGAACTTTCAGATCTTGATAAACATTGCTTTTGTTTCCCCAAACTGTTTCATACATGGAAGGAAATCCAAAGTGATGCTGCAGCAGATGTCTTCCATTTTAGCTCAAACTCCATATTCATTTATTAGTGAATGAAAAGATTGAATCAAATCACCACTGGCCTCTGAGTACTGTAAATATTGAAAGTCGCAGTACTTCATAGAAGTATGGTTTTTACACTGCAGTGTGCTTCTGAACCCAAATTGTTTAATCCATTCCTTTGAGAGTACTGCCAACATCAACAACGTTTTGCTGCGTAATTGACTGTCAGAAGGAGGTATAGTATGCTAAGAAGAGAAGCAGGGCTGAAGAAGGGGAAAAATCTGTTTTGTCTCAATGTCATTTGGCAGTCTGATGAGCACTGAGAATTATTCCAATTTGAACTGACCATGCCCAGACAGAAATGTTCCTTTTCTGTTTCTTGGTTTGATGGCAAATAGGGTATTATTTCTATCTTTCCGTCAGACAGTTATTATGTACTATGTTTATAAAAAACTACCACCAGACTGATTTTGTTAAATAGTCTTTCAAAATCTCCTTACCTCCTTGAACAAGCAGTACTGACTAAAATGTCATGAGGTGCCAATATATATTAACTTGAAAGTTCCCTTGATGTTTTACTTTTTCCAGAACCATTAGCTACTCTACAGTATCCCTGAGAAGCCTATTTTCTTTAAGATTATAAATGCCAAGAGTAACACATATAATCTTATGGAGGATGCAAGAAAATGGTATGGTTTTAATTTGAAAATTTATATTCTCTTACAAAAAAAAATGCACCTGTGGTAACGTTTAGGGGAGAAAGATATGTTAGTGTTTTGCTCATAAGTGAAATTTTATCTCTCTATAGGGTATTTCCACCCACCATTTAGTCTTAACCTGAGATCTAACACAATAATATACTGTAGCAGTTCCAGAAATGTTACTTTAAGAGCAAAATTTTTCCTGAAAAAATACAATATTAGTTTATTGGCATTTTGGAAATTAAAACATAAAATAATTTTGAAGATTTTCAAAGGTTGAAGAGGGTGATACTTCTGACATACTAGAATTATGATACTAGAAGTAAATATATTGTGCTCCAGAATAGAAAAATCTAATTGGGACATTTCTCAAACATTGAATTTGAAAAGTTGACAGCAAATGCTAGTGTCAAACTGAGTTCTGTGCTATGATCCAGAGATGAACTGTGATAAATTGTGGTGAACAGATCCCTTAGAACTTACAGAATTTCTGCACTGCTCAGTGAGCACTTCAGAAAAAAAGCATTTTTAAGATGAATAAAGAAAAATATGTTATTGAAAGCTCTATTATAAACCATCAGTAAATCTAACATTGAAGACAATGAAATGCATGGCATATGATATTTTTTAATATTTATACATGAGGTTATGGCATAAATCCACAAAAATCCACGGCTAGCTTTCTGTGGGTATATTGCTCTATCACTGAAAATTTAATAGTATGTTTTGAAAAGTGGGAACATGGGTTTTAGCTTGTGTGACAGAGTTAGTCCTTTAAGCAGTTACGAAACCTCTATTAGGTATGGCTATGTGAAAGCAAACTGACAGAGTAATTGCAGCAAAGTTCTGAAATCAGAAGACAGGAATTTTCTTCATGCCTTGGATATATTGGAACATATTGAGTGGTTGCTCCCTTCCTGAAAGGTAAGGAGAACACAGTAATTTTGTAGATGTATTTATTATATATTATTAAATTACTGCTCCTCGTCTCAGGTAGTTATATCTCCATCCAAACTGAGGACTATTTTGTAGAGATGTTGTGATTTTATTTTGGTATACCATGACATCAGGGTATCTCTTCCCTTCACTTCTGACATGCCTATCAATGAAACAGATATTTCACTTCCAGGAAAATCGAACAAGCTTTTTTCTTATTACTTATCTATCAGTACATAAACTGAGGTGATTATGAAACAAATCTGTTTGGATGAGCAGCTAAAGACTGAGTAGAAAAGTTTCAAAATAGCTGGCACTGAGGGAGAATATAAAGATAAAAAACTCATTTTGTAGGCATAGTATAGACAGTTACAGATGGAGTGGCTTAGAGAACATATATTTTTCATAAATTTAGCTCATTTCATTCAAGATAAATGAAGATATATGTAAAATTTCTGATAAAGGGTGTGGTAGTAAAATACACTTTTTTCCTAGCAATGTCTTCAGCCTTTGTTTTTAGCACTAAAAGCTGTACCTGTAATATATTTTGAGTATTATAAATGTTTTAAAAGACAAAATAAAATGCATGAACATCTCAAAAGGATAAGAACACACATCCTGGGTCAGACTGATGTTCCTCCTAAGTTCACAACCTATCTTTTTATTTTAGTGGCCAAGAACAGATATGTAGTGAAGATATTACTAAACCAAAACGTACACACACAAAAGAAGAAATAAAGAGACAGAGATAAAAATAATTAAGATAGAATCATAGAATCATAGAATGCCTAAGGTTGGAAGGGACCTCTAGAGGTCATCTAGTCCAACCCCCCTGCACAC
>JAUBNY010001046.1:1602019-1635997 GCA_032275445.1 Crypturellus soui
TTTTATTTTATTTTATTTTATTTTATTTTATTTTATTTTATTTTATTTTATTTTATTTTATTTTATTTTATTTTTTGCCAGTCCTTGACAGAAAAATTATGCCTGGGAACTTGAAACTCTTATACACCATTCACTTTTACCTAATAAATAATGACAGAGGACTGGGTAAGCCTAGTGGCTTACATGTCTGAATAATATTTACTTAACCAGAACATTTATGCATCACTTTTTTTTTTTTTTCTCTCTTCCTGAGCTGAATGGTTTATATAATACAATTGCCACAGTCATTCTCTCAGCAGCACTGAAATTGTCGTTTAAGTGCCATCTGCGAGGCAGTCGAAAACTGGCTGATTCTGTGCCTTTGTTGTCCTGTGTGATGTTATGCCTTAGTTAATAACTGAGAATTCAGGCACAGGGAAAGATGAATCTCTCTGATGTCATTCCCTTTATTGTGTTTGAAGATCTGTGCCCCACCACCTACCAAGCTTCCCCCGACTGACCCGTGTTTACCTTCTGTTGGTGCCACTTCCCACTGGGTTATTGATGTGCTTTTCTGCCCGGGACGCCGTCTCTCTCAATGCACTTTGTTAAGCTCAGGCCACGGGCACACACTGTTCTTTGTTGCACTGTATATGAGGAATGTTTTTGGAGGGGAGCGCTGATGATATCAACAATTAGGAACTGGAGTGTCTTCGAAGGCACAGGAGCAACATGTATTGCCAACACACTGTATCACATGGATTAGACTTAAAAGCTATTCAAATAAAAGAAAGGTTTTTTTTTTTCTAATACCTAAGAGCATCTTATTTACATAACAGAAAACAGTTACTTCTATATATACAGACTGGGTATTTTTCAGATACTGTTTGATTTTCTTCTCTTTCTTTTATAGTTTTCCCAATTTGCGTTCAAAATCACCAAAAGGGAACTCAACAGTTAACATCAGCTATTCTGCTAAAATAACAAACTGGCTGTTTATTGACCAGCAAAGAACCAGATGTGGAGGCAAGGTATGTGTCCTTTTGATTTGATGCTTTTATATCTTTTTTTTTTTCGCTTTAAGACCCTGTCTCCGAAAGTGCAGGACATGCTCTCAGTCATGAATTGTGGAGGAAGGGGGAAAAAAAGGGCACAAAAGAGAAGCCTAGTTGTCTGGAACACAAATAATGAGGTAAAGGTTTGAGCAATACATACCAGACCTGGACATGAGCATTTTAGGTTCATTTTCATAACGGTAGAAAACTCACCTCTGAAAGCAATAGAAAATTATCCCTTGTTTTTTATTTATTTATTTATTTTTTTTGTGTGGGGAGCAGGAGAAGGGAAAGAAACAGACAGGGTAGTGGTGGCAGTTCCTCTAAGCCTTTTATATTTGTTTAATACTTGTTTAATATTTGTTTAATATTTCCTGAGTAAGTACATATTGGTGAACCAACTTCCTCTCTTTTATCACCATTCACACAGAAATACATGAAAAGCAACTCTTCACTTAGGAATAACAATTCTTCTTAAAAGTATGGCCTGACTTTGGTATTCTCCTTTTTTTTTTTCCTTTCTTTTTTTTTCCCTTGTGTGCAGTTTATCTTTTAAATCCAATCGATGCTGACTATGTCTCTACAAGACATGACAATTATGCATTCTGATCTCAGTTAACCTGTCTAGGGGGGGAAATGACTTCAAAACGTGTGTGGCAGTAGAGGCTTGATAAAGCAAAACGATGAAATGATGAGTAAGTTTAATGAACACTGTGATTTAAGGCATCTAGCCTTTGAAAAAAAAATACCTAGAGAGTTTCCTTTTCCAATAGCCATCTCAAGTGAATTCATATTCAGGCTGTGAGAGCACTGCTAATTTTCTTCTCTCCTCTGGAAGTGAAGGATGGTGCTATCTTGTTAGCTATGCTCTTTATACCATAAATGCTGGGTTGTCCTAGCAGGCAGAATGTATTAATAAACATACAGCGACATCAAGGGGACCAACTGCTGTTGATCTCTTGACAATGGATGGAGAGAAGCCAAAAGCAGCATGAGAGACTGAATATTCTGAATAAAAACATCCATAAACTAAATCACTTATATTTAAGTACATGTATTTTAGTAATGAAATTGTTTTCTATTTTTATTTATAATATTAATAGTTTTATTAATTCAACATTTACAATTGCAGGAAAAATCAAAATGCAATATTTATCTCTGATTATTCTATTTTAAAGTAATTTCATGAGTGATGCAGAAAAACTGAAACTGACTTGATTTTAACATTTCTATCATCACCTTTACTTTATTCTAAATAAGGAAGAAGACTAACAGATTTCTGTGAATTTTAATATATGGAGCACACCTATTCTTGAAAGAATACAAAATGTTCCTCAGAAATACAGTTTTCAGTTTCAATACAGTTTTTTTGCTCTTTGTGAATCATCTATCAACTTTTTATTAAATGGTTTGGATTTTTTTTGAAACATCAAAATTTATAGTGAAGTGCTGAAGTGGCCGGCCACCTTATATATATATTCTCTGAATTTACTGTAAGGGCTATACTTCAAAAGAGAAGGCCAGTCAATGCTAGTTTTATGGCATTTATTGCAACACCATTAAACATTAATGTATTTTTTTTTTGCTAGTCAATTGGTGGCAATACCCAGCTTTGTAGATACGTCTCTGTAATTTACATATCTAATCAATGGTTTGTATTCATATTCAGGAATTTAAAGAGCAAAGAAAAAGATTTGATGTTTCCCTAACCAAAAAGTCTAAAGAAAGGTAATATTTCATATCTGACAAGGCCTTTGTCTTTACTGATCATTTGGTAGAACTGAAGAAAAGATTGCAGATGTTGCTATTGCCTCTTTGCTTCCCGTTTTATCGCTGGTAATACATTGCTCTTTTTGGAAATAAATATAGTGGAGCCAATACCCTGAAATCTAGCAAAAGTGCCATATCAGTTCTAATCTTCTATTTAATCTTTTTACAGACCCCATATGGGAGATATATTTTAAAGGCTACTTACTAAATCATTTTCCATTTGCATGAAAATATGCCAGTAATTAAGACCCAAATGCTTTAAAATAGAAGGAAGAGCTCTAGCATTCTCAAAACACAATTTTATTTTCTTTCCTTTAGTCAAATGGCTTAAAAACCTATGGATCTTTTCAAAAGGCAAGCACTGTTCAAATTTTCTGTAAGTAAACAGCAACTTTTCTTTTTTTAATTAATAATCATGGATTCATTTTCTTTGAGAAGAAATTAAAGAAGAATGGACAGCTAATGTTATGCTGCTATACTCCAATTATGTTTATTTTACATACCGATAAAGGTGTTTTTAGTATTAATTAGCAATTTTAATAGTCATCTGCTACATACATAAGCACAGTGATTGCAAGTGGAGATACAGTAAATCAAACCTACATTAAATGGATTCATATCTCTCAAAACAAGTCTTAAGTCTATGTGGCCTCTATTCAAAAAAAACCATGACAAAAAGGCAATTGCATACTATATACTGTTTGGAGAAAAAATATCCTTTTTTTTATCTGTGTCTCAGCTGCAATGTACCATAGACAGATCTTTTAAATGTGAGCAATGCATTATAGAAGATATGACTAATCTAGAGAATTTCCATTTGAAAGAGAAATGAGTAATAATTGATTGGCCTAGATCCAAAGTCACAGTGGGGTTCAAAAAGCTTGTAAGTGCCCTCATAAAAATAGAAGCTGTATCAACCAATTGAATTTAATTATATGTGAAGGTGATGAGGGAGCTAAACAGCCTGTAATTGGAGTCCAATTACTCAGCTGGTCTTCCATAAAATTAATTCATCTGAAAGTTTGCCATTGTCCCATGCTCCAGGCCTGCTGCTGGTTTAATTAGTTAACACTGAGGAATCTTGAAACATTACATTATTTTGTCTTTATTGCCAATTATGGGTTAAGGAAAATTGTATATAAAATATTAACATCTGCTTCTAGCAAAACTTGGAGAGGGCGAAGGCAAAATATCTCTTTCTTAATCCAGTTAAGAGAGGGAAAATGTGTTGAAACACAGGGAAAAGTCTTTCTGCTAATCATGGCTTATAAAATTAAAAATTATATATAATTTGAATAAGAGATAATAAAAATATGAAGTATAAGGGTTTCTTAGTGGATTCCTGTAAAAAGAGTTTTGACTGTGCCAGAGAGTTCATAAATCACTTGGACTCAGATAGTATCCAGATAGAAAAAGGGTCTGAGTTGATTCTCTGTTTACTCATTTGAAGTTTATTCTTAGTGTCCCTCATAATATACTCCAAGAATAAGCCCAATAGCATTCCTTGTCTTTCTCTACTGCCAAATCAGAACAATATACTATTTCATTCTGAGTAATAATATTGAGTAATAATGTCTTACTTTAAAGAATAATTCTGTCAGAAAGACTTGCTTTAATTCACTGTAAAATTGACATTTTCCATATTATTTATATAAAAGAGCCCATAATTACATTAAAAATAAAAGGAAAGGAGATAGAAAGTATCTACAGTGACATTATTAAAGGACAAGAATCTTGTTTTTTTTTTGTATTTTTCTTCAAAACTGGCTGCAGATGTTGTAGGTTTTTCTACTGTTTTAATGGGTTTCAGATCTGGCTACTGAAGTGATACCTTTTATTCTTGCTTCACTTTCAGGAAAAGCAACTACAGAGAAAGCTAAGTACTATTTAGTGTCAAGTGTACATTATGAGTTACATGCCTCTGGAGCATCTTTTGAACAGGAGATGATCGAGGAGAAAAATTAGCTGATGATTCCCTGGAATGGTGCTCATTTATTTCCACAAATACTCACTAATATCTACACAGTTAATTACAGTAAGAGAAGTATAAAAAGATCCCATTTAGGAAGCTAGGGGAAATAAATATCAATATTTATTGTAGTGTATTTTTTCCTTATTTTTAAGACATCTCATTTTGTGAATAGTGCAGTCTGAATTAAATAGGTCTTGTAAAGACTTACATGCACTACCTATATTGTCTATTTCTAAAGCTTTCTCAGATGTACAATAAATAATTCCACTATAGCACCATTGAACATATTTAAGACAAATTGTCATTATTGAGCTTGCTATAGCTCTCCAAGAAATAGAATTACTTAAACCATTTGCCTTTTAAGCTCCCTTTATTCAATCAAGAATGTCAAGATAAATCTATTCTTACCAGAGTAATATTAAAGTCAGACTTTAAAACGAAATATACTGTATACTTGAGGAGCACTGGGAAAGAGAACACTCGCACAAGTGCTAGATTTCACTATGCCTCAGAAAGGAAGAAAAAATGTTAGTGAAAAACCAACTAATCATCTTACTTCTAAAGAAAAATAAATACAAGTCTTCATTTCCTAAATTTAAGAAGGAAACTGCTGGAGCTGTAAGCATTCTTTTAAGCCACAGAGATACATTAAATTTCTTTGATTAGTCTGAATTATTTTTATACAGTTGCAGTTTTGTGAAGCATAAAGAGCCAAAACTAAAGGAATTTGTTGAACAGTACAGCCATCAAGGAAAGGAAATTCCACTAAGTAGTGCCTGTGGGCTTCCTGACAAGGGACGATCTGCAGTGATATCATAAACATTATTAGAAATGATCTAGGAGATCTGGTAAACAGACTGTACATCAACTTTACTATCTATAATTATAATATAGGATTGCAACCTCACATATGATAATAAGCTAAATAGTGAATGATTTATAGGGTTCAGTTTCTGCATTTTCCCTCCCATTCTTTGGAAAAGCCCTGAGAACAGCATAGCACACCGGAAGTGAGCAGTTACTGAGGGTTATCAATGCAGAAAGAGAGATATTGAAGTGCACCCTGTTGAGAAGAAATGGCAAGATAGGACCGTTAAAAATGCCAGCATTCACTAACAGGAGGAAACAGAAGTTCTAATGTCAACACTTTGGTACTAGTTTGAGTGCTCCCCATCTAAATAAGTAAACTCCAAAAAAGTACAAAAAGTATTTCTCATTTAGAATGAGAAGCATAGATTCTGCTGAGTCAAAGCAATGCATCTTACAGAGAAAATGTATCAATGTATTATTTTCTCTTCTCTCAGTAAAGCCTTTACCAAACATGCTTCTTACAAGATTAATTGTCTTTAGAATATAAACAGCATCAAACATAGGATTATTTCCTTCTCCTGAGACGGAAATTCTTGGGTAAAAAGTAAAGCTACTTTTAATTCAGCATACGCAGTGAGCTTGATCCTCTTCTTTATATTTATTGACAAGGTGTATTCTGTTTCTCCTTCATAGTTAGTTATAAACATAAAAAGAAAATCTATGATTCTTCTATAAATTGTTCCTGGCAGTTGACAATGGGCAGGCAAATTTCAGTCCTGCGCAGCTACCAACACTATAAAAACCAAATAGCTCTGTGGGCTCTGGAACTACTGAGTCTGGGGAGTTTTACGGGTCTGTGTCCTATGCATGACTGATTTAATAAAGATTTGGATCCAAACTTTTCTCTGAATTGAGTAACTTTTAAGGAGTCTTTCCTTGTTGTATTCTTTAGAGTCTTATTATGTAGGATTTCATGATTTATCATGGTTTCTCACTTTTTTTCCCATCAGCCTATCTCCCTGAACTTAAATATTCTCTTCACTTTAAATGTTGTTGAAATGAGTTTAAAAGCATTAGTTGGACTGTGATAGATGTGCATAAATTCAGCATAATGCATTAAACCTTGTTAACTACTAGTTCCATTTTTTCCTTGGAAAAAAAGAATATCAAACATAGCAAAAGAAAAAGGACATAATTCAAGCCAAGTGAAATAAATCTTCCTAAATCTAAGTTTAATTTTAAAGTCCTAAGCAGGCACTTAGGCAAGGTATGAAGCCTCATCTAATATGGTGTTTTGACTGGCATGAGCGCAGAACTTCACTTTCCTTGATAAGTGACCAGTGTGGAAGACAAAAAGCCGCACATTCCATGTGATTGATTCCAACTCAGTGCCCGCTGAGTCAATGGCAAAGCTTTATTAAAAGTATTATAAAAGCTTTTACGTTTTAAAAATTTTAATTCTAAACAGTTGAGAAAGGGAAATACCTGCTGCACTCATTTTCCTCAGAACAGACACTGCAGTAATTCTATATTTGGTCGATTGAGTAACTAGGTACAGGCATTTGTGTTGGTAGTCATCACAACAACAGCAATGGTATTGCTATAGATTCCTGCAATGTCGGCTAAGCATTTGCTGCTGCCCAGCTGTACTGTGCTATGGGGGGCAGCACCAGAGACCCCAGGGTTAAGGGAGCCAAGAGGAGCTGAACTCTTTGAAGAGGCAGCAATAATGAGATGCTAAGGTGACACTTTTGCCACAAATCTACCAAACTTGTGCTTTTTTATTTTCCACTTCTTTTTGCAACAGAGTCCCTTTCTTTAGGGTTTTCATTGTGCTGCTTCAGTGCCAGTAAAGTCATTTTCTCATAGAAAAGATGTAAAAATGGATATATAAATATAATTTCATTTATTTTGAAACACTGCATTAGGACACAGTTTGCAGTCCTTGTGTGATGTCTTATCAGTGAACAGCTGAGAAATGCTGGATACAATAAAATCCAATGGACCACTCACTGTCAAAGTTCAAGCAAGTCATAGGTGAAAGCTTACGGTAAAATATGGACAATACTTTCTTGGAAACCACTTGAAAGTCATTCAGTACCATCATTAACACCCCATGGAAATTTCAAACCTCCCTTCAATATTGTGAATTAAGAAAATTTCAGTATGTTAGTGTACAGCTCATTTATGCAATATCTAGACCTGCGGAATAAAACTGAAAAAAAAAAGAAAGATATTTTTCCTATTGTTTTCAGCGTTTTGGCAGTTTCGAAAATCAAATCCCTTTCACTTCAAGTAGAAAAGCTTGATACAGAATGACCTATTTTATTTAGATTGTGGTTGTTGAACTTAGATATGAATAAATTTTGAAATCACAAATTATTTCAAATCATAAAAGGTTTAATTTATAAAATGTCATAGCAAAATGTTTAATTTCCTCCATTTTTCTGGAATACACAATGTTTCGAAAGAAAAAAAAGAGTAATAAAGTATTTCTGTCGCTCTATTTGTATTTTTCATCAGAAAAAGCAGTAATTAGCACAAAAAGTCAAAATCTGATTCTTCTGCCAAAGAAAGCAAATAATTGTTTTGATTATATATATAAAAAAATATATAAGGCAAAAGTGGACTCTGAATACATATATTTTGATGTCACATAAGCCTAAATCCTTGAAATAAGTCAGCAAAGAAAACTTTTTGTAACCAATTGGGTCAATCTACATTAAGCTATTACTAATATGTATTTTCATTTCACTTTAATGACTTTCAGTTTTTGTAGATCACTTTACAGATGGGGAAAGGTCAGTCATGTCTAATTTCAATATTGAGCATCATGTGCATCAACATCCCAACTGTGCAAAATTAGTATTCCATTCATTTTACATGAAGGGGAAGATCCCCTAGTCTCATGTAGAATTATTCATATGAAATTTTCTTGGATAAAAAAATTGCCAAAGGGAAATATGGTGGATTTGTTTGTTTGTTCCCTGCATTTTAAACTGAGGGTCGGTCTCTATGGCAGGACTAAATATGACAGTGTGTATTATTGACATATAAGGTGGCTAACAATTATTACTCTGTCGTCACAGAGAATAGTCTTTTAAAATGAATTTGTTGGAAGAGGGAGGGAGGTTTGCACCAAAATATCTTTAAATACATACAGGTAGGCATACCTGTATGTATGTAGTAGCAGATACTTCACATAATGTTTTTCATTTTGAAAGTAATCTAACTATGAGTAACATTTTTTTTTAATTTTTATTTGTGGGAAACCATAGCAAAAATATTTTTTATTTCTATTTTACTGGCATTGACAACATTTTATTGTTTGTTTGCTTGCTTTTTCACACAAATTCAACCACATATCTCATTGCATTACATTTGCAAAATGCTGTTTTAAAATTACACTGAAGGGTATTTAAAGTTTGTGCCAGCTTTAGGCTCAGTTCTGAATCCTTCAAATACACAACCTACCCATGTCTGACTTAAAGAGGAGTTATCAAGAATCCAAGTTTGAAGCACTTCTACCCACATAATTAACTAATTAAAAAAGAAACACATAAAGCTTGAATCTGATAGAAATTATTTTAATAATATGAATTATTTGGGGGAAAAAAAAAAGGGAAAGAAAAATACCCTAAATGTAGGCAACTGCCTTACTTTACATGAGAAAGATTAATATTCCCTTAATAACTGCAGCAGGAAGAAAATCAGACCCATACCTGTTGTGACTGCATAGGGATTGTAATAAAATAAATATCATAATATCATTATGTAGATAATACTAAGAAACATTTAACAGTTGAAATAACATTTATATGTGACATTCTATATGAAAGGGAATTATTCTCCTGAATAAGCTATTAGGGAAAGCAAAAGGTTAATTTCACCTTATTTCCCAATCTATGGTTTCAAAAGAAATAGTCTCCTCTATCCCACACATCCCACCCCCGTTCCACTGTCCTTCCAGTTTCCACAATCCAAACACAGCTGTGGCTTTTAAATGTGAATATCTTTCCCTACCTGTATTACATGACTGAGACTGGATTAGAATTAAAACAAATGAAAGAATCCATGAAGCAGGTAAACAGCAAGCAAAACCAGCATCTTTCACCGCGATATGGCCCTTAGCAGGAGCAACCTTTTACAGTGGCTCTCTGATACACATAAACCAGGCATTTTCCCCCTCCTAAAATACTGCAGTGCTTAAGGCCTACCCTGAACTTTTCAACTCCCATCTAAGCCTCTTTGATGAGGTTGTGCATCTGCTGCCGGGCTCCGGCAGCAGCAGCTCTGCCCACCGACCCACCCTCCGCATCCATGTTTGGATACGTCTGACTAGGAGCTGCTTCTAACCAGCATTTCTGCAAATTAATTTTTGGATCACCAGCTGTTTCTCACTGCCAATGCAGTTTCATCTGTGCAAGCAGAAATTCTCCCACCGTCTCTCACAAGCATACATATGCAAACCTTTAGGCTTTCAAGCTAAGCAGCAGGGTGGGTTATTTGCATAGACTTAAGTCCAAAAACATGCCCGCTAGAATGGCAAGGTTTTGCTGAATGACTGGCAATGACAATGAAATTAAAAAAAAAAAAATCCCCAAGCAACAGCCCTGGCTATGAAGGCTGCAAAAAGTGTCAGGGATGCGACCAGCTCAAATGACAAAGCCCAGCAGAAGCCCTCACCCACAGAGGCTGTGCTTGCTGATATCAGCATGTTCACGTCTCTGCTCTTAACCTGAACACTTATCTGAACAAAACTGTTCAATGCTATCGTCTGGATCTTTCTTCATCTAACTGCTCTTGGGTAAAACCCTATAATCAGTCTGTAAGGTGAATGAAACAATGGTTTGTGGCCTTATAGTAAATCAGTTGAGATTAATAATTACAGTACTTAATCAAAAGTGAATCTTTCCTTTATATTATTTAAAACCATTCTGTAAAATTATACGCAAAATGCTATTCTTGCTGACTCTTTTCTTGTTCACATAAGAATTTTCTGCAAATCTTAATTTAAGTCTTTTCCACATAGCTGCTCTAAAGAGGAAAACTTGCACATAAATAACATTCACTGTAGAATGAGTTGCAAAAAAAGGTTTCATGAAATGAAATCCATTGCAGTATTATAAACCTAGGAAACAGACATGTGGCTATTGAAATAATAGCCACATTGCCTGCAGATGTATCTAGTAAATATTGTGGAACAAAACTTCATATAAAACCTAACATTTTTAACAATATATTGGCAATTTTGAGAGCTAAAAAAATATTTTAAGATAAAAATAAATAAAACATAAAAGTGTGGAGTGATACTATAAAAACTGAAATCTGCTGAAAATAGATATAGCAGGCAAAAAGATAGATCATGAATTTTCAAAACAGTAACATCACACACATACGCAAGAGCAGCTGTGGTTTATCCCTTTGCTAAACTCAAAGACTGAGACAAAGTTTCACATTTAACTACCCTATACCACACCGTTCAACTTTGCCATTAATTTCTGGATGGTTTCATAAAAGCAGATAGTAAAACTAGGAGTATTTTATGACAATGGCTTGCAAGTGGTGGTCTCTAGATTTCCAGGTTGCCCACAGAATTTCTTTTGTCACCACAGTGAAGCATCTCTCATTCGGCAAGCAGCGACACTTACTGTTTGTTGCAGTATGGGGCTGTTTTAAAGTTTCCAGCAGATTTTATAACCCTCTGCAGTAAAACACATCAAAATAAAAAAAGTGCATTTCTGCACAGCTGCTCTATATCTTATTTTTGAGAAAATCTTACCAGGATCAAGCTTGCAAACAAGTAAGAAACAGCAAAACTATGAACTGTGCCATGAACTGGAGACATTAGAAACGGGAAAACTGAAGGCCATAAAACATTTTTTATCGTAATAACTAATTACAGAGGTAAGTTCTGATCTTGAAAGCTAGGGCTATAAAAATTTCTCCTTGGAAGAGTTAAAAACTTTTTTTTTTTTTTTTAAAGGGGTCCTGGGAAATTGGAATGAAACTGCTCCTCGAGTTGTATTAAAGCAAGTTTATTTTCATCTTGTTTTCCTGAAACTGGCTGTCTAACTTTTAGGCAATCAGCACTACAGACATGACATGAAAAGTATAGAATTGGTATTATAAAAATGAATAAAACCCTACAGATTTATGAGCAGAACAGAGATTTGCCTTCTTTAGAAATTTCTGAATTTGTAATTTGAATACTCAAAGATAAAACAAACAAGCTAAAAGGGTAGTTTGAGACGATGTTGTCAGTTCCGTTATATGCTAAATTTGTCTTCCCTTTAAAGAGATGTACTTATGTAAATTAATTGGTCTTTTATGACTACTTGTAAAAGATTAGGCACAGCCTTTGAAAACATAAGCTGTTCTACTAATTTCTTTTTCCTTCTTCCCCTCTTCTTTTTCTTTCTTTCTTTTTTTTTCTGGAACATGGAAGTGGAAAGAAATAATCAGAACAAAACAAAACAAAACAATCCATTCTAAAACAAAATAATATTTACAATGAAAAAATTCACAGACATACCGCTGCTAATATCTATTGTCTGTCCTCTCTGCCTTGTACTCCTTTTTTTTTTTGCAAAAGAAGCTCTACATGTTTCCGGGAAATGCACACATTCTGTTGATAGCAAAACATTTTAATATCACCTCATTAACCATAAAAAGTGCATTTTTAAATCGTGTCTCTGTTTATGATCTAATTACATTCCCTATTACATTAAATGGAGGCTCCTAATGTATAATATCCAACTTTGCTCCCCATGGCTTCTGGCAAACAGAATCACTACTGTATTCACATTAAAAATAAATCAAACATTATTTTCTGTATTGCAAAATTATAAATTGCCACAGTCCCCTAATGGTCTTCAAACAATAATGCTAAGAAAGTAACATTCAAAAATATAGAGGAAGAAATGGAAATGGCATTATAAAACCCAGGAAAATATGTTTTACTCATCTTCTTTACATACCTCCTTCAATATTGCTGTTAAAACGTCTCTGGGTAACAGCACAAACGCATGAAAACGGTTGCATAAATACTGTAAAAGATGAAACTGCAGCCATATAACTCTCTTCTTCATACCAACAGGACCCACATCACTTTTATAGAAATGCTGTGTATATTTCCTACATTTTCTCTTTCTAATTCCGTATATATTCATGAAGCTACTCTAATATCATTTGGCTTTTTTGTTGTTGTTTTGTTTTGTTTTATGCAAGTGTACCTGAGCACTTTGTGCTGTAATGCAAATTAATTTCCTTAGAAATCTGAAATATGAACTCTCTGCTCAGTTGTTAGGGATATAGAAGGACATAATTCCACAAATTAAGTGGATTTCCTTTTAGTAAAATATCTTCAAATTAATAAAGGCCACAAAAGCTGAGAACGTCTATGTGAGCTCCCATGGCAGCCGCCAGGGAGAAGAACAGAGACTGTGTTTCTGTAAATATTTTCAAGGCAAAAAAAAAAATCATTTTGATTAACTGGATTTCCAATTGTACTGAAGTATTTTAAAATCTTTTTTCGGCTATTCCCTTAATATTATTCCCTGTGCACGCAACCAATCCTTGCTCCCCAGGGCATAAATAATGCGAAACATCGCTCAGTGAGATTTTTTATTTATCTTTCAATTACTGAATCTGACACCCAGCTCCTGAGAGCTGAACGATCCTTTACGTGAGCCCGGAAAGCTGGAGGAGCAGAACGGCTCTGCAGAGCTGAGACGATTTGGGGCATGTGATTCCTGCTCTGGCTTCGTTATCTTGTTCTCCCTCTTGCGGCCTTAGGCAGCAAGAGCAACATGAGACATCATTGCAACATAAACCACGGCTGTGGCTCCCGTAATTACCAAAAATTAATGGGGAAGGGGCTGCCTCTGTCCATCCAGGAACTCTGCGGGGATCAGCCACAGGATCCAGCTGCTGCCCTGATGCTGGAGGTGCCTCTCCGGCATCGGGGACCGATGACATTGGGAGGATGCTGGGGAGAGCTGCCTCCATCCATCCCACCGGGATTTCTGCGCCTCTCCTCAGCCTCACACCGCTGTCGGACAAAATTAGGACCTGCAGTTTTCAACTCAGGGCAATAAAGGCTTCCAGCATTAAGGATTTCACAGAGGGCTTTGCTATATTCTCCGTGGCCTAAAGGATATCAAGGTAAATCGAAAGGCAAAGCTGCCCCACTTCTGCTGTATAAACTGGTTCTTTTTGCCGTGCTCTGAGTACTAACAAAAACAAACAATGCAATAGTGCTCACAACGAGCTTTAGGAAGTAAGTGTTTTAATATTTAGGCTTTTAAGGCCACAAATTGGTGGCTATAAATATTGTACTGCATTCAAAGTTCTGTATGTACCATCTGGTGACCATGTGATTAGTGTATCTATGGGGCAGAAAAAGAAGGGGGGGAGTCTTGTCATGCCCTTATTTATTTTCTGTACTCAACTATGCACTCTCTTAGAACCTAGCCATATGCTGGAGCATCTGTTATAGGTGGATTTTTTATTTTATTTTTTTTTTTTTTGTAGATTTCTTATTTAAAATTGAGTCGATTTTGCCCTTTAGAAGCCTACACTCTGAGCAGTACTTCAGAATGACATTTATTGCAGACAAAATTATTGCATTATTAGGCACTGCAATGTCTAGTTTGATCAAACAGCCAAATTCTGACCTAGGATTAAATTAGGACCTTAAGATTTACAGTAGCAAAAATGCTAAATCCTCCCTTTTTACTCATAGCAACCAAAGAAGCTATGATTAATTCAAACTCTGCTTGTGTGCATGTTCCTGCACAGCGATTTTCATCATTCTTTCAAGTTAGACGTCTTTTTCTTCAGTATATTGGTGTAAAAACAAAACCAAAAACCAAAAAAATCCACAACCTCTTCTTTACCTTAAAAGAAAGAGATGCCACACAGGCGTTATAAATGCAAATAGCAAATTCTGTGCTTTACTGGGCCAGTGCTCATGTGCACGTAACATCTAGTTTATAGAATACCGCTCAAGACAGTCTTGTGTAAGTAGTATGCTGTTGTGCTGCTAGGAAAAAAACCAAGAATACAACAATTTTTGCAGCTTTTCATCATGCCTTATGAAGAGAAAGTTAAAACTAAAATTAACTTTGTAGAAACTCTAAAAATATACTAAAATACACCATCATTTTTACGGATTCTTTCTGTTGAAAATGAGAGTTATTCCTGTTGTCTGTGCTTGCTCAAAATATCTACTAAAGTCAGTAGCAACTTCACTTTAACGGTACTCCAAGTCCGGGTCCCTGTTTCACTTCTTCAACCTTTTCAGGAGCATTTTAATTCTTCTGCTAATTAAGCCAGCTGTAAATTGTAATGTCAAGTTGTAAAGCGGCCTTCATGAAGCTTAGAAAGTTTCCTACTTCAGAACATATCAGTCGCTTTTAACTATGATAATGTCATATTACTGCTCCTTATTTCCACTCCAAATGGTTTATATAGGAGTCCTTCTTTCTTTCTTTTGCTCTATTCAATAGGACTTTGCTGTCTTGGTGAACTTTTACCCTCTTCTAGGACTTCAGAATTATCCAGACTGACGCATCCGTGTCACTGTCACTGCATTATCCTACTTTCCAGCACTAATTTCATGCACCAGATCCCATGATGAACCTGGGCTGTGCCATTTCTCAATATTTATGCTAGGTCAAGGTGGCAGAATTTAATCTTGCAAAGCTATCCCGAAAAGGACATACCAGCTGCTATGTCTTAGTAAATCAGATAACAGCAATAGATCTAAGGAGGGAATGAGACAGAAGTAAGTGAGATTATTGCATCTGTTTAAATCCTGCATCACTCACAACCATTTTGAAAGCACATATTTGTTACTGACTGAACAAAAATAATGTTGAAACATAATTAAAAACAGCCTATAATGTCATTTCTTTTTTCTTTTTTTATAATTGGGGTTTAAAAAAAATGTTATCAGAGACCTAAGAGCAGCTGGTAAGAAGTTCAATTGCAGGTCAGCATGCAGCATAACTGAGCTAAGATTTCTGCATCTTTAACCTAAATTAAAAGAACATTAAAAATCAATGTACTGTGATGTGAAATGGCAGTTCTGAGCCTGGTACACAAACAATGTGTAGAAATGAGGACAGGGTGTTGTCTTACTGTGCTGATGTATTCTGAAAGCACTGACAAAAGCTTGGGAAAATGAAAACAAGGAAAGAGGTCTCCCCCCCCGCCCCTTTTTTTTTTAATTTAAAGAAAAAGCAGAGATATTGTATGAGGATTGTAAAATGACCTTACGCTGAACCCATCACATGAATTAGAAGAGTTTACGGATTTCCTAAGGGTGTATCCAGCCTGGTAACTACTGAAGTCTGTAAAAACCCCGTTAAGACAATCACTCCTAGGAATGACAGATCCTGCAGGTGAATTGGAATTGTTGTGGCTGCTCCCCACAGCAGCACCACAGATTGTATCATTGCCTCCATGGCTTGAACACTGTCCGTGCTGCACTGGACAGAGCCTGGAAGAGGAATGTACTGCCCTGACACTTAGCTTATAAAAATTATTTCAAGGTCCATAAATACACCAGTTTTCATGGTACTTCTAAAAAGTTTCAAGTGGAACAAGCAAGGAGAAAGGTCATACAAGATGAGAAAATCATTCTCTAAATCCCAAACAGCAAATGTGTTAGCTGATAGTGTTAAATTTCTTAATAAGAATGACAACCTTTGAATTTATAATGTTGTATATGTGCATCCTGAACCTCTTCCAGCGCTGACCTAGAACAGTAAAAATGAACGGGAAGCTCTAATAAAAGATAAGAACCAATTAAATTCAGGATTTAAGTACTAATAATTTTCCGTTGACTTAATTGTCTGCTAGGAAATTAACTTCAACCATATTTTTTTCCCTGAAAAGTATTCGCTTCCTTCTGAAACAGAAATAAAAAACTGAAAATTCCCAGTTAAAAAAATGAAATATTTATAATGTAAATGATACCGCTATGTTTCTTTGTAGCTACAGCCTGATTAACATGCCTGTTCTTCTCAGAGGACCTATCAGCCATCTGATACGATGAAAGCCAAATTTTCTGTATTGCAGCAAGCATTCTCTTGCTAAGGAAGGGAGATAGCATCCCATGGGATATTAAATTGGTTTCACAATTGGATATCAAGGGATGAGGCATCTAAACTATTCCTTCTGAAATATGGGAAACACTATTTCTAATTGGAACTTCTTCCGTTTTCCAAAAAAAAAGCAGATTTCTGCTGAAGAAAATGTCAGTATGCAAGGAAAAAAAATAGGAACAAAACAAAATAAAACAAAATAAAATTGCATTATATCCAGCACTGGGATGAATATGAAAACATTCATGACGTTTCTAACAGACAGCTGAATGAGGGCATATAATGGGTTGTAAAATAGCAGTGGTAGCAATAAAATAAAGTAGCAGTTAGTTTAAAATGAACATTTTTCAGCACAGAGAAGAGCATTTAGAACAGTTTCTCCTCTCTACCAGGTTCTCACACAGCCAAGCACTGCCTTGATAGGCATGCATAGCTAAGCAATGGCCATGAAAATTTTGGCAGATGAGCAGTGAGGGCTGAAGCTGGGAAACAGAGAGCTCCAAAAGAGAGAAAAGGTAGGATTTTTCCTGAAGCAATTCATTTTTTTTTTTTTCATTGAAAAAGCTAATTTTTTGGCAAACTTCCTGATCTGCCATAAATGCTGGCTATAAAATACGTCAATTACATAATGTGAAGGGTGGTCACCAAACAAGATAAAAAAAAATGATGCTAGAGCCAACAGTTTTGCAGTTTGCACCAGATTCCTTTGCCTAAATCAGCACTCAATAGTAACATACTTCCCCTGCAAAAAGTCTGAATACAATAGAATGTAGTAAGACAGCAAAAATTTCTGAACCCCTCATAAGCTACATAACTTCTGTCGTTCCCAAGTAAATTAGATGAGGATGGAAAACCCCCTTATTTCTTTGTTTTCCCTCCTATGAAATACCCACTTTACCAGAATGATGGTACATATAATCCATTTCCAAATGTAAATGTAGAATGCACTTCTATATTTCTATTTCAAGAAATATCTGGGACCCCTATAACTGCTAAATATTAACAGCAATTTAATCAAATAGCTTTGGCATTGGTTGTATATAGACTTAATTGTGTTTTTTTTTTCTTTTTGTACAGTGAGTAAAAATTGTGAGGTTTAGAAAGTGTTAAAAGTCTTACCTATAATCAGAACCCAGTACCTCTCTACTTTTACAATGAATTTACCTGTCATATGAGTTTGAAATCTAGCATTTTTCTAGTCTTGTGTACCTAAGAAATGAAAGGAGAGGAAAAAAAAGCCTCTGGGTAAATATCTATTTGTGAGACTTTTAAAATCTTTCTTCTGTCATTTTAATTACAAAATGAATTGTCTGGCACTTGTCCTGATTCTAATTAAGAATGAATTCATTAGTTTATTTCTAGCCTAAAATATTTGGGGAAATTGTACAGGCAAATGTGAAAGGCAAAAACAGGGTGCATAGCCAAGCTGAAAATGAAGAAAGAAATGGGAAGCACCATGTGCCAGAGAGAGGAGCCAACTGGCTGATGGGGAGAAGGGCTCAAGCTGGCCACCACATGCAAGGCAGATAACTGCTCATTTAAAAGGCCCTCCAGAGTCTTTTGTTTGGACCTTGGCTAGTGTGAAAACCAGCATGGAAGCAAAGCTGAGACCGGACCATCTCTTATCGGCACATTGCATGAGTGTGGGACTATGACATTTAGCCTGCTAATCAGTGCTTTGCCCTGTTATTTTGCTTCGTTAGCAAACCAGCTGATTGGAGAAGCCATTCCTTTCCCTGTTCTCTTTTGCCAGAACAACTCTAAAGTTATGTTTGGATCTATCAACATCTTATTTTTGCAACTTTTTTTCTAAATTTATTTTAATATATTTCCCTGTTTGACACAGAATGCAACTGAAGTGTATACAGTTCCTAGTTATAAATTGTAAATTTTTCTTTACCTTCCATGACTTCAACACAGATGACTGCAGCTCAACCTTCCATAAGGAAGAACCTGGTTCTTTACAAATAAAACTTTTTTTAGGCTACATTTTTTTCCTGAAACTGTTTTCTTAAAAATACAACTGAACTACTCCAAATAGTTAACATTTTCTAAGCACTATTAGCATTATGATTTGGAATATCAATTCAAATGCTGGATAACTCAGAGGAGATTAAAATTTATAGATGTTGACTTGTGTAACTTGCACGTAATCACTGGCAAAGGGAGGTATAGCCTGGCTCTCTAAACCTGCAGACCTCCGGAAATTCTACCAAAATCCCCTCTTTGTGTCAGCCACAAAGTCCACAAAGGGAGGGTAACATCACTCCAACAGCCCTTAGACTTGTCCTCAGCCGCTGCTGTATCCCCCAAATAGCCCATGGTAATAGGCATGTTCAGTAGCAAAAACCCGTCACTGTTATCCACTAGGATAAGTAGCACTTCCCAAAATAAACCCAAAATAAGGCCAGAACTGAGAAGCAGCTTAGGAGGTCACGGAACGGACAAGAAAGGGCACTTGCAAACCGTGGTGTGGCATCGGTGTAGCTTTGCACCTGGGTGGTGAGAGAGACGGAATGTAAATCATAGAGTTCAGCAGGGAGGGTGCACCATACGAAAATGTGTATTGCCTCAAACACCGCATTACACCAGGGCACAGGCTCACCACACAGTCAGAGGAACAACCCCTGCTGTTGAACACAGTGGAAGTGAAAGGACGAGCACGTTCATCTGCCTGCTGTAGCCAGTCAACCTTGCTCATCTCCCAAGAGCTGGCAAGCTTCTGGCCTGCAGTAGCATATGGCTGCAGAGGTCTCAGAGGAGCTATTAAACTTACAGAGGAGCAAAAGTGTCTAACCACGTAGTATGTGTTGTATTACATCCTGGCAAATTCTTTACAATGAAAATGCTGACCATCGTTTGGACTGGAAATGGGAAAAGCAACCTGATCACTTTCAGAAATACGGATTCATCAGCTGCTCAGCTGTAGCCATTCGCTTAAGCCGAAATGGCCTGAACATATCAAGCAAAACTGGGATAAATCTAATAAAATTGAAAATGCATATTTTTTTCATGCTGAAGATAACAATGTATTTGTGGGTTTCTTGTTATTCCTACAGTATTTTTAACTGGTGAACCTCTTTTTCCCTCACCTCTCTCCTCATTTTTCCTTTGGCAGGGACAAGCATGGAGCTACTAGTAAATAACACAGAGAATATATTCATCTTGTGTGGCACAAGGTTCCAGTTCAAGTCTGTTTTCTTAACATTGCTTGTATTTCAAGTCTGTTTTTTTAACGTCACTTGTATTTCTACAATCTCAAGCCCAAGATCACATGTCAGGACTTACAGACAGTGCTTAGGTACAACTGACATAATTCTTGCAGTGACATAATTTCCCATGTCTTGGGCTTTGTATTCAGAGACAGGGGAAAAAAGAAAAAGATATGCACAAGCCAAAATACTTCTGTAAAGCTGCTGATTAGGCAGTTCTATAAAAATGGAGGGTAAGAAAAGATACACGGGTTCTCCTTCGTGCTTGTGCCTTGAAGCATTGACTGTGGAGGGCCTTGAGATTAGCTGCAGTGTAATCAAAGGGGCTACACCTGTCTGTGCCTCGCTCTCCTGGAGCTAGCAAAGGAAGCTGGCTTTTAACACAGGAGTTCCCCAGTGTAAAAGAGAAAAATAATTTGCAGTATTAGATCATGGCTTGCCTTGGCTATGTGCCAGCAGCAGAAAAGCTTTCATTGGTGCTGCAGCCCCGTAGACGCTAACAGTGAGCAAGCCACAGAGGGAGCAATTCAGAGATGTCTTTATGGAACTAACAAAGAGCATAGGCTGCATAAGGCACAGACTGTTTTAACTTTGGAATATTTTAAGATATTGACAATGCAAAGGGAAAACCTTTTAATTTTGTTATTCTATCAGCAAGAGAATAAACAAAGTTAAATGGTGACAAATTCTGAATTAACAAGCTTTTTGCTTGCAGCACTTTTGTGCTGGAAAAAAAAATCACAAAACTTTAATTGTTCTCCAGCTTCATATATGGAAACTTTCTTCCCACTTTGCACTGTCAGCCTCTTCCTATTGATTTTATCATAATTCAAATACATGGCAAAATGCTCCTGAGCACAAAAGCAGAGGGCTAAGCCTCGCTCTCTTTTATTACACTAGAGAGCCACTAAATAGGAAAGGATTTTGATTTAGATTCCTGCATTAAAATTAAATCACACATCCTAAGGAAAAATGATTCGTAATAATGAAAGGCATACACATGGGGATTGAAAGTGCTATCGAATAATGAAGAAAACTATAGTAGCAATGAATATGAGGGACCACTATGATTTAATGAAGAGATATTTCAGAAACAAATGTCTCCCTTCAGTGTTTTCTGTTGATGGTCTAAAAATTATCAAACAAATTATGTGAAATGTGAATATATCGCGAAGAGCACATGAATTATTGCCGTTTGTTTTGGTTTGCAACATTGTGTTTCTGTTGTAGGAAAGAGTTACATGTAGCAGGGTGATTTTTAGTGCATCACGCAGGTCAGGATGAATTCACTGCGTCTCCCATGCCCAAGGCTATAAATGTACTTCCATTTTGTAAACTGTTTCACAGCAACACTAGTCATTGGACAGTGAGATTATATGTAGCTCCAATATTGGCATCTTCTGCTGTTTTCAGCTCCTCACTCCCTTCACGGATTTTATACATTTAAAGGTTCATCCCAGTAGCAAAATGCTGATCTCTCCTTGTTTACATTTCAGCCCTTATAATTTCAGTTCCATTTCAAAGTCAATCTTGGTGCTATTGTGCTTTTAGCACAAGGTGCAACCTTGCAGCATGGAGCTCAGATTTTGTGACAAAAAGTTACCAATCAGACCTGGCAGCATCAAAAAATCCTCTTTTACGGGCCACCAGCAGTGAATAAATGATGACTGCACAGGGCAGGGTCATGTCACAATTTGCAAAGGTGTCATTTGAGCATGATGATCTCAACTCACACTGTTATGTGACCTTTTGGTATTGCCAACAAAATACATACAAACATCATAACATCGATCCAGCTCTGTTATTTCTCCGGAAAGAAGCCTGGCATCTCCATGCATCCCCAAGTCTACAATCTTTCCTACTGCTCTGGCAGATGACACAGATTTACATGGAAACTAAAATTAATCCAATATCTAAATATTTAGAGGCACCAATTTACTCTGAGCCAAGTTTTTATTCTAAAACATAGAAGATGGTTGGAACTGAATTTCACCAATAGAGATTTTGTATTGCAACTGATACCAGTTTTGCATTTGAGAGAAAGGTCAAGATTCTGTAAGGATGAGTGGCACCATATAAACCTAAAACAGAGAGGAAGAAAGCATTTGTCAGTACTATAGTGATTACTGTCTTTCCAGACTTTTGAAGTTGTGCTAGAACCTTTACATCTTGGTTATAATTTTTTCTTTACCCCTTCTAACAGTTTATGCAACTTCCCACCTGATGGTTCGGGGCACTCAGCTCAGATAGATCAGTCTTAGCTGTTATCCCTGCTTCCAAAATGATGTCTGTGTTTGTTTGTTTTTTTATTTGTTTATTTTTTCCTTTTTTAGGGGGGCAGGGGGATAGTTATAATTTTCCTCCCTCAATCAATAACCTGATTATTATCAAGGGAATAAGCAAATATGATAAAAGAAAAGAGAAATTAAGGACCCTCTACTTTTGAGCCATAATCCTTTTGCACTCTGCTCTGGCTTCAGATATTTTCCATTCTTTGCTGTTCAGTGGGACAATTTTAAAAGTACAAAAGCAGGAGGGGGTACAAGCCGTATAGAAAATATGTAGCCTATAGCTTTACAGAAGAAACTTCATCTGCCAAAAGGGACAGGATTCCAGATGAACCGAGGTGACAAATTCATATACTTATCCCAATTCTTTTGATGTGCTTGGAACATTATCATCTTGGTTTAAATAAAGAACTATGACTGTAATCTAGGATGTGCATATTAGTTATTCTCAAGAAATGTCTATATAATTGGGCCTTAGGGAACTGAAATATCTTTTCACCTCCTTATTGACCATAATGAGACATAAGCAAAAATTGAGACTTAGAGGTATAACAAGCTAAGGTAACTGCTGAATGGAAACATTTTGGATCCCCTTGTCATCTTATTTGAGGAACCCAAGTCATTTTTCAAATCATCTGCCCATAAGGTCATCTTTTATATTGGAAATTTCAGGTTTTTAAATTTAATAGATGATTTCAAAAGTCATTCTGCTATTTTTCCAGAACTCAGGATAAATTGCAATCTCTAAATGATTAAAGTTAGAAGTGTTCATCTTGGACACACTATTCTATGGTTATCTACCATGGGGATTTAGTTTCCCCCTCCTTGTGCAATCATAATGCACAAAGAGGTGTTTGGCTAGGTGCACCTTTGCGGTGCCCTGCAAAGATAACATGGGTTGGAACTGAATAGGCAGGAAATGACATGTCAAAAACATACATGGGAAAGAGTGCATTACTTTTTCTTAAGCCCTCATTCTTAAATCCTGAATATTTACTTTTGGATATCCAAGAAGTTTATACATGTCAGTACCAGGGAACACACCTTGTTACCTCTGCTATGTAACTCTCCAAAAATGTTAACTTCTCAACGCAGGAGATTTTAGCTGTAGATCTTACTTATTTCAGCAGAACAGATGGGTACGTTTGCTATTCAATGAACATACTAAGAACTCTTTTCACACCTCTACCAGTCACAGCTTTGCACACCCATGTGCTGTACATCTGTGGGTTATTGGCAATGCATTTGGCTGCACAGTAGGAATATCTCAGGTTTAAAAATTTCCTTGTGTCTGTTCCTTCCGTGCAATTCTTTTTCAATGTCTGTCTTCTGCCTTTGTGCATCTGTTCACAGCTTTGACCACAAAAACAGACTTGCAACCTTTGCAAGAATGTGAGTCTGACAGCATCCCTGTGAGGAGGTCTGAGCTGTTGTAAGTGGGGCAGAGGGCAGGAAACAAAAGGCTTTTGTTTAATTTTCCCCTACAAAGAAATTTCCACTGCAAAGGACAGGGACAAAATTGTACAATTATTTTTAATTGTGGGCAGAGTAAAGGGAGAGATAGTAGGGGGGATCCATAAAACAACAGCAAGTAGTAGGATCAACATTTCTAAGAACCACTGGTTAACCCACATATTTTATACAACTCAGTTTCTTCCTGTTTCAGAGCCATCTTATTCACATGTAATTCCCTATATGACACTGCACTATCTATCTGATGTATGTAAATGTTCTAAGAAGCATAGATCTGCTCATCCAAGATCTCATGGCTTCCCTGCCTTTTGAACTGATTAAATTTCCCTCTTTGGTAGGTATAGCAAAAGCTTTCAGTTAACCTTTCTCATTCAGGAGTAATTAATTTTTACACTCATGTTGGGATATCAATGAGTTAAGCTCTTTGAGCCTCCCCTTACACTTTTCTGTCTTCTATCTTCCCATCCCACTTTTTTTTTCTTTTTTTTCTTTTTTTTTTGGTTTGGCTAAGATAAATGCCAATGCGTTATTTATACTAGCATCAAATTTTCAACTTAAAAATTGGCAACTTTACTTTCCTGTGGAAATACCTATTTTCACAACTTCTATCACACTCAGCTCTATTAATTGTTATCTCTTTCTTTTTGTACACCAGCTGAGTACATCTCCCATACTTGTGGTTCATTATGCAAGGGAAGCACGGTGTTTGTTCCTGCCTGGTAAGACAATGTGTAAATCTCATTTTAAACTTTGTTGTATTCTGTCCCTTGAATTTTAATATAAGCATGTTAATCATCTTATATAGTGGACTAATTCCTTTCTGTCTGTTACATGAGACAAGCTGTAAGGAGTGCAATTTGATGGGTTTGGGATCTCGAATACATACAGAAGCAGTATTTATACAGTTTACTGTCTTCAAGAGAAGAAGTCTTCAAGAGAATACTGTCAACAGAAGACAGTATTCACAATCCTGCTTTTTTGTTGTTGTTTTTAACCTTGTATTGCACAGTATCCTCCTATGGACATATGTTGTTATTTGGTGTTTCCACTAGATATGGATGGAAGATCACACTAAAGTTGCTCCACCAATTATTTCATATAGTAATATCTGCCTTTAAGCAGAAAGAGAGGAGATACAGTAAATGACTGTTATCACTGTTTTAGAGCCCCACTTATTAAAACATTCTCTCACATGTAAATAAATATATGCACATATACATATAAACATGGGTAATTATGGAATAATGACTACATTATAGCAAAGTAGAGGTGTAGTGCTCCAAAAACTTTAAAGATAAAGGAATTTTCACAGTGTTCCAAAGAATCTATGGTCAGTTATTATATTGTCCCCATAAGTACCAATCTTTAAATAAGTGAGATAAAGAGAGTTAGGCTACTGATGGCTTTAAATAATATCAAGCTATCAGTAATTTTATACCTTATTTTCAAGCAAAAATAACAGTACCTGTTAAAATTTTTAAGCAATATATATTATCAAATAATATCAAATATATTATCAAATACATATCATTTGTGTGATAAAACCATGCATACGCCACTATAAATGCTGATGTTACATCATTTTTCCTCTGTGCACGTTCTCAGCAGCAATGGCAAAGGTTTTGGAGATAGAATTAGCAGAGTCTATAGGTGTTAATACATTTCATCTTTGTCTCAAAAGTTCTACTGAGAAGGTAGATGAACAATAATTTTGAATTTTGATTGGATTGTCATCAAAAGAACAAGAAGCATATCATCAGGGATAGTCTCCATGAAATACGAGTAAGATATTTGTTAAAAAAACCCTCTCTTTCTGCTTATTATTTCATTATTTCATATCCAACTGCTATATGATTCTTTATAAAAATACATAAGAAAAGGCAAAATAAAATAAGTAAAAGAAAAAAGATTTTTTTTTATTGCACAACATTGTCCTTAATACAATTCTGACTCTACTTTGTATATAAAAGATGAAACTGACCAGAGAATGTAACAGTGAGTTAGAATGTGTAATAAAGTTAATAAAATTTCCTATGGTGATCCATGCAATCATTAACTGTACATTGATGAAATTCTTAGCTACAATAATATGTCGCTTATACACCAAGGAAATTAAATTAATTTCAGAACATATCATATTAGTGTTGGAAAAAGAGTCATTAAAATATTTCAGGCTTTTGAATGAGGATAAAGAATTAACAGAAGGATCAGAAGTTGCCAAATCATACTATCAAAACTTTAAATCTGTCTAAAGTAATAATCCTATATTTAATTAAAAGTAATATTATGAGTCTTTGACCAAAGTTTTTATCCATCAAGTAACTTTTTAGAATGCTAGTTATGTAGTGCATGTCAGAATTTCTTGACCCTTTTAAATCTTTTAATCTGTACTATTTACCTTTTTAAAGGAAGGACATGATAGAAGGAGGAAGATACAAAATTTTTAGGTCTGAAATGCCAAGGAAATAATATATATGAAACTTTATTCAGAGATATGATTGAATCATTTGGACATTCCTACAAGAATAAAATTATTCTACAATCCTTGCTCGTGCTAAAAAGCATTCATTCAGACAATTCTATTAATTCGGTGATACTTCTGCAATATTAAGTACCGGCATTGATCGCAAATTCAAGCTTTAAATGAAAATCTAAAGTAAGATGTCATTCATTCACTCATTCAGCTGAAATACAGCCCTGTGCACTGTATTCTCTGTAGCCAAATGGATTTTTTCTTTGGTATGTGCTTTTTTTTTTTTTTTTCTGGGTGGTAGTTGGGATAACTGTTCAAGATACAGAAAAAGAAACTTATTCAGGCAGTTCAATTCAACATGCACTTTTCTGGTCATTGCTTCCTTTTAAACTTTCTGTCTCTCTCACAAGCTAAAATTGTAGGCTCACACTTTAAGTTCAAATGCACTAAGAGCTTTAATGTACTTCAGTCAAGTAGAAGGAAATGATTATCTCTATTGCAAGGGTAGGCAATGCTGAATGCACATGTAAGCCTTAGGTCACAAAAAGATTTGAACATATTTGTAGATTGACTCTTTTAACTAGACCTTCTAGATATGCATTTTAATACCTAGAAAAAAAAGTTTGGAAAATATATATATATATGCTATTTATTAACATTAATAATACAAATATCTTTTTTTGTTATTATTTCAGTGCACACATATGTACATACACTCCTCTTCTCCTTTCCAGTTTTCTCCACCAGTTTACCAGATGCAAGACATATGTGAAGTGGCATCTACAAGACTGCTTAAATCTATTTACTACTGAGGTCATAAGTGCTAATAGGAAACTATCCTTCCACTTCATAAGCTATGAGCCTGCTTGTCTTCTGTATCTCCACTTTTTACATATAGCCACATTCTGCTTCTTTCCACATGTTACAACAAATGTGAAAAATTAGAATAATCCGCCAAACCCCACACAGAAACAGTAGGTGAAGATGACAGATCAAAAAAAGCTTGTTTAAGATATTGTCCAGACTTCTGCAAAGGCCAATGGCTGGGAAATTCATAGAGAAATAAATTCATCTTTAATATATAGAGTAAATGCTTCAGAATTGCAAGATTTAAGCATTATGTGCAAGAATCTAGGATAGTGTCCTACCTACTGTATCTTTCTTTGAAGTTCACATGTTTTTTCAGAGCTTAGTCAAGACATCAGTTCTTCCACCCATTTGCGCACTGCAAAATGCCTCACTTAACAAGGTCTTGTTAAAATCAACTGTCTTCATGAGCCTTTGGAACAAAACTGTGTGCATAATTTGGAAGCTTTAAAAAATCTACATGTAAATATGTCTTATTATTTGATAATTTAGTAAAGATTACATCTAATCAGAATTCCAATTTTCAAACTGAGGATGCAATAAGTAGACTGAAAATGGTAGTTGGAAATCACAGTGGATGCTAATTGAGTCCTTTTGTTTCGATTAGGTCACGGCTAACAGACCAGTACTAATTTTATTTGATAGAATGTGGTAGTTCTACCATTCCTACAATTAACTTTTACTTTATCATTTGGCTAAACAAGTCATAACAGATTGAAATGTACCTGATGTGTCCAATTGCCAGAATGTCTCAGATTATTGTTTTCTTCATTATTCATCTAGCTGTTCAAACATACACAGTACCAAATCTGGTACTTTTTATCTGATCATTACCAATAACTAGTTTAAGAAAAATTTTCTTCAAACATGCTCAGCATCAGGAAGATATACAGGAGTCTGTTTTTCCCACCTTTTCATTTCCTCCAAAAATATCTGTCCCAAATTGGGCTTAACTTTATTTTTGAAATGCTGGAATTACTCTTCCCTTTCTGCCATGCTTTTCTTACAAAGACTGAGTAACAGAGTGAGAAGAATGACCAGTAACTGTTCTGTCATTGTCCTTTGTTTTTCTTTTAGGAGGACCAGTTATTGAAGAAATTGTATTTGTATTCTCAATGATCTCTGAATGGTTCTTTGTTGTTGTTTTTGCTGTTGTTGCTGTTTTTGTCTTGTATAAGCATGACCTGTTTCTAAAAACAAGCTAATATAAATTCTTTTTACAATAATATGACACTTCAAAGTCTAAATAAACTTAACTCTTTGAGCAACAGAGAATTTTTTTTGTTTTGCTTTCTTAAAAGATGACAAGGAAATTACGGACTATCAATACACTGACTTTATCTGTTTATCTATATACGATATTTTTAAGAGAGGAGAGGCTCATAGGTGTAGAAACTGTGTAACCTTATTCACGTTGTATGAATCAGCAGAGTTTGGTGTGATTTCTTGAACAAGAATGGTCTATAACTGGATCAAGGAAGAAAATGAAAAATGCTGTGAACAAGAAAAGAGGGCAAATCATTAGTAATTATATTCACTTTTAGAGAAATGGCGATGAAAGGCCCACATAACATACAAAAGCCAGAAAGAAATAATTCATCCCTTGAAAAAGCTGATTTCAAAGCAGAGTTAAACTTAATTCCAAATACTTTTGTTGTTTTTCTTTCATTGAACAATACACATTTATTTATATTTATACATTTATTTATAACATATCACATATAACATTTATCACATATATGTGTATTCTTTTACAGAAAAATGCTTTGCTGTGATATATATGTAGATTTTTTTTACTGTTTTACGTCACTAACCATGTTCTTACAATATCATTTTTTCCCCAGTCATTTGATTTCTTTCATATCATCATGAACTTTGGAGTCTTTGATGTAATTAATTTTAAATTAATAAACCTGTGCACCAGTTACATTTATGCAGTCCTACCTCTTAAATTCGCTAAAATTTTTTACGATGGTTATTGTCCTTAAGCACTAGTCATTTGAAGTGGATGATTTGTAGGATATTGTGGGAGCGCGAGCTACACCTGTCAGAAATGGAGATCCAAGCGAGCCATCAGTGTATCCTGGTATAAAGGGCCAAGGGCTCCTGCGATGTGGATCTTGCAGCAGAACAAGGTTCTTTTATACTTGACTCTTCTGCTGAACAGCTACAGTTCCTCTTCTGACAACCTAAGATTTTCTCCTTTCAGCTTGATTAGTCCCTGAGAACCTGGCAACCCTGGAAAAATATAGAGAAATTGACCTAATCAAGGGCAGAAATTCCAGGAGGGAGGTAAATGTCTTATTTTGCTTCACAGTATGGCTGATAAAAAGACAGGTAGAAGTGTAAAAGCCAAAGGCTGTACACCAAAAAGCCTAGTTAAAAAATGGTCCAAATATAGTGATACACCTATAGAAAATACTTTTCTCATTAAGCAGATCTCCTTTATTGCTGACCCCGACAAATGTTCTCTTCCTTGGGGAGAGGGAGCAAATACAGAGGGATCTTATACTCAAACCATCGTTTAAATTATAAGCACTATTGGGATTATAGGGGTCAGAAAGCTTCTATAAAGTGAATTGCCCTCAGATTAATTTAGGGAGATGAGCAAAGGGGGACTGCAACTGGGACTGAGTTATGGTGCAGCTGAGAGCTGTGCCAGATTCCTCATGCTGAGAATACACTGTAAGGAAGCCAAAAAGCGCATGGAAGCAGCCCATGGCTTCACACTGATTGCTAAGACTCTGGATCAAGCCCCGGACTCTTTATTTTTGCGTCATATTTCTCCTCTTGAATAAAAATTATTAACTCAGATTTCCTCATTATCAATTGCTCAGTCAATTCCTTTTTCTCATTATTTATTATTAATTCACTTTTGCCAGTGTTTAAAAAGCTCTTATTCATTTTCATACAGATGCATATATCACAATTATTGTCACTTGAAAAATCTGTATTGTATTTTCTTCCTTATTTCTGGACACATTGTTAACACATTTCCCCATTCACAACTCTATTCTATTGTCCAAGGTCAGATTATTTTCCTGAACTAATTACAAACTATTTCATATTTAGATCCGGTGAAAATACTGTTGTCATCGACAATAAATTTATCATCAAAAACATGATGACACAGGGTAGAGAAGCTTTTTTTGCCTACATGTTTGAAGTGAGTGTTGTTACCAAACTGTTCTCTCTTCTTTTTCTAGCACTGTTTCAGAGGTTTTTTTTAGTATATATTATATATTATTTATACTTATTGTAACTCAAAATGAGTGGATTGTCTCTTCTAAAGATACATCTACATTATCATTTTAACCTGCTTCAGGAGTGCAAGCCTGAAATGAGTATTCCAGCCATCCTCATCTAACAAGCAATTTAGTGGAATAAGAACAGAACTGTGAAAGGGACAATTGATGCTGAGGACCCAACATTCACACTATATACAAGGCCACTTTGCAATAGCTATAGCTATATAGCTAGGTCTCCAGTAGCTATTCATCATGCATCTTTCAGTTTAGATTCATCTAAAATGATTCAGCATGTGCATTCCAGGATTTCCCTGTGATAAGAAAAAAAAGAACACCAGGGAGACACAGTTGGGGAATATGTTTCCAAATTCCACATCTGATCCAAACTAAAACTTTACTGTTTTTTTAGTTCACATCATGATGCAGGCTTGGGACATGTGAACTGGATGTATATCAGAAGAAAGTATACTGAAAAATGTACTTCAGGAGCTTACCTGTAATTCTCTGATCAGTAATGTAGCTATAAAGTAGCTATATAAAATTATATAAAATATATAATAATAAACATGTAATAATATAAAATAATCAGCATGCTATGTATGTACATATAATTCTATTATATATTAAAATTGTTCAACTTTGGTATTTCCCTATTTATTTGATTTGACAAATATTTAAAGAACAACTATTCTCTCTGTTTAGAAAAGTCAATTACAAAATATGCATTGTAAATAACAATATTCCTGTTTTTTATGATCAAACTTCCAGTTTTATGCATTAAGATCATTTATTTCTGCATTAAAGATATGTGTATCTCTCAGAGGTAAAAAAGAAAAAAGTAATGGAAACAGTCCATATTTTTTTTTCCTAATCATTGTGATTTATTTAACGGTGTGAAATCTATTAGCAGAAAAGCTCAAGTTCTCTTTTAGCTCTAATTGCAGATATCTTATCTAATCTTAATCTTATTAACAATATATTTGTTTTTGAAATTGCTAAAATTTTCTTTAAATTTCATATGTTATTTCAGTAAATATATTGTACTGTGACACTTTCTGAAAGGGAAAAAAAACACATATATCTGAAAAAATCAGTGTTGTCTCGCCAAAGAACGGACCCTTTCCTTTCCTGTAGAGAAACTGTGAGGAAAGGAACTTCCAAAGAAACTTTTTTTTTTTAATTTTGTATTTGTATAAAGTTACCATGAAGAGTTTTCATCAATACTTAATTAATAGTATTAATTAATTAAGTATTAATACTTAATACTTAATAAAAGTAATAAAGCAAATGATAGATAACTAGGAGACCATAGTGCTAGATTTTTCTGAACTCTAAGTAAGTCACATATATATATGTCCTGATGATAATTTGAAACTGGAATAAGACATCATATCATGCACCACAAGGACTCTGTCTTTCCTACTTTATCTGCATCTTCAGTGGAAGCTTTATAGAACTTTTCAAGAGTTGAGCAAAGAGAACAGTTTTGTGCAGCTTTCCAGCAAAAGATTGAAAGAACTAAATGATTGAAGCACATATTTTAAATAATTTTCATAGTAAATACCCTTTATGTGAAAATATCCTGGCATCCCCAGTCCAGTTCTGTTAGAAGATTAAATTAGATCCATCAAAAAGTTTCTCAAAATGCTCAAAAGTGATCAGCATATGTAGTCTGTGCATGAAGTGAACATGTCTTGATAATGACTATTCCTTTCCCTTTGAGTTCAAACATTTCCCAGACAATACACTGAGATGTTAACCAAGCACAAAAAGTGTAGTTCAAATAAATGGTAAAGCAGGTGTAATTCAAGAAAAGATAATATAAAAATACTTTCTATATGCTCAGTTCTTTATATTGAACAACAGATTTTACCAAAAAAAAATGACATTCAAAAGACCATAAAAGATTCAAATACCTGCTGCGCTGTAATTCGACAAAATTTGAGTAGAATTTTAATACCATACTCTGAAACTACCATTCTGCACAAATCACTAAGAAGTCTAATAAATGCATTCAGCTTATTATCAGGTTCTAGTGAATACCCTCTCAAACTACCTGCGAACTTGCATATATTTATCACACTCAGTAACCTATACATTTTGTGTTTTATTGCATTTACATTTGTTAATGGTAATCACATTAAATTGAGAACAGTTCTGCTGCCTGAAAGCTTTCTTTAACTTTTAATGCATTCTAAGGGGTCATGTTGTCCAATAAAATAAGTATAATATGTGGTTTTATGTCAAGTTCATTCTTTCTACATAGTAATCCAAATAAAAGCATATTTAACATTTACACAATGGTCAGCCTGACCACATTGCTGATTTACTCTAAGCTTTTTCTCCAAAACAAGGTTAGTCAGAATCAGGATCATTAAAAAGCAAGGACATTGATGGTTCCAACATAGCTCACTAGCAGAGAACATTCTTCCTTTATATAGTATTATCTATTGAGAAAAAGAAAATTGCAATCAGCCCATTAGTGAAAATAAATAACCAAATGTGTAGTAATTTTAGCTATGATTGTCAATATTCTCTGCACACAGCATTTATGATCAGCTATGCAAAATCTATTTTATTTTACGGAAACCCTAAAGCAGGCAAATCAATTACAAATGTAGATCTCATTTCAAGAAATATACCTGCAGTAGATACATTCATCCCTTTTTCAACACATTTTGGGAATTAGCCTTCTCTTTCCAAATATTGGATAGAGATTTTCTTATATTTTATAATCCCTTTTAATGAGATTTGGCCAAATATTGTGTTTCAACTGATGAAAATTTCCTCATACAGCTGTTGAAAATCTTCTAAAAAGCAGAAATAAGATATTAAAAATGATCTTGCTAGTAAAATGGAGATGCATTCCATCTTCTTTTTTAATATCATACTGCTTCTCAAAGGATTCTATAAAAGTGTGGGTTTTTTCAATAGCTTTTTTTTCAATCTCATAATAACTAATAAAGATTTCCTTCTTCCTAAATATAATTTAAGGTGCAGTCCGAGACAAAGCTAGCTGCACGGTTTATTACAAACTTGCAAGACCATGGTCCATATATACTTTAGTGACCCATGAGTACAATGTCCCATGGGTTCTTCCAATTCCCTGGTCTTGTATTGACAAATACAGTAAATACCAGAAATAGTCTTGAAGTAGATCTTGAAAAGTACATGTATTGCGGAGCATGTCTGTGCTCACCAACCACAGAGCTACACATCCCAGACTAGCAGATAGACTCATGCTAGTAAGTCTCCCACAGAGATCTAAGCCAGGAAGCTTGGATCATTCAGACCTACCAGCTCAGGTCAGGAAGTAACATCTGCACTGCACTAAATACATTAAAAGGTGTCCAGATTGTTGCAAATCACCCACTTCATGCTGTCGAATCATGCTCTCTGCATGTTGCTTTCCCAGCTTAGTCTGAGAAAGTCTAGCCAAGGTGGCTCCATGTGCAGTATCCTGAAAATAGGGTAAATTATTTAATGGAATGGATTTTGCAAACATCCACAGTAAATAATTTTCTCTGCCAGGATAGAGGAGAAAAAAAGAGGTGAGAGATTTTGCTAGCCAAAACACATCCCAAATAGCTGAAATACGTTGATCCTTTCGGAAACAAATTTGTGTGAGCTTATCTGATATCAAAAGGCTCTATAAAATGTAAGTTTTAAAATGGACTATTGTAGTAATGCAAGCCACCATCAGTGAGTTTAAACAGA
>JAUBNY010001046.1:1636097-1672379 GCA_032275445.1 Crypturellus soui
CAAAAGGCTCTATAAAATGTAAGTTTTAAAATGGACTATTGTAGTAATGCAAGCCACCATCAGTGAGTTTAAACAGAGAAGCAAGAGGGAAAGAAACTCTTCATGCTTTTGTGATCAAGGGTTGATTGTGGTTAGTATTAATTGTAATTAATTTTGTGAACATAACATTAATTTTAGATTACAGTCTCTTGCCTTATCTCTTCCTTTTATGTGGATATAAACGAGCATTTATCAATGACCCTCATCAACCCTCGTAAGACTCTCCAACCCTCCTGACTAAGAGTCTATCATCCTGGACTCAGTCATTTTAGTCTGAAGAGAGACGTCATAAAAAGCCTGCGTTAGTATGAGACACAGCAACACGTTGGTTACTTTCTCTATTTAGTTTTCTCATATTAATACTTTAGTTTGTGGATCTTTTGTCTCTTACTAATTTCACATGCAACACAATAATTTAAACTTTGGTAATAGCGTTTACTTTCTTTAGCTATCTTACTGTCAGCCACCTGCAACCAATATGTCTATTGTGTTCTTCAATTATACTTGGATAATTATGCACCACCGTCTTCTCTTTTCTTCATTTTCTCTTCTCTGACTTGTAAATTATATTGTTTTTAAAGAAAGATTTCTATTATTCCAGACAGTGTGACAAGGAATAACAAGTAACCATGACCAAAAAGAATAAAATCAGTAATGTCAACAGCTCAAAAATCATGTTAAAACACATGCGGGCACATTGTTTCTGTGGGAGTAAAGAGGGAGTGTATCTCCACATTCCTTGTTATCTGAGCAGTGTAAATACCACTAGTGATTTTGTGGTGTGCTATTTTACTGCAGTGTTGTAACTTCCAAAGGTGCAAAGTAATAATCCATTTTCTTCCTCATCACAACCAAAAGAATATACAGTCGCTGCTACCAAAGTATTGACACTTGCCTTCTGACAGTAATTAGCCCACTACTAGAGGTATCCTCTCTCATAGTGATGTAACACTAATGACTCTCTAAAAGCAAATTTGAAGAGCAAGCACAAGATTGTTTTTGGTCTTTGGTTTTTGGTTTTCTTTTTTCAGAGAAAATTCTCTTTGTATTTCATCTCTCTCTGCATCACTTACCAGTTCATAAACTGATTGCCCTCCTTCCACCAGTACCTCTGGTCCTTGATGTCCTACCAGCAGGTTCACCTTCCCCAACCCCAAGAAGAATCATGAACCCTGTCAGCGACCTCTACCCACAACCTCCCTGGCTCCGCCCTCTGCTGTGCTGTGGCACTTGGGTCCCTTTTTTATGAAAAGAAAAAAAAAGAGGTATCATCTCCACTGATATTTCTATTTGTATTGCCACTCATTTTCATGCAAGAGAGTGTTAGTCTTGGCATTTTAGTCCCAGCAATCTCTCCTTAGGAGACTGTTCTGAGCAATTTCTTATATGATATTCAGAATTTTACTATTTTAATATAGAACTCTATTAATTTCCTTTTACTTTGAAGTGCAATACATTTAATATGAAAGGAAAGGAAGGGAAAAATGTAAAATGCCCTGTTCTGCAGAGTCTGTATAATATGAAGAGTGAAGTTTAATTTTTCAGCAATATTGAATCTTGCCCAAGACATTTCCAAAGAATTGAGTTTTGATTTCTAAATATCCTCTATCTTATCTCAAAATACAATTTATTTTGTTGCTACAGTATTTACTGAATCACTATAGTAACCTGCAATCCAAATGAATATATTTTCTTGGTAAACTTTACCGAGTTCCTTTTTACTTTGCTACATCCAAGAGCCAGTTACTGTCATTTTACTACATAATAAAACATGGCTTTGAATGTACTACTTAACCCTATAAAAGAGCAACTGATTTTATTTCCAGTAAAGAAGATATTTTATTTTATCTAAACTGGGCAGTGTTTCTCTGTCTCATGTGATATTTCTATATATATCCTTTCCATTCTGCTTAACACACAATAGTATTTGTAGAGCTAACATTTTTGTAGCTTTACATACAATTTATCAGCATATCAAAAAAAAGAAAGAAAGAAAAAAGAAACAGGAATTACCATGCAATAAAAATGTCTTGCTAGATCCAAAAAAAAGAAAATATTTTTACACTAACAGTGACCTTTAATGTCACTTGTAATGTTCCATAAACTATTTTATCTGTCTAAATTTAATCTGAGAAAACTCCTGGGATTTTTGTCAAACCACAAGCTTTATATAAAGTAATTTTACAGTAACATATAAAACAAAGTTATAAAATGTGAAACACTGTAACAATTAGATTTAGCTTAGAATGTTTTTACCATTGTATTTTAATTAGTTCATTGTACTTGTTACTGTTCTTTCCCCACTTCATGAAACAAAAACTGAACAAATAATTCTGGGCCACACTTGTAAAAAAACTTTTTTAATTTATTAAGCCAAGTAGTGATTATTTCACAGTTATCACCTTGGAAATAATTAAATACCACAACAATAATATCTGTAGAAAGGTATTAATCTATTGGCCATACTTTAATTAAATCTAGCTCAATTTAGGAAGCTAGGAGCATAAACATGCTAAAAGATTTAGAAATATTCTGCTTTTAAAGCCTCAGGTGTATGTCTTAGAAAAGGTCCATGGAATTTTACTGATTTACACCCTCTGAGATTTAGCTCTTTTAGTTTGGCTCTTTATAATCACTGATTAGTACACACATGCACATGCACACGTGCATGCACAAACACATGCACGCATGGGGACACAAAAGGCTTACTTCATAGAATGATTTATGGCAAAGATGTCATTCTATTAAGGTGGGAAGAATAATCACAGATGTTGCATAATATACAGCCTGTTTATCTTCAATTCACTCAATTTTTACTCAAGGATGATTTTAAAGTAGGAAAGGGCAGAACGGTGGGAAAAGAGAGTAGTAAGTACAAAGTAAGGAGGGGACTGGTAACCAAAATGTCTGGAGTTACATAAACATAAGGGACCTCTTAGCCAACAAAACAAGGCTTTTCATAGGAAGTGAAAAATATCTTATGTGTTTATGAATATCTAATAAGATAGCATCAAGAGGACAAAGACATTTTTCAGTGTGAATAATATTTAGTATAATGGACAATTCATTGGCTGTTTTCATACTTTCTCTGTAATCTCAATATTTGTTAGTCCAAAGGCTAAATTTAAGAGCCACAGTGGCAAAGAAGACAATTCTGTGGTATACTTTCTCTTTTAATTTAATACTATTGTATTTGTTTCCTAATTTTCCTGATGGTTATCAGATAGAAGCCCTTTTACCTCTGTACGTCTGGCTGAGGAAAAGCAGTTTTGTACCTATAAATATGAAATAATTTACAAAGATAAAGGTTAGTGACTGGCTTATTTTTTTATTCTAGTTATCTTCATCTTCAATTTTTTACAACTGCTCTAAACTTGAGACCTGTATGTATTCCTGTTCTGGAATTTAGACACCTATATTCAGAAATCAGTCGTCAATCAGATATGATAAAGCCATTCTAGTATTTATGAGCTTCTGAGGTGTAGATACTGCAAATAGGTATCCATGTTCCATTAGATATTATAATATGGAGATGCTTGCCCAAAGCCATGGATAATGGATACGTAAAGCAAAACTCCTGGATAAACACAGCTTGCATTACGAGGAGGTATGTGTTGTGAACAGAAATCTGATGTCACCAATTAATGCTTGGTCTCTGTATATCTCGAAGGAGACCTTCCCTTCCACTCTCAAACTAATGTGACAGCTCCTTGTTAACTAATACCCAAGTGACACAACTTTAATGATCCTTTCTCTGTGTTCAAAGTGATTGTGTTAGGACATGAAACTGTTCTCTCTCTTTCTTTTTTTTTTTTTCTTTCTCCTGATATTGATAGCCAGAAGTCATTTGGGAAGGGGGAAATTAAGAAAGAGTTTCATATTACTCAGGCAATTACATATCAATATCCATTTTTTGGCTCAAATCTTTCTCTTGACCAAAAGAATTTCCTCTTCTTCTCATTTAGTTACATCTCTCCTTATGTAGTCAGAATTGCAAGAGCCTCCACTGAGGTACTTTTGAAAAGACAACAAGCAGGATCTAAATTAAGGATCTGTCAGTATTTCTGGATGAAATAGCAGTAGAAAATATTGTCACATCCCAAGGAAGTTTCATTTATAACTATCAATTTTGTACATTGTTGCAATTTGAAGAGGGTGGAGGGAGGGATAATTCGGTAAGAGATGAATTTTCCACAAACAATTTTTCCACATATATAAAGCACATTTTGCTCTCTAGGTCATTTGTGTTTGAGTGTCTTCCACAATGTAGGCAGAAGCCTTTAAAGCATTACATGTTTTAAAGCATGTTTAAACAAACAGAGCAGTTGGGTAATATGTACAACAGCTGGGACTAAAGAGCTACTGAGAAAAATATTACATGGTCACACAGTCACCACACAGTGCAGATATGTGATGGGTCTTTGCTGGATAGCAAGTTGTCAGGTTGCTGGGAAGGTCAGCCACTGATTCTTGGAACAGTTTTTAGTTTTCTAATTAATTTTCTAATTAGTTTTCTAATATCTTTTTTTCCTTAGGGTTTTTATAGTCTTGAGAGACAGAATTTTGTAGGAATTTCCTTCTTTTGGTCCTCATCTGCTCAAAAGGTGTATTTCTGTCTGGGTTTGTGCTTACCTGGCATTGCTTTAGTCCAAGCGCTTTCTCACAGGGTAATGATCTGCTCCACAAAATTAAGCAGCTGTGTTGTAGCTTGTCAGGTCCCTGAAGGCACCTAAGACTTTGCTATCCCCATCCAACTCTGGGCCATCAGTCGCTGTCCTGTGGCATAGCAGTCATGCCAGTTCCAGCCTGGACATGGGACTTCTGTCTGCAGCTCCACAGTGGTCCCTGATGTCCTCCTGCGATGGGACTGCCCAGGGAGGCGCTGATCACTGCAGTCCTATCCTCGGAGCTCTCAGGTAGCTGTGCCTTCGGGCTGGGCCTTGCATTAATTCCTGTTAGGATATCTCACGTGCACCATTCTTGTTAACTGAAAGTCTGACGGTTTCCCCCTGGCCTCTGGGAATGATTTCTTAAATCTTCAAATGCTGTACATAGGAGACTGTGCTAAATGACAACCACACCTCATGGCTAAGTCAAAATATCAAAATAATACATGAACATACATGAAGTATCAGGTGCCCCAAGGTGGAAATTTCCATCCCCATTATGGACAGACATTTTGCTCATAATAAGAGCAAAATTTGTTTCTCTTAAGTATGTCTGTCTTAGCATTTAATGAACCTCAAATCATTCTGAAAGACCACCACTCAGACATATTATGATGTCCTGCTGGAACAAGGAAAATTTAAACGATAGTCTTCAGCCACAAAATAAGCAAGTGTAAGTTCAGCAGATGACTCATAGTCTATGTTTTCATGGTTTTACAAATGTTTATTTTTATTGTTAGAACTTTGTTCCTTTTTTTTTATTTTAAGTGTATTTTTAAAGGAAAAATATGACAAAAGAAAGGACAAAACATTTTGGATTCAACCCAAATATTCTTTTTCTCTTGTTATTTCTTGCATGAAACAATAATTTAAAAAAAGGTTCCATTATTTCATGCTTTTTTAGCTCAACAACTCAAGAAAATCTATTACTCTCTTGTCTCTAATTAAAACCACATTCATATCTATATCAGTATGTTTCCTGCTAGTTTGAACTCAGCATTGCTCCTTGGTTTTAGAAAATGTTAAACAGACAAGATAAGTGAGATCTTGGCCCTCATGAAGGCAGAAGTTCTAATTCTGACTTTGATCAAGACAGGATTTCAATTTATGGGAGCGTTTTTTTTTTCCACAATTCCCCTTTGCCCATCCATAATTTTTCCATTAAACACTCTCACTGTCATTTGTCTTCCAAATGAATTAGTCCTTCAGAACTTTGCCTCATTTCCACATCTGTAGTACAGTTATCCTTGCTATGCTGATCTTATACAAAGAGTAAATAGCTAGTGACAGGGATAAAGATAGGAAATGGGGGAAAAAATAATGGATAAACAATTTTAAAATAGTGCTGTTTTAACTTAAAGAGGGAATGGTATCTTTGGTGCACACAACTCCAAAGCCAGCAAGGCACTTGCAGCTTAATGGAGCAGCAGAGCAGTTTTTAGCTCATGTATATAAACTGCATTGTATGATCTGCACTCACTAATGATGGAGGAAGATGTGGGTTGCAGCCTCCCCACTGTGTAGCTTTCCACTCTAGCAGGAAACCCTAATCCACAAAAGAATTAGGAAAATCATTCTACAACTTTGCATTGTGTTTTGTCGTCCACCCTTTAAAAAAATACAAAAAGCAGAGAAAAGATGCAAAAAGATAGGCACGGGCATTATCCAAAACCATAAAGTCATCTACATACATCTGTATTAGAAAAATAAACTTGGTAGGTCATAAAGAACAGTCTTTGTCATTATTATTGAAATCCTTTTCCATCCAAATTGGAATGGCTCAGTGTAGAGAGCTTACTGGAAGTGCCCTCTGGTTCAGGCTAAAGTTCATACCTTGAAGCATGCTAATTTATGCAGGGTAGCATTATGCTAGGGGTCCTTCTGACAAAATAAATAAAAATATATAAATAAATATAAAATATAAAAAAATAGTGAAGTAAATTCTAGTTCTTAAGAACTTGCTGTCACATGCACAAATATAGATGAGGCCAACTAAGCTTAAAGATATTTATTTTAAAAGGAAGATAAGAGATGATTTATGATCCATATAAGAAGAAGTTTTCAAAATAGTCTATTTTGCAAGAAAGCAAGAAAAAATAAATTTTCACAAAATTCAAAAATTCATAATTAAAATATTATTCTGCAACACCTATACCTAAATAGTCAGTAGCCTAAGAGAGATGTGGGGCGTTTCAGTTCTGTACTGGACCATTCCCAAGAAAGTGTTGCTTTTCTGTTAAAAATGACAAGCTTTTGTTGTAAAGTCCAACTATCAAAATTCTACCCTAGTGAAAACAGGGTAGGGAAGAGGGTATACAATCTGTACTATAATGATGAAGCAACTTCTTTAATAAAACATAGATACAACACAATATCAGTTTCATCTACAGACATACCCCTTTTAAAATGTGTACGCAATGTTTGCTTCTACAGTCCTCAATACTTTCTTCTCCTAGGAAGTTTTTGTTTTGTTTTGTTTTAATGTGAATATTCTACTTTTTCTACCACGCAGTTGTACAATAACAGAATATTAAACTACTTTTTGGGTAAAGTATATTTTTAAACATATGGACATATCCTTAAAATTCAGTCTTTTTAGGGAAGATTGTTCTTCATTAATAAAAAAATCGGTACCATGAAAGAATCTCCAAGTATGATGATCATTGAATCATGATTCACTTCAACAAGATAGTTACTAGGGCAAAATTGGCTTGAAGAGCTTTATAGTCTGAATATTACCTAGATGCCAAAATACTTGTTACTAGTAATATCTCTCGTTTCAGAGAGATATATGTATTCAGCTTTTCCAGTAGTGCGTATTAGCATAATACCTTAGGTTCTCAAGAAGAAAATAAAAACACAGTGCGGAAATAATAACGAAACTAACAGAACCACAATACCTGAAGTATATGAAACAATTTCTTAATCCTATTCACAACTGATGATATTTCAGTTATTTGACTTCTAATTGATATAATTTATTTTTTATGGAAAAAAAGGAAAGAAATGAATGGTAAAATAGATTGATAAACTGGTTTGGCTGCAACTGAATGTAAACATTCAGCAACAGAGAGGTTCAGTGCACAATATAGTGGTTTATGGCAGGTAACACAGGCAGAAGAAACGCTACAACATTAATATTTAAATGAAGGAAAATAGATTTATAAATGCAAGAGTATAATCACACAAAAATCTTTAAGATTCAATTTATAGCCATATCAATTATTATAAATGACATTTTTTAGCTTTTAAATTGTCAGTAGAATATGGATAAACAAATCATAAAAGAAGTCCATTCAGAATTATCTAGGTTAAATTTTTGCGTAAATAATGGCTAAGTACTATGGAAAACACAGGGCTATTTCTCCTTATCTATATGTCAATGATTATTGAATAAAAGAGACAAGAAACACAAATACAAAAGTAATTATAACCGCAGGAAATAAGATTTTTTTCAGCTCTACATCCTCGTCAGAATCAGTTTGATCTTCTGGACAACAAAGGACAGAATTTTCACATGTCAGATTCACCTATCATCAGTTTTAGGAAACAAATATAGATCCTCACTCTATGAACTATAATTTACTATTGTGATACAACCTTGTTTGTGAGTTATAACAAAGTATTTTATTAAAAATAAGCAGATAATAACAACTCTTCAAGAATGAGTTACTTTTACAATATCCACAGTAAAAAACTCTATGTAAAATGTTATATTATTTTTCATATATGTATGTTGAAATATGTTATCAAATTTAATATTCATTCTGTGAATAAAAACAAAACTTTTAAGCTAAGCTTCTATTATAATGAAGTAAAAGAAAAGAAACTACAAAATCAAACACTTTCATAGTAACGAAAAACAGTTCATATTTAATTATTTTCTCCTGAAAATAGAATACTAGCCATATTTTACTTCATAAGTTCTCTTTTAAAGTTAAGCATCAAAGATTAACTGCACAAAAGTTATTCTCAAATTGCACATGGAATTGAAATATTTTCTCAAGTAAAAATGCCAGTTAAGTTTTCTAATTTGCTACTCTTCATTTTCTTCTTTTGTATGCAAACTCTTTTATTGCATGCATTTTTTCTTTTCTAAGTTTTGAAATTACAGGATTTAACTTTTCACTGATTTTAAATTCAAATTACTGAGCCAGTACAGACCATGTTAAAGTTTAAGGCACCTAAGGCAAGGCAAAAAAAAAAAAGAAAAACCATGGAACAGCTCTATCTTCATGCTGATTTTCCTTAGGCACTGATCCAATGACTATCACAAGCAAGGTTCAGTTGATGGCTTCTACACAGAAGTTTTACAGGGAAATTATGTTTCAAAAGAAAATCAATAACTAGTAAACAACTCCCTCAAAGCCCCTGTACTCTTAGGGAAAAAAATGGAACTTTAATGCTCTACATGTCTTAACTGCAGTCAACTCATGATGTAGAAATGTGGACAGTAACAAGGATTCAGGTTGGAGTAGTACTGAGAGAAATATTTTTTTTAAACTAGTATGCTTGCGTCTTTCTTTTAGCCAGACAAGGAGAATGTAAGAGAAATTCATGAAGCCCTAGTTTCCTTTTCCCTCTACTATAGATTTTTTGTAATCAGTTATCATCTAAGAGGTTTTTATTTTCTGTTTGTCATCTCTTGACTTAATGCTATGATTAGTGCTTGCTACTGATCATCATTTTACTCTGCTTTAGCTTTCTTTTTTGTATCTTATCATGAAAAGCTAGCATCATAGACCACTAAAAGTACACTTCCAGCAGATAACATCCTAACATTTTAAATAGAAAGATCAGTTTCAAAGACATAAACAATTTTCCTAATGTTACTTTCTTTATTAAAACACACTTTATCTTATCGGAAAGAGCCACCATGATATGAATCACAGTCAACTTCCAGTCAAAATTTGTCACAGCAAAACATACTTATTGAATTGTGATGTATGACTTCAATGATACCAATTCTGTCTATGGAAGTATGCGAAAAATGTATACAAAAATATGCAATATGTATTGCAACCCAGGCTGCAGTGTGTCACTATTTGACAACTTTTTCTAAACAAGGTGTCTAACATTGTCCACAAAGCAGGAGGACAGAAGAGAAAATATATGGAGGAATTTCACTTTTCAACTGAAGGCTCAGAATAAATATTCATGGTCTAAAAGGACATTTGCTCAAGTAGCCAAGTGTAAAAGTGTATTATTATTTTTAAAAGTGGATGTAATTGCCCAATCTGTAAGAATCAAGGTCTCTCATTTTAGAAATACAGAGCCTAATCAACTCTTGTAAATTGAGGAATAATACCTTTATGAATAAAATTGATAAGCATATAGTGTCTTTCACCTCTATGGACAAACACAACTCATTGTGACACTGGAGTCATTTAGTGGTCATTTAATGATTATAACAATGTTGACAATATTCTTTCCAAAAATATCAGAGATATTTCACAACTCTCACATTCCCACAGTTTTGGATTTTACTGTGGTTTAAAAGTACTGCCTGTAGGTTCATACCAGATGATCCACAGAGAGGTTTCAGTCCCATGTTGAAACTCCATGGTTGCAGGGAGCAGTGTGTGTGCACATATCGACTTGTAACACAACCCCCTGCCAAATAATTAGATCTATGACAGAATTTTGAGCATCTATACAATTATCTTTTAAATCAAAAATTTAATAGTGGATAAATAGCTTTTGGTCTATTCATTTTCTTCCTTTGTTTAGCTTCTCTATGGGTGTTAAGATCTGCTGACAAAACTGATTCTCAGTTATTACACTGAAACATTTATTTTTTTTCCTCATATAAGTAGAGAAGGACAGATTTAAATAGAGTTTATAACTAAACAAAACAAACCAAAAAAAGGCATTTTAAACAATAGTACTGAGATGAAAAATTATTTATTATAAAGCATAATTTGTGAATGTTTTCTTATTACCGTCAATGGAAAAAATCTGCCATACCATTATTAGTGATTATTAGTAATTATTATTATATCAGTATAGATATAGTACTGCTATAGTTATGAAATATTTTGTTTCAGTTATGAAAAAAGTGGAACTTGGAAATCAAACTTATTTAATTATTTGATAGGCAGCATCTGAAGACTGAAATTTGACTGCTGATTAAACCTACTTTCTTGTTTCATTTCTTGTTTCATAGGAGGTTTCTGTGATACCTTTTCACCTCCTTCCTTCACTTTTATCAATTCACTTTAATAGTGAATCAGTTTAGGTGATCATGGTAAAAAAAACTTTGGTATGGTTGGGGGAAAAAACAAAGATAAGTCATAACACTGAATCCATCCTTATGAGACCCTCTTAAGAATCTATAGCTTATTAAAGCTTATGAGCTAGGAGTTCTCACAGAAGTCCTTGACAGGTTCAAATCTTTGCCACAAATCATAAAGGAATTTATTGGTATATTAAAAACAGATGCAAGGTATCTTACTTATTTTTGTATATACAAGCCAAAATATATTTCTCTAAGTTCATTTTCAATAAAATAAAATAAAATAAATCCACCTTATGTATGGAATTTAGCCAATATAGAATACTTCAGCATAAATAAATTGAATTTCACAGAATTTTAACTTCTTTATGATTAGAAGTATTTTACCTATGTAGTACTTTTAGCTGTTGATGACACTACCAGATCCACTAATTTTAACAAGAATAGATTGGTAGTATTTCTTTTAAACATTTTTTTTTCTAAAAAAATATATATTTTAAGTTCTATTTACCACTTTTATATTTGTTTAAAATAGACAGACAGACAGATTGAAATATAATAGGCGGAGGAAATGCATTTTAAATGCTGATTTTAAAGGTAACAACAATGAGGACTCCAGTAAATGATCTTGGTATATTCTCTGTTTCATTTATTTGATGATAGTGGTTTTTTACTTTATAATCATTCAGAATTCAATTTCATTTATGAAAAGTTGTTTGTAATACTCAAAGAGTTTTTTTTTAATTAGAAGTACTTTAGTCATTACTCACTGGTTATTCATAATTCTTACATATATAAAAAATTGCTGTCTGACATGCAAAAAACAGAACAGAAAAAAAAAGTGATAGCAAATATTAGGTAGTGTTATTTGTTTTTATATCTCTCCTTTATTTGTTTTAAACATTTCTGATAAAAGAAATATAGGTGGTAGTTATAAGTAGAAGGATTTTTCTTCTCTGCAGGAGGAGAAAATTCTGAATATAATCACCTAAAAAGCAAAGTTCTTAGGTATTATAATTATTCAATAAAATTAATTATGAAAAAATGTATTTTATGGATTATAACAAGTACATTTTTAACACATGTAACACCTTAATTACAAACATATGATAATATGACCTTTGTGATTGTTTTTGGCTCTCAAAACAAGTATATAAAGAAATAGCTTATAACTAATCATCAGTATGATTTTTTTTCACCTAAAACTTAATTGAATCTTAATCAAAATGAATGTGTGACTTGGACATATGTGGAAAGTATGAGCACTTTGTGAAAAGAAACTTATTTGCATTCCTAAAATTAACAAAAAGGTGTAGTCACATATTTCATTGACAAAAAGTAGTTTAGCAATACTCTGTATGTACTGTGAACTTCACGGGCCCAAATTTTTCCTTCAGTCACAGCTTTTTGTCAGTCTTTTGATATCTGAAAACAGTTAGCACACCCTTCTCCACTGTCACAAAATATAATAGTTTATATTTATTTTCCAAAATGAAGCAGACAAATACATCAAAGTTTTTCTACTTTAAGAACTCCACATATACTTGTTTACACAACAGCCATGTTTGGCGTAGTTACACTACATGTCATTTCTACCAGTCATGTGAAAAAAACTGTCTTTAAGACAAAATTCAGTCTATCGATCACCTGTGCATAGTTCAGCTCCTTAGGATATCTGCCTGAGGATGATGTGCCAGGTCAAAGAATATCTTTGTAGACATGCAGATTTTTTTTCCAGTAAAGACACTGAGGAAAATAAATTGCAAAGCAGTCAGTTGCTTGATCTAATTTCATGGTCTCTACCAGGAGCAGTCCAACAAACTCCTAATAACTCCCATTTTTCATAAAATGACATGTTTTCACTTCTAAACAAAGCTAATGGGAAGTAGAGACATTCATGCCCAGATCAGTTCTTAAATGAATAATGTCGTTAGATAAAAAATGAAATGCAAAGTCCATAAATACCGATTATGAAATTAATGGCGAGTGCTATATTTACTTCATTTTAATAATCAGCCCAACTCCTGAAAGACATTATTTCTCTTTTACATTATTTATGCACCATAATTTGCATCTGAGCCTAATCAAAAATACACAGTCCAGCTCTATATAATTGTGCCACTTTGTTTCTTGTCATATTTCACCTAAACTTTCTATATATTCATCTAATAATAGTATCAATTTATTTAAGTAAATGTTCAGGATTTTGCGGTATATGAAAAATGAACCAGAGGGTCTAATGTACAGAGCGAAAATATATTCAACCATTATCCATCCAGCCAAAAATTTAAAGAGCTTCAGAAAGTAGGTCATACCATAATAGTGACATTGAACTTTTCAACTGGGAATAATTAGGTTTTACTTCCAGTGCTCAGTGACCTACTCTGAAATATGAGATGATACGAGAACAGTTTGGTTTTATTTTTGATAATTTAGCAGCTTGTTTCATTGTTTCTTTCTTCTGTATATACCTTAAGAATCCATAATTGTTACCTCTCTGGAAAACAACAGCAGACAGCTGTGTAGGGTACTTCTGCTGTTTAATATGTCATAAAGAATCGTTTGCAGGTAATGATGATATCATTAGGGAACAAGGATACTGTCTATTATTTCAGAACCAAATAATTCAGCATTAAATCATTTCAACTGCAGTGTCACTTGCAGGGAATGTGAAAGCAGAAGAGTCACTGCGTATGAAACAAGCTTTGCGGTAATACATATAGCACAGAGGGCATTTGAAGCACACTTCCTTGTATATCCCTCAAGGGTGTTTTAGAGAGCTTTTCTTTTATTTAAGGGCTGCCTCCTAATGCAAAGAGACATTATAAAAATGCACTTGTGTCTGTTTGCTCAGATAACACGACACATTTGCCTTTTTAGGAAGGGGATGCTCTAAGAGCCCCTAATTTAGACTACTGTCTTTTGCAACATGGAGTTATTGCCTCCAATGAGAATTAATATTCTTATTTGTAAGCAATTTCAGTTTCCCCCACACATGACTTTGCTCATGTGTTTGCACTCTGTATAGGTGCATGGGGTAGCCTGCTGCACCGTGTCAACCTGTATTATACTGTAGCAGGGAGCATAACTCAATACAGTGTGACAGATGCAAAATAACATGAGAAGGCATGCATGAAACTTCCCTAGACAAGGGACCGTGATCATTTTGAGGCAGGCTGCCTCTCCGGCATTTGTATAGCCATGGAACAGCAGCAGGAAGTGCACAGTGCTTTTGTTCCTTTGCATGTCCCCTGCAAAGGACTGTTTCTTAATACAAATTATTGCAGGGAGAGCTCCCTCTGCATTTTACTGACTTCAAATTAACATCCCTAGTGGATGTAGAGAGTTTCAGGAAGTGAAGGAGGTTTGTACTAAAGAGTAGTAGAGCATCAGACAACGAAGAACTAGACATCTCCGATCCTCTCTCATTTTTCCACAGACAGAAGTCCTCCCACTGCTGTCTTCAAATGCCTTTGCCTTTAAAATTCACTATCCATTTCAAGAAATTTGACAATTTCTTGATGGCAGAATTAAATCTTGAGGACTCTGACACTGTTCCCTCCAAAACTGTCGTATTTCCACTGATTTTAACAAAAGAGGACTGTGTCTTTCCTAGAGTCTCTCACATAGTTTTCCTACAGGATATCAATGCTCTTTTCCCCTTCCTGCCCGAATTGAATAGCGATGGAATAAAATTCCACTTTTGTGTTTAAATTGTATAGCTTGACTCAGGTATCCTTTCTTTTTAAAAGACAAAAGAGGTGAATTCAAAGTTCTGGAACTACATGAGATCACCCCTACTCATATATTCATTTCCTTATGAGACCAGGATGCTAAATGCATTGAGTAAGAGAGAATATTCCACCACTCTTATAACAGAGATAAACACAAACAAACAAAAAAGATTAAATATATTATCTTCACAATCTGGCCATGTTTGTGACTAAGTATCCCAAGTGTTGTCACTGTACATGCAAGTGGTAGCAGTTCAATACTGCCTTGGCAATAAGCTTTGGAGCCTTGGCTTCTGTGTTCAATAAGGTTCCATCTTCCTTCCTAATACTCCAGAAAGCATCCTTCAATATCAGGGGCAACACTGTTTTTTTGATACCTTTTTTCCTTCAGTTGCAAGTCAAAATAATTGTTTCTTTTTCTAGGAATAGTAGTTTTGGGGAAAAAAAAAAAAAGAAGTAAAAATCTACAGGTCTCATTTCACACCATAAGATATCTTTTTTTTTTTTTTTTTTTTTTCTGAATGCTTCCAATGATATTTAATCTACAAAGAGGTAAGAAACATGCTTACAGGTCTCTCTTTGCAACTAAAAAGCTAACCCATACTGTTAGGCAGAAGAGTTGTAAGTTTATTGTTGTAATTACTCCATCATACCAAGAGAAACATACACTTCAAAAATCAATCAGCAGCTCATAAGAGCCTTGAGTCAGTGGGAGAGACCTTTTCCTTGCAGTCCCAGTTCAATATTGTATATACATTTAGCTTCATTCCCACTCAACAAAATACTGAAGAATATTATTAGGTATTTTGTTGAATAAAGACTTATAACTATAAGTAATATCTAAAATAATATTTAGAAAAAAGCTTACATTTTCAAATAATATGTATAAAGCTTTTTTTGTAAGAAAATTAGTTAACTTTATACATACATAACAACTATACATATATATTATATCTATATAGTATAACTTAGTAGACTAAACATTGCCTCGGAAACACATAGCATATCTTATGCTATAATATTATGCTATAATACATTAAATTATACATGAGCACCTATTTTTCCAGTTCAAGGCACGTTGAAGTAAATCCTAGAGTTTAAATTTCAGTTGTGGTACACTACACAATTAATTCTGCAGAAAGAATTGTACATGAGCACCAGTACAAAATGTTCTGGGGAAGGGAACAGAAGCCAAATCAATAGATAGTATTTTATGATGGAGTTTCTTTTTGGTTTCATGAGAATGAGCACATGCATAACTTTGTAAATGTCAAGGTTTTTGCTAGCTGGAACAGCAGTACACAAACTATGTGTCATTTTATTCCACATTTGGAAAGCCCTAGTACTTATCCACATGAGCCTGGGATATAGGTTTGAGAAGATTAAGTTATAAACAAAATATTTAGACTAGACTGGAGCATCCTACTATTTGAAATACATATTTTGATCCTTAAAGCTTATATAAAATTTTCCCCAAAATATGCCTAATGACTTAGATTTTGAGATACCATCAGAGATTTTGCACTTTAATAAGTAATTTTGTGCAATTGCTTTTTAACATAGACAACCAATTCTTTCTAGAGAATTTACCAGCAATTCATAGTAATCAGCAGCAATTATACAAGTGGTGATAAAAAATATGAGAGTCCACAGTACTTTCTGATTACACTGTCAGAGAAGTACAGTTTTCTCCTAATGCACTTTAAAAGCATCTGTTCATCACAGACTAAGTTACAAGGAGACGTCAAGAAGAAAATAAACACCACAGCTTATACCTTACTGATCTGAATCAATAGCTTTGGACTTTGAGCAGGGTAAAACAGAATTTCACACCACAAAAGAAGCTGTCAGTTTAAATGTCTATTGATTCTACAACATATCATTATATTATACAGCACTTTTCACACTTCAGTCCAGTTTTACAGCTACATTCTGAATGCCATTTAGGTACTTGAAGTACCAACCAATGTCAGCGGGATTAAGTATCAGCTGAGATATTACTTAGTGTAAGAATGGAAAAAACCTGCACCCAATTTTTGCCAATTATTACTGTGAAAGGAGTTGTCTAAGTGAAGATTACACTCAGTTAGGCTTGTGTGAAAGCAATATCTTTCTAGCATATGCTCTTTTTTTAAAAAAAAAAAAAGAAAAAAAGGATGAAGGGCTTTCTTGGGCTAGCATAACTACATGGTGTGTCAAATGCTACAAAACACTTTTTTTTTGCTCCGTATGCTATTACAAAAGAATGGAGGAAATCAGAATTATTTGCTGATCTAAAAGGTATTCACAAACTAACATGTTATCATTCTGCTATCATTCTGCCTTTAGCTAAAGCTCATACAGATAGTCATATAAATATACATTCCACATTGAGAAACCATTCTAAGATGCATTGCTCCTAGCCAGACTGGTCAAAGGGCACCAGTAGAACACACACCTGGACTGGTCTCTGACACCAACTTACTTTTTGCAACAAATACCCCTTCCAAGACGGTGAAAAAAGGCCTTCATTTTCCATGAAACCTTGTGTGTACTGTAGTTGTTGAGATTACACTGAGGAAGCATGTTGACCTACGTGAATACAGTTTAGAAAGATAGCTAACAGTATCTTTTTCTTTGGACGTTTAACAGATACTTTTTTGCTCTTGCTTTTGTCTTTTGTCAAGATGAAATGGATTTGGATCGAGCAATATTTACTCTAATCCTTATGGCCTGTCTCCGTCAAAACCCTTTCTAATTCTTCAGAGCTCAGGCCTGTGCTAGTCACTCCTGTTCTAAGGATTTAATTTTCATCAGAATATTTTTCTTTATACTTTTTATTTATTTCTTCTTTTATTTATTACAATGGATGTATGGGATAAAAAGTAGGTGAGTGGGTAATGTCTGTGTCCAACTATTGACCCACAAAAGTGTTTTGATACTATTATGGGAATACGGAAATGGGTGCTCAGTCTGCCACTGGCATAAAATGAACTTTATCTGCCCTTATTTTCTTTTATCTGTGTAAAACAAACAAACAAGCAAAAAATCCAGATGGATTGTTATAATCCAACAGAAAATTGGAATAGGTCAACCATTCATCATCAGTAGAACAAAAGATAAAAAATATAGACCATCCTTTTTAGAACATGGCTTTTGAAGGTGACTCACCATCCCTCACTCTAGCTCTGAAGGAAGGAACAGGATGCACTATTGTATATGAAGAACAAGAATGCAAAAGATATTATAATCAGAACAGTATTTGCCTGCCTGTGTGCTTTTTGTGCATTTGTGGAAACACTGAAAAAAAAATCCAATCACACTATCACCTGTCAAAGAACATTTGCATCAGTGTTAATGGATGCCACATTGTTGACATTGAAGTGTTGCGTGTATTATTCTTTGGATCACATGACACAAAATAACCTGGAGCTTGAACTCACATGGGGATTTTGTCATTACTCGCGGTTGACTGTTTTAAATTAATCATTAGGACTTTTTGTTTCAAACTAAAACCTTATACTGAAATAGTTAATTAGACCTGCTCTCACAGTCATGTAACCAAAGAGCACAAGTATTTAAAAAAATGAATAACATTTCTTAACTGAGATCCCAGAACTTGTCGCATTTATTTTAATCTTTTGTGAATCTTATGCATTTTTAGAAATGCTAAACTACTATTCATTAGACATGTTGACTATTTGAATCCTTCCCATTTAAAAGTTTCCTACTGTTTTTAGTATTAGCATCATTATTAGAAGATGTAGTGTTAACAAATTATCAATGATAGAGTGAGATGACAAAGTTATCCTCCAATTGCCATATACCTGAATACTGAATTCCTTTCAAGAAAATGCAGCATGTTAAATATGTTTTAAATACATATTAAAAACAGAGTAAGTTGTTTTACTCTGATTTCTGTTATCTCCTAAAATATTTTTCTTAATCTTGCTATATATTTTCTAGTACAATGTTACAGAGTTATAAGGAAAAAAAAGACAAAAGAAAATTAAACGAAAACACTAAAAGCTAATTGATATTAATCTCATTCTATGATAGTCTCAATGACTGTTATGCAAAAGCGGAACAAAGTAGTATGGCTCAGGGCCTACAATAACTAATTTCCTTAAAAGTAATCTCTTTTATGTTTAAGGTAATGGTAAATACAAATGTATGTTAGATCCTTAGAAGAAATGGAAGCCAATCTAGTAAAAGTCAAAATATCAATACCAGGCATTACTTTGCAGGGCTAAAGTCACCAAATGCCTCCTTGCTATGAAATAAATGCTGACAGTGAAAGGTTCACACAGAGCTAGCATTAGCAGTAATCTAGCCAAGAACATTAACGTTTTTCAAAACCCCACACTTCCCGTGTAATGATGCATGGAATCACAGTCATCTCAAGGGAATAATTTGTTCTGTGTGTTCCTTCTTTTTTTTTTTGGTAAAATAGAAAACTATGAGATTTATTTTTTCTCTGTGCACATATTTTAAGTTCTAGCTCCACTCCAGCCTTATGGATTTGTTCTCTAATTTCTAACAACATAAACCTGTTTTGATTTGTTTGGTTCTTTCTTTGTTTAATTCCTTCTGAAGGTAGAAACTATGTTTAAATGAAAGGGAGAATATATTTTTGGTTAGACTTTTTTAGTGTTTCACTATTTGGCCATTGATGATGTTAGGTGCCTGAGCAGTAAATAACTGTATAATCTCAAAAAATATTTAATGTAACAGTCAGGTGGGGCTTCAAGTTTGGGAGTGAGAGAGATGCAATGAGATATAGATGCAAAACAAATAGTAATAAATGAGAATCTGAAGCCAATGAATGCCCAGATTTTCAATCCAAAATGTGCTTGTTGTGAATGTAGACCCTTTCTACAAAATTCACATATAAGTTTGACCTTTACTGTAAACCAGGAGACACACTGGTTCCATACTTGGTCAATTTGTCTCACTTCCTTGGCCCACCAGCAATTCAACGTACAAAGGGCTGACCTTTAGAAGAGTGTCTATTTCTAGTTAAAACTTCTGTACCTTGATGAAGTTGCATAACAAAATTATTATGAAAAATGTAACTGTATTAAAAATATTCATAAATTACAGAAAAATGATTATTTAAGGCAAAAGAAAAAAAAAATCAAGAGCTTAATCTTTAGGATATCATGAAGAGATTTACCAATCCTGGACCTTTAAGCACATAATAGCAATGTCTGCTAAAAACTCAATCATATCAGATCACAGTTTCTACTCTCTAGATGGGAATTTTCTACTCTGCTGAACCAAAGCTTTACACTTTCATTAGCTCACATTCTCTGTCATGACACCAGTGCCCTCTCATCAGATCGAAGGCTGAGCTGAGTAGTGCCGACAGAGAGAGGCAGATAAAAGGAAACTGATGAAAGTGCTAAATATTTGCCTTCTGGGTAAAAGCTGCATGTGGCTTTGCTGACCACTGATTTCCCTTACACTGTTCTGAGAGGATGGGAGTGTGCCCCACGTTCAGCAGTAGCTTCAGTTTCACCTGAATTTAATTTCATTTTGCTTTCAGAAAGTAAAATTTTTGCCTGAGCTTGATAAAAAACAGATACTTGTCATCTTCCACCAAAATAATCGGAGACTATAACTTTAAAACATAAAATATGAAAACTCTCAGCATATCTTCAAATTTTCCAAATCTGCACAACATTTAGCCAAATATCATTTGCTGAAATTTGTCCAATTTTAGCTGAAATTCAACAGTTTGACTTCCTCAAAGGAGGAAGTCTGCTCAGGTAACCATGGCAGGTAACCACTTTAATAAGTGGACAATCCTAAAGCCTATCTCTCTTTCTGAAGTTTAATGCAGACTCTAAAGTGAATGGAGTGAAAAAGCGGAACTCTAAAAATATCTCTCTCAAATATTTAAATAATTGTTTCCATTTGAATCATAGTTCAATAATAAAAAGGTCTAAATATTATAATCTGCTCTGGTCTGATCTGAAAAGAGATTCACAGAGATTCACAGATGAAAGTCCTGTTTCATCTCCAGATGCATAAGAATTAGAGATCCTCTGAGTAATCAATTCCTTGTTAAAACTAAAATCTCATTTTGAACACACAGGGAGATAATCATATAAGCAAGAGCAAGTAATATAATCATATCAGATAAAGATTTGAGTGATGGATAACTATCTAAACCTGAAAACCAAAATTATTCTTATTTCCTAAATATACTAAAACGATGCCAAACTGTAAATTCACCAACACTATAAAACTTTCTGACAATTGCTACACAAATAGAAAAAAATACAAACTAGTTTAACATCACAAAACTCTACAATGCTGAATATTTAAAAGAAACATAATTAAAATATTAAATAACATCTCTTTTTTTAATAAGTTAGTATTTGCTGCTTACCCACTCATCCAGTTTGGAGTAATTTCCTATTTTCAAAATAAAAGTGTTTTAAATAAAATGCATGAAAGCCACTATATAACATAGAGGCACAATTTCTTTTTCTTTTCTTTTATTTATAAATTTTATTTATATACTTAAGCCTTCACAGCTGAAATGAAGTCAAACAGGAAGATGTGAGCTCAAAAGCCCAAATTCAGGAATTATTTTCAGGTTTGAATTCTGTTGGAGATAGATATCCACATTCACAACTGAAACCTATCAGGACAATACAGTTTCAAGTACTATCGGAGAGAGCCAGACCTGAGAGTTACAGTTCACAAGTGGAGACTGATGGTTATGGGCATTGAAAACTTATACTGTTCAATCCCAAATTTCCAAAATGAACATTTTAATTGCTCAGTATTCATTTAAATATGTTTTATTTTTAATAGAGAATGACATCAAATGAAATGGCAATGAAGCATAACAGGTACCTCGTGGTTAAGTGGACACTATTCTATTCTCCAGCTTGATGTCTACAGAAGCTTAACAAGCCCCTCAATAATCATAATAAAGCTGTGTAGAGCACCAGCATTCCCTTGGTTTGCTTGTCTATACAAGTTACATGCATGAGTCCTAGGTGTATATAGCTTGTTAAATCCTGTGAAACATATATAAAAATACAATGTGTCTATACTATAGGAAAATATATGTCTTAAGCAGACAACATTTCTTTTCCAAGTGTTATTCAAGGTGAATTCCATTCTATTATCTACTAAGGGGAGGCACGATGTGAGAGGTAGTATCTATATAGATATTGCCAAGAGATGTTTTAGGCAGCAGTTTTAAATGCAAAGAGGGTTAATGTGTTCTGTATTAACTGCTGAAACACCATTCTTAATTGTATACTTAATTTATTTTCTCTGACTGAACAGAGGAGATCCAAATATAAAATTTTGAACTAGTACTTAATATGGTTCTTAATATTGTGCATTATTTAATATTGCTATACATATTACTTTATTGACTTTTTCTTGTGCGCTTCCTTTTTCACTGACAACATTGAGAAGGCACACTGCTGCTTTATGAAAATACGGAATATGATTGAGTATAAGGTCAAAAGCAATATATTAAATTAATACCATCAGGAATCTACTCAATTTCTGGACCATGAATTACCCTGAAAATAATAATATATAAAGACTTCAAACAGTTATTGTTATCTATAGCAGAAAAAGGACACAGAGATCATGAACGCAAAACAAACAGGTCTCATTCTGCCATTAATACATTGTATGTAGTAAGCGGCTGACAGTGAATATCATTTTCATTACTATCTTTTATTAAAAAAAGCAAAGAATAATTGAAGCACAATTACAACAAAAATTCTTTCATTTCTTCATTTGATTTTTAAAATGCCTCTGAGTAACAAGATTTATGAGACTGTACATTGTTTGTCCAGATTTCAATATGCCCATAACTTGCCCATTTCATTTCACCCATAACTTGTCTCTGCTTTTCTTCACCCACTGAACTTTTTACCTTTTAATCAGGCAAACCCTGCTTTGGTTTAATGTGCATTGAATTGATGTTCTACATTTTAAAGTAAAGGCTAAAAGCAACAAGGATGATTATCATGGCTTTACATATGCGTAACGCTCAGATTTATTTGGTTGTCTTCTTGCCTGGTTAATCCTCAGTTTCTATGTCTGGAAAGGAAAGGTTAGGCAGGCATATGCTGAAAGTGAACTGATGTAGACCCAACACTTAGCAAGTCATTCACGTCAAACCCTGACATGAAAACACAAACTACAACAAAGCTCACGGTTCTACCAGCTGTAAAATGCAAGTATTTTTGTTTCTCCTTGAATCTGAACATCAGAATGGTTTGCTCTTTTTCAAAGTTCACAATAAATCTGTGACCCATCAAATTACATATTTCGCTGAAGTGCAGCCATCTTGAAAATATTGCAGCCCAGAGATGTCAATAAAATGAATGTAAGGCACTGTATTTACTCTGTGTTTTTAACTGGAAATGTTTTGAAAACAAGTGTCTCTCAAAAGAATGTCTCTTCATTCAAAATATACTTTGGGGAGGAAATAATTAACTCCATGCTTTTTATTAAGCTTTTTGTAGAGGATACAACCTAATGGAGGGGGGTGTGTGAGTGCTGCAAAAGCTGTCATTTTCCAAACTTGTTATTATACAATATGGACTGTCAAGTTTAGGTCAAGCATTTATACATGCTGTGCCTCGGTACTTTCAGTGTTTCAAACATATCTGTCAACCACAGTAAATGCGGACCACACCACAATCTACAGTGGTGCGAGACAAACATGAAATCCTTCAGTGGAAATGAGCCAATGCATTTACCTCATTCATCTGAGCTGCCACCGTTTTAATAATAATTTTGTTTATTTGACAGCTGCATACACTTTCTAATTATAAAACTTTCTTGAATTTGCTGATTTGACACATTTTAAATGTCAGTTTCTTTGTTTTCTGTTTTCTTCTTTTTTTGATTTTATATTAACAGAGGAGTTCAGAGAGAGAAGAATCACACCGAAAAGTATAGATATGTAGTTTAGAACATCTTCAAAAATGTACAGTAGTACAGTATACATCTAATCCTAAATTAAAATTGTTGCCAGAATGATATTACATTAGCCCTAGGGTATATGTGATTTCTCAAGAAAAAAAAACAAACAGCATTTAATTAACTCTGAAGGCCTCCTGTAAATGGGACTTATGTGTCTATGTAAAGTTCAAGGCAGTCAGGCTGAATCTGTAGAAGAAAACTGCTTGGAGGTGCTGATGTCCTAGAGAAGTAAGTCTGCCCTATCTGCTGCAGACAGACTTCGTACCACATGGCTACATGTACTAAATTAAGAAGTGGGGAAGTTCATCCAAAGTGCACAGATTAAAATTTTCAATAGGCCTAAAAATGACTCTAAGGCATGAATGAGCCTGTCGCTTTTTCTCTACCTCTTCAGCAAATGACAGATTCACTCTATGCCCGTAGTACAACCCGTGAGATATGCCTGGCTTCATTGGTTATTCTTCATTCCCAGTCATGCTGAAATAGAGGCTGTGGTTAAACAAATCTGCTTTTATGGAGCAAAACGCTGTGAAACGGAGCTGATTATGGCCTGACACATTGAATTAGGCTGTAGTGCAAAGTACCGCTGGTGATTCCATTGTTTCAGGGGCCTGTCCCCCTGCCTGAGTCTTTTTTTCGTGTCTCTCAAGCCACACACATCTCTGTTTTCCTTCTGCTTTAGGAGCCTGCTCTCCAATCTATTTACTATTTGTAACTGACTCCCTAGCAGAATATCATTCACAGGCCTGCTCATGAGGAGGTTTAACGATGAATGCTCCAAAAGAGGAGGGTCGTATTTTTCTCTCTGCCTATTCTGAAATTCACAGATTTCTGCTTTTGCATAATAAAAAGCACCACAATCACACTATTTAATTTTCATTACATTAATTTTACAATAAAAAATTAAAAGTACTAGCTAGTTAGGGTCATGGACCAGCAACAACCGCTAGCCTCACTGTAGGATGGGGGCCTAGGAAACTCCGTGTTTTAGGACCTTTGACGACATACTCCCTTCCTTGTTTTGGAGCAACAACAAACCCTTAAACTTTCTGCTTAATTTTAAGTCTTGGTAAATCACTGGCCTTCATAGTACATGACAATAACTTCTTATGACTCTTTCCTGGATTTGAGTCTGTTGCGTCCTGATTTACATTGTTGCAGTTTTTCTGTATTGGGTTGTGAGAATGAGCAGTTAAGAATCTTCTGAGAGCAGTCATTTTCCTACCCTAGATTTTTTATTAGTATTCGATACATATACTGTCTTCTGTATCACTGTGCACTTAGAAGTCCTGGTATTTGATTATATGATTAATTTTTATGACTCTCAGTAAACTGTGTTCTATCTGAAAACCTTTTATTCCTGCTATGCTTTGTTTCAAACAAGGTGTCCAGTGTGCTTGGCTGAAAGCACAGCATGACAGCACTTCAGGCACCGAGGCACTGCAAGACTCATCCAAGAAAAAGAAAACGTATTAGGCTTTACTACCATGTCTAAACTGTTGCTGGCATTCAAGCTCTCTAGCTTAAAACAATTATGAATATATCTATCAATCACAGTCATTGTTACAGTGTAGCTAAAGCCATACACTTACAATATTTCTAAAATTCATTTTTGTTTGTTTCTGTACACACTAGAGTTTATTGACTTCTATGTTCACCATGAGGTACTGTGGTAACATTTCTACTGATGTGGCCACAAGCACATAGAGATTTCAGTTCCTTCCACATTTCATTGTCAATGCACATATTGTGTATAAATAAATGAAGACTAACCTATGCCTAAGCAAGTTCAGATTTTCAGTACTGAAAAATGATATTTGGTGTGCAGAGCTTTGTTAAGCTCAACAGACTTCAGGGGAAGCCACAAGTACTGACAGTTGAAAACTCAGTCCTATAGTTTCTTTCTATATAGGCAACAAACCATTATATCTGCTCATTATCTCTGTTTATATTTATCTTCTAAATGTTTTTTTCCTCTAATACCTACATTGAAGGCTCACCTGAACCATAAAGAATGCTCCAAAATCTGGGTCAGTTATCTTAAACTGACCAAAACAACAAAAGAGGTGGGAAAAAAAAAATGTTTTAAATTTCTAGAAATGGCTACCAGGTTTTTAGTCCAGTATAATGGATAGGACTGGGCCATTATAAAGTTAGCTATTCATATTGGCACCTCAAAACTCACTGCACTTAAAACACTTAATACACTTAAGTTCACACTTTTCTCTTCACCCTTTCCTGTCACCTGATACAGGTGCTGGGAGGATGGGAGGTGTGGATGCATGTGGAGGTCCCACACACCGTGTGCTGTTTGTGGCAGCCCCCAGAGCACTACGGCATTGAGCAGAGCACACGGGTATCTTGAGGCTGGATGCTTGTTGCCATTTCCACTGTTTAGGCTGGGACACTTAAAATTCAGAAGGGTCATATACGTTAGGTGATGTAAAAGCACTGTGACTACGAGACTCAATATTTTATATCTAGAGCAGGGTAAGCTTTGTTTTTTTATGGGTAAGATGAAAATTTAGCATAAAGCACGGAGGGATCATCACTTGCAGAATATTAATCAGGCACAACTGCAAGAATGATCAATAAAATAAAGTGCAGCTATTCAATAAATACAAATGTCAGAAATAAATTATACAATTGTGAAACTTTTTTTTTTATTTAATTGTGCTTAACTTTTTTTTTTGTCTTGGCTCTCTGTGTCTCATCAGCACCACATATTCTGCAAGTTATTCTGTTCTCTCATTATGTTTTTGAAGGACATTTATTTTCTATAAGGCCTAGTATACCAGTTTCTTGTCTTGTCTTTGATTTCCTGCCCACAGTGTGAGGACTCCATATTACTTAGAGCTACGCTGAAGGCAAATAGTCCAATGTTTCATTAAGCAAAGAAAACTACTTACATCACTCTAATATATTTTAGTATAATGTATTTTAGTATAATATATATTAAAAGTATCTTATAAACATATTATTTTATACAAGTTATACAATTGTAGTGATTTTTTATATAAGTAAAAAAGTATTTTTTAGCTAAGTAAAAATAATTAAAAAAAATTGAATCATTTCTTCCTTCAAGTATGAAAACTCTTGACAGAATAACTTTCTATAAATAAATATCTCACAAAATTAGGCTGATTTTTAACATTTATATCACATGGTAAAATATATTACCAAAAAACAAAATAATCCAACACTTAAGATTTTCACTACTGTACTTTACTTGCACCAGGCCTTTTTTTTGCTTTTTGGGTTCAAGTGCTTATTCCCACAAAAAAGTGCAGATTGATAAACAGATTTTCTGTTTATAAATTATGTAGACAACAGATGAATTATGCAAGTTTCCCCATGTTGCCAAGCTCACACTTCAAGAACATTCTAGAGTGAGTCTAGAAATCCAGTTTTCACTGACTAAATATAAAATTCTCACAAAAGTCCGTATAGACAGAAAAGTATATAGTTCTGTATTTGAATTATGAGATTTTGTTTTCTCCCTTCCTGAAAAACAATCACTAGTTTTTCATCATGGATACCTGTACTGAGAAGAAGTGCAGAATTTATATTATTAAAAAGCAATTTTAATCCATATTTCTCTGGATCATTCTCCAAGAAACTAAGTAAAACTAGTCTTTGCACATATTTCCTACACCAAGTTTTAAGTAAATATTGAATAGATTCTGTTTTTATGACTTCATTTTGACTTTCTACATTTTCTAAAAATGCAGAAGAGTTGCATTATTCTTAAGAATACTACCCCAAAATATTTTTATATACCTCATTGAATGGATCTTTAGTTTAAACACCAATTTCTAATTTGAAAAAAAGGTTAGCTATTACCTGAATGTGCAACTCCAGCAGTTTCAATACATGCATGTGTAGGTGACAGGATAACTGGATACATAATTTTGTGGGGGGAGCTTTATGTTCTGTAATATATTATTTGTGCAGTTTTGAAAAACACGGGTCACAAAACAGCAAAAATAAATACTGAAGTTGAAAATAAACACCAAAGAAAGGTCACAGAGATACATGAATTCCTAATCTTGACAAATAATCTGGGCTTTCAGCAGCTCAGAAAAGTACAGGACTTCCTGAATTCCTGTAAGAGCTTTTACCAAATGCTTGTTAAGACTAAGGACCCAATCCATCTTCTAGTGAGATCAGTAGGATGTTTTGCACTGACTTTTATCAGAGCTGGATCAGGCTCTGAGTGCTACAATGGAATGCAGTTCATAGTGTCATTTTTAGTTTATTTCAGCATCATTGCGTTGAAAAGACTGCAGGGAAAATGTATCAGGGTGGAGGGAGAAGTAGAAAGGGAAAGAGCTCACCCTGCAACCACTAGCTTAAAACTATGTTAAATATATTTATATTTTGGTTCCCATGTGTGCATGTTTTCAATTTCAACAGCAATTATTTATGTGAAGCTTTTAAATAATTAAATAGCAAGTGAGCTGTATCTACCCTTGATACTACATCCATGCCATCAGATTCAGTGCAACCTTTTTACCTTGAGTCTGCCTTGTAATAACCCGTTGCAAAGGCAGCTAAGTGGTATTCCACCTTTGCTAGTTACACATTTCTTAGACTCATTATCATTAATAGCTTAACAGCCTCAAAACTGTTACCTTAATCTTTTTTATGTCAATGAGATATTCTCCAACAGTCAACATTTTACATCCATTATATCCATTAGAAATCACTATATTTCAAATTACGTCCAATTAACGGAAGAAATAATTACAACATTACACTTAATTGAATGGAAAATGTTGACCGGGTTTCTTTTTTTTCCCATTAGATGACACTTCCATTAGAAGTGCTCTACTTTGAGATATATACAAATATACAGATTTACTGTAATGCAGTCTCATAAAAAGATTTTATAGTCATGATGAATTCTTCACCTGAGATTTATACTATTCAATTTTGCACCATATTATTCCTGTATCATATGCAATTAAGTAGGCTTTTCTTGACATACTGTGGCATGGGGTGTGGTTTTTGTAGCAAATCTTCATATCTGTCCTAAAAATCTTACAATTATTTCCCATATAATTTAGAACGGACATGCACACGCATACACACATACATGCAGTACTTAATACCCTTTGAGTTAAGTTCTCTGCACTGAGTTTTACAGTTACTTCTTCAGCATTTATATGATGTGGCATAAAGGAGTTACACCTTCCTTACTGATCGATTGCACCTTGAAGTTATTCTAAGACACACACTCAAGAAGGTTAAAAAGTCTGAGGAAAATAGTGTGTTTGATATGCATTGAATAATTTTGTTCTCAAATCCAGATGGAGGTGCAACTTATGAATGTGTCTGGGAAAAGCACGGTGACTTGAACAAGGCAGACTATGTTTCAAGGGTGACAAAGTATAAAAGGAAGCACAGGCATTTGAAGGTATTTAGAAAGAACTGTGTCATCCCCAGTAGTTTCTTTTTTTTTTTGTTAAAACAAAATAAAGAGGGATTTACTTTTTCAAGCTTCCTGAGATCATTCAGTTCTTTCACATATTTAGCTGAATAATATTACAAAATTTCACCAGGTCACATAAATGCTGTTACAGAACAATAGCAAAGGACCCTGATACCTTTTCTGCATAGCCTCCTCCTGAATGCAAAGCCTCCTTACTCAGTCTAAAAGCAGTGTGGGAAGGAAAGAGTGCATAGCCAAGGGCAAGATTACCATTCACCAAAGGTACAAGTGTTGATGAACAAGCCCTCTGAGGAGCACTTGGTAAAGGCACCAAAACCACCTCCTGTTTGAGTTCTGTCTGTGACACCTAAACAAAATTTTCCTCCAAATTTTATCCATTATATTCACTTTGAAACTTACAAATACCATGATTCTTGCGAATACGTGAAGGGGCTGTGAATGTACCTTGGTGCTGTTGGAAATGTGTTTATCTGATGGTGAAGCCTGATGGGAAATGGGAAAAAGATGATTTGAGCCAGCAAGAAAGGCAAGGAGGTGTGTAATAAATACTTTTTTTTCTCTTTCTTTTTTTTATCTGTAAATCAGTTAATTATTAAAGGACTGGATATTTTAATAGTAAAGAATGTTTTCCTCAGCATTCAGTAAAATTTTATTTTTTTTCTGTGAAAACACTGCTGGCTAACTAAACATGATAACAACGGCTATGCACTCTTTCCTGTGTGTGGCTACCTTGCCAAATTAATGTCAAACCATAAAATAAATAGGTCATTAATACAGCTTCTTTTCTTCTGTCAATATCTAGCAGGGATTTCAGTCTTTTTTAAGTGTCATGTTAATTAATTAGAACTAGTCTACATCTTTGAGGATAAATTAACATTAACAAAATATACCTTTATAAATTATAATTCATTTTGCAGAAACAGATTTACAAATATGTTTAAAGTATTGTCCAAATAATTTATATTTTGAAGAGCTAGCTTTTATATAAACAGAATCTTCAAAAGCTCATTTGTTTCATCTGTCATCAATTAAGTTTTATTAAATAAAAGTATATGATGAGATTTCAAAAAGAAAAGTTAATATATGCTTGTTAACTTGCAGGCAGAAAAAAAGGCTAATGACTGATCTATACAAATTGTATTTTTCTTTATAATAAAAATATATATTTTTCCTTCTTCTTCTCTCTCGCTTTGTCTTTCACTTACTTATTTATTTTTTTTTTACCGGTTCATGGTTAGGTCAATTCAAGTTCATTTATGTCCAGTAGATTATTCCAGTTAAAAGGAAAGGCATAGATTAAAGTGTATAGCGAAATACTTTCCAATCTGCCATGATGCAGTATTTAATATTAAAGTCAGGTGACACAAATACAGCTAGGCCTTGGTAGCTAACCTAGAGACCTCCGGGTGTTGAGCTGGAAAAGATGAAGTCTGATTTTGACTTCATAGTATAAACAGAATGTCATCCACACATCAAAATTCCACCCACAGTGAACCCCCGGCACGGTTAATGATTATAATCTTCACATTTAATCATGGGAACACAGTGACAGGCAAACAAAGGTTAGCTAAACTGACAGTTCAGGCTGTTTGAATGGAAAAAGGGAACTTCACAAGTTTTATTTTATAAAGTATATGTGGCTCCAATGGCACTTTTCTGCTTTATACTAGATGGGTGTACAAAGCCCGGCTGCTTGTGGAAATTGGCAGTGTGCATAATTAACCTTTAAACTGCAGAAAGACTGGAAACTTTGATGCTTTCTTTAAAACAGTTGCTATGCCAATACTACTTTCAAGGTTAAATTAAGCTAAGGGCACTTAAAGGGTAAAAGAAGAAATACAGCACTAGCATGTCAAAGTGTCAGAGGAAAAAAATGCCATTTTGGAAATGACATAGTTATCCTGTAGGGATATTCTCTTTTACTTAGGTTAAAGGATAGCAACAGCTTACTGAGAACAATATTTCAAAATCTATTTTATTCTCTGTACAGGTTTTGTTCCTCATAAAGCTCTGCAGGTCCTTTCCCGGTCCTTTCATCTGACCACCATGAAGTCCAGAAAGTTCAGGACTTAGGAACAAATGAAAGTACCTGGAAATTTCTTATATTTAAAAATACATATTCACTGGCTTTTCAGGCATAGATAGATGCAGCAAAGGAATTCATTTTTGTTATGAAGTAACAAGTCCAAATGCACTAGTCCTTACTAATCCTTACAGACAAGATGAACCTCATCAAATCTGTCAGCAAAGAGGTGATATTTGACCATATTGACTGTAAATTAAACATATATATAAACGGTCAGTAACTAGTTGTTCTTTAAAGCATTTTAAATCATTGTATGGTTTCTGATGCTTCATATTACGATTAGTAAACAGAATTAACAAATAAAATTTTTTCCCAAGTTGTTCAAGTTGTTTTGTTTATAACTAATTCTTACTACTATTGCAAAATGTTCACATGAATATCTGAAGTCATAATTGAAAAACAGATTTTTTTAGTTTATTACTGTAAAACGGAAAATGTTAAGGATGATCTGAAGAGTAACGGGATACTCTCATGAGGTAAGATAAATCTCCCATACAGGGCTCCATGGTGACCTACACAGACCAGGTGCAGTCTGGAAGATACCATAGTTAATGTTTATATAGGTTCTTGGTTAGTATTGCTCAGACCTCTCCTTGTCCAGGTAGAACTGAATGATTTTTGATCATTTGTCAACATGGACAGGTGAATGAAGACACTTTAGATGGATCATACAAGGCAACCTAACCTGCAAGACCATTCTACCTGTAGTCTTCCCTTGACACTCTTAGGGCAGTGGATTGAAGACCAGAATTTTCTTCCAACACTTAACTAGGCCTATCGAGCAGAAAAGAAGCAGTTCTGGTGTATATCTGTAACATTGGGCCTGTGAAATGCTGAACCTCCAAATCCTACTGGGAAGGAGGCCCAGAGGAAGAAAAACTAATTAGAAGTTGCATTATTATGGACTAGCAAAACAAGGGCTAACAGGAATATGATGGCTTTCTCCCAGTCTATTAAATGTCAGGGAACGAGTATTATTACGGGACAGAATAAGAGCAGGTTTTTATGTGGTGAACATAAACACATTTAGGGAGATATTTGGAAGTTTCAATCATAAGAGAGGAACAGCTCCCTAGCTGAAGAAACAGCAGGCAAGATAATATAAAGGGATATTATTCGTTTATTTCTTAAATGTCTGACAGTGAATGACTGCGGGGAGCAAAGTTGATGGCCCAGAAAGTCTCTTGTTCCAATGCAATGAAATAGCAGCCCAAGTCTAGTTCATGACTCTAACTACTAATGGTAATTGAGTTAATCCAATTGGTAGTGCCTTGGTTTCATTTATCTTTTATCAATTTAAATTGTTTAAATGCCATTTAAGATTCGATTCTTTATTGACTGTCAATTTCGGTCACCAGCTTGCAATAAAATATATACATATGTACATATAAATCTACAGAAAATACCTCCAGAACTTTTATGTCCACAGACACAGATCTGACCTGTTAATATGAAATCAAATTTTCTTTATACAGATGATGACTTTCATGGTGACTAGTCTGTAGTCAGAGATTGTGTCTGTATCTGTGTTCTGTTTCCTGCATTTCATTTCAGACTCTCATCTGTGTTCTTACTTTGTAATAATTCTCTTTTTTGTCCTATAAGGAAGGTTTTTTGAGAATAGTGTCTTTGTCAGTATCATTGCTCTTTAAAAATAGTTACTTGTAAACTTCAGATTTTCCATTTTACTTCTTTGAAACGTTTTTCATGGCTAGAAATAAACTATTTCTGCAGTTTACTTCCTCAGTGGAATACAGAGCAAAGTATCCTACAGGAGAGAGCCCAGTTACAGGAAATGTATATAAATACTCCTGGCTCTACAGAGGATAAACACTTAAGCAATCTTTTCCTGTGCAGTGCTGCCAGTGTATTATTGCCAGAATACAGAATACAAAATACATAACAATATTTACATATTAGAACAGTTGATTTTTTTTCTCAAGATAAATGTGAAAAAGAAAGATAAAACCCACTAAATATTAAAATATGCACTGTGGTACATTATGGCATTCATAGAATGTAGTATATTTAAAATTAACCTTAAGATTTTAAGTACTATAGATTTTCTACACTAAATTCTTAAAAGAATGACAAAGTTTTCACAAATGCTGTCTCCTATGGTTAGGTCATATAGTGTTGTGCTGCAAGATAAATGTTGGCCTTCCTTTCAACATCAGGTCTTAAGCCACGGACACAGTACTGAGGATCACCCCGCCGATTCAAGACATATGTGCTTTATAATCATCATTAGCATATAATCACATGTCTTGATAGCACAGATCAGAAGGACTGATCCCTTCAAACTGCTCTATCATTACCGTGGCCTCCAACAGAGACGATTTACGAAGCCATTACACTTTTGTTTTCACTAAACTGAACACAACTATGGCTTTCTTTAGGGAGGCTTTTTCCCATCATATTGCTGAAACACAGGCCCAATTGTTGGGCTGTTTACATACCCGTTAAGCGCCATTATTGTGATACAGTGTTGACTTCAAAGAAGAAAAAAAAGAAACAAAAAAGACCAACAACGTGGCTCAGATTTAATTGTTTTTCAAATGTTATGAAGACAAATAGCTATTCAGCAGGGAAAGCACAAAAAAAAGAGAAGATCCTAACTTCAAAACAGAAATATGTAAATATATAGCAGAGACAATAAAGGGAATTATGTCAAGCAGAAGGTTTTGGTCGACAGCATTCTTCTATTTGACGTAGAAACCGTTTTAGATTAGTGCATCTTTTCTCCTTTTCACACTAATAACTGAACATTGTCTGAGCTAAACACACCATGAAATGCATTGATTGTGTCGTGAGAGATGTCTGACACAGGGAAAGGACATTTGCCTCGGCTGTGGTCTTATCGGCTACCACAGAGAAAGGGCAGCAAGGGAGAACAGCTACTTAAATTCATCCCAATTAGAAAGAGGACACCACCAAACTATATTAATTCAGACCTGGTTAATCCACGTCTGTCTGCAAAGTCCGTTTTTATTCAGATTAACAAATCTTTGTATAAATGCAGACTATGAGATAGGTTACAGTTTAAATACTTGAGATGCTCAGACATACAGATAAACCAAGCATGGATTAACTAGCTCAGGCTGTAAATCCAGGAAACAATGGCTGTTAATTAGACAAGGTCAGGCCTTAATGGGGCAACAAGTTGGGGTGGGCAGGAATAGCAAAAAGAAAGCAGCTGCCTCAGCCCTTTTGCATGTATGTTTTATGCAGTGTATAGAAACCAAGGGAATGTAAAGACAGGAAAAGAAGTGTCTAATTTTTTCAATTCCTATACTAAATCTATGGAGGAGTCATAAAGTCTTCTACTCCCTCTTTTCCAGAGGAAAGGAGCTGAGGACAGGGGTTGTAGGCCCTCTGATTTTACTCTCTCAAAATTCCCTTTCTCAATTTTACTTGCATATACTTTCAGAGAAAACACTCATAGATAATTTAAAGATTTCCTAACGATTCCCACCTTCAGAACTAGGTGACTTTTCACTGCTAATTTCACCTGCCCTTTGGAATGGCAGCTAGCAAGAAACTCTTATAGCAAATATGAAGCTCTCTGAATTAATATTCTCTTACCTTCTAAATTCTGAGCAACATTAAATCTTGAAAGTAATTCCTTGGGCATATACTAAAGGCTATGAAAGCACTCTGATCATACACAGAAAATTCCATGATCTGTTTTTTTCATTCACTTTCTTCATCAAAACTACATTTTAGCTGGTGAAAATAGACATGTGAACTACTGCACATGGCAGATCTTTTATTGAGATAAAAAATGAAAGATCAGTTTTACTTGGACTTGAAGGAATGTGTTCTCAAGGCCAAATTTGAGACCATGTGATAAACTAAATTCAAACTCCTACAGGAGAGACCTTTAAGCTTGTCAGCTCTGGGATGGGTTTGGCACACAGCCTTAGAGTAAGAAAGTGCCAGTCAGAATAGAGAGCTAAATGTCCATCAGAGAGAGACAAAGGCACAATATTGTCATTTTCAGCATTTAAATACACAAACTCCCCTGGGAGTTCAAGAAACATTTGCCCTTTAATAAAATTCCTTAATCTTTTTCTCATTCACTTTAAAAAGAATTCTTAAAAAAAAAAATTCTTTTCAAGTTTGAACAGGACACTGAGGAGCATCAGAATGTGCTTTCATTTGTGGTAACAGTTTAATGGGCAGAATACAAATGAACAGACTATATTTTCTGCAATTTTGACAATACTTTGTCCAAAGAAATCAGCCTGGGGACTTTACTCATATATCAGCTAAGAAAATCTGTAATAAATTAGTCTAAATATTATGCACTTTTTTCCCTCTGCGTAACCAAAGTAAATAAATAAAACAGATAAGTAAACTTTCTGAGTGCAGTTTATTACAAAAATAGATCAAGAGTCCATTTACACCTATCATTACTACACCTATTGTAGTGCTATTATACATAGGCAAACAGTATTTTTAGTTTGATTTAAATTTAAATATAGGATTGCCAAGGTTGTTGTTTTCCCCTCAAGATCATTTCAGTTGTACAATGACTGAAAATACGATCTAGTTAGAAGATGAGGTACAGGGAACTACTTGTGCTTCTGCTCTTCCATCTAAATTTCTCACAAAAGACCTCTGGGGCTGATGAGGTGATACTAATGTCAAATTGCATTTTTTGTTGCTATTTTTTTAGCTGCACTTTCTAAACCTGTTTTCTACTCTGTTTTCTGTAAATCTTGGACAAATTAATCTTCTGTAGGCTCCTCTCTCTCACTAGCATCTCACACTACAGACTTCTCTTTGGTATTTATTTCAACAGTGCACTGTCATTATTTTGTCTTTTTTTGAGAGAGAGAGAGAGAGAAACATAGCTCGTAACTAACATAAAAATATCATTTTAAGGAAAATCTATGGTTTTGGGTTAGCTGAGAAATATATTGCCATATCTGGAAGCTCGGGAAACACAGAACGGATTACAGACCACAAAGAGAGAAAAGAAAAATGCAAATAACAGAGAGTCCAAGTTTTACTCTCTTCTGCAAAGGCCTACTCAAAAGGTTAAAAGGTCATATAAAATATGCAGAAATCCCCTCACTGTGGAATTTCTTTAAGGAGCTAATGTT
>JAUBNY010001046.1:1684060-1707816 GCA_032275445.1 Crypturellus soui
TCTTCTCTTCTCTTCTCTTCTCTTCTCTTCTCTTCTCTTCTCTTCTCTTCTCTTCTCTTCTCTTCTCTTCTCTTCTTCTTTTTTTTTGTGATAAATATATACAAAATAAGAAAGAAGGCTTGCTAGAACCCTAATTGATTCACATTTTTGCCTTGGGGGAAAAATGTTTCTGGTTATGTACTCATAAAATTTGTCTGCTTACTCTGTGTAACTATTATCATTATTATATTAATAGAAATCACCCCTAATAAAATGGTTATAAGAGACTATTTCTTTTCTCTTTTTTAAGAGTTTCAAGAAGAATATACACAATCATTTCTTATGTAGTGTTTATTCAGTATTTAGGAAAAAGTGTAAGTTTCAGAGGCATAAATTTCTCAGCTAGGGCATTCACTGCCTACAACATCAGATTTCAGTGTGGAATTCAAAGGTACTTTCACTCACAAGAAGGAGAAATGTGAAAAAGGGTTCTTCAGTGTGATTGTTTTATTTTACAGAGCTCACGTGCACTTGGACATAAGGACCATGACAAGGAGTTCAGAGAAAGAGAGAGAAGGGAAAATAGGGTTTTGTTGGCACGATATAGAAACAGTTCCTGAGCACAGTCAAACTGCTTTAGTCTGAAATATCATGCTCCCAAGGGCAGAGTCTCCCTGTCAATCCAGGAAATACTGGTGAATGCCCTCAGCAGACCGTAGGCCTCCTGTGCTGGTGACCAGGCCCTGGGGATGACCAGGATCCCACTCACAGCTCTAGCAGCAAGCGAAGGTCTCTGAGGCAAAGCTGAAGATTCATAAATGACAGAGGAATGTCCATCTTACGCACGCCACAGAACTTGTTTTCACTGGTAAAATTTCACTTTATAAGATAGCACATGAAATCTGTGTTAAGGTGCTTTGAAGGTTTAAAGGCTAAATGCCTGAAATGCCCATGTTGCTGTGCACTTTGATGATCTGTTCAAATGTTAACATCTTCCTCTGAGTGCTTTAGATCTGCATAATCTGTGCATTAATGCCAAGAGCAACAAGATAACAGTAGTGTTTGGGGAGCTCTGCTGAGCTTCAACTATACTTTAATATTTAGCATTCATCTTGGGTTCTGAGGCATCAACACCATGTCAGTCATAAAATTCTAAATCAAATCCAGGACAACTCAAATAAAGATATCTAGCATATTCCAAATTATTCATCACAGACTTAATAGTCTCCAACTAGGAATCTCAGCAAGAGAAAAGGAATCTCTTTCATCCCACCTAAAACACAGGCACTAAATTAACTGATAAACTGATAATTGAAAACTCCTTATTCCACTAGCCACACTACATGTTTTGCTAAAGGGTTATCTCAAACAGCCTTAGATGTACATCTTTTAATCAAACAAACAGATTTCAGTTATAAAGTTGTCAGCAAAACCTGATGCCCTTGTATAAAAGTGGATATTGACTGCTTTATCAGATAAAACCTCTGAAACTAAAGGTTGTATGGTTTTGAGAAGAGAGTCTACATGATGTCTGAGCAATAAGCATCATGCAACCAAATTATATCTTTCCAAATGGTGTTCCTTGTCTCCTCTGTCTAGCAGGGACCAAAAAATTCAAACCCAGAGAGAGGGATATTCTCTCTATTCTATTCCTGCATTCTTTGATCCACACAATTTTATAAGCCAACAGAATAAAAAGTAAATAAATTGTTGAGTCACTAGGTCCTTACAGGCACATTCACAGTGTGATTATTTTTCTAGTAGACTGGAAAAGCACAAAGGAAAAGCAGCAATCCTCAACCTGGGGGAGCCAGAAGCTTGTTTTTGTTTAGCTGAGCATCATAACTACAGGTGATTGCTTCAATTGATCAGGAACAAAAGAGAAACATCTTGTCACTTCCTTTCTGATACACTCAACCAAACCCAGGTTAGTCCTTGAAAATCCAGCAAACAGTGTCATAATAACAATTGTAGAAATTCAGAGAAACCAAAATAAGTTTCCCTGGACAAAGTAAATCCCTCAGGATTTGCAAGCCCAGTTTAAATTCCAACCAAATTTAATACAATATTCTGCTGACTGGAATGAAATTTGAACCCTGTTTAGGCAATTTGGGACCAGGCTAAAATATTTTTTAGTACTCTTATTATGTCCTACTTGATATTGCTGTGCTCTGTATAAACATGAAAATACATTAATATTACCCACTTGGAATTTTATGAACCTTTTTACATCAGATTTCTACTGTCCAGAAAAGTAAGAAAGAAATACCTCCTTTTTGAACTGAAGATTCAGGTGTCACAGATCAAAAAATAATCAGTAAGAAACATTGTTTACCTGCAATGGAATATTTGGCATTGTCGCTCTGTGTGTGTGTGTGTACATCCACACATATGGATTATATATATTTTTTAAAAAAAATCCATGTATACGTCTAAATTTTATTTAGTATTTTTTTTGCTTTATTATCCATACATTAGTATGGATTTATTGTATTGATATTGCTACCAATATTTTTAGTAGACAAAAATGATTTATTTCAAGCCCTAATGCCTAATGCTGGAAATAGATACTAGGAAATGACAAAGGATAAAGTCTTCACAGTAACTGGGAAGCTAAAGTCTGGGATTTTTCTCTTGACTGATCTACTCTCCCCTCTTACATTTCACACCCTATTACATACTCCCCACATTGCATATAATTTTGACCTCTAAAAATGAAATAAAGCTATTGTTTCTCTATTTCAGTTGTTTAAAATTTACTAGAATATAAAAAGGATATCTGCTAAAAAAATCTTTGAAAAAAAGAGATTCCTTCAGAAATAAGAATTTTCTTGTTTGCATGCATGCAAAAAATGGGACTCATTTTTCCCCCTTCCTTTTAAAGTTTTTAGCATTTACTTCAAGTTTATGCAACACAGAGCTTATACCTCCCACTGTTGTGTTGCACCATACTGCTCAGTGTTCAGATACAAATTCAGGAGTATGAAAATATCCTCAAACTTGTAATTAGGCAAACATATTGATGCCTGACAACTAAGTTTCAGAACAAATTATGCAGTGTGTTATAAAATGGATTAGGTATGCTCTAAAAGTTTCACATAAGCACTGAAGTGTTATAATACAAGACCAACATTTTGTGATATTTTTAAAGAATTATTATTTTTAAAGCTGGGAAGTTCAGCTTATTTCTATTACCTTAATGGATTTTGAGACATTAGCCTTCTGGTTATATTTATGTTTCTTCTACCACAGCCACAAGACTTCACGGACTTTTTTTTTTCACGGAACTGAAAGTAAAGTGCTTCTTATAATCACTGAACTTCAGGACAAGGAACCTGGAGTCTTCTTCAGCTAAAATAGTGAGAATAGACAACACTGGATAATATTCTGAAGTCACTGCTTTTTCTTTACTTGCTACAAGTCAGTAATCTTTGCAAAGAATATTCCTATATCATCCATTCTCTGTTCAAATCCACACTACCTCTGTTAAGTGGAAGTTTTACAATTGTACAAGTTAATTCTTTTACTATGATGCTACCTCAAAAATAGTTAACTTCTTCATCCTTATAATACTTATTAGTCTTTAGTCCTTGAACTTATTTCCTAAATTTTGAGCATTTATATTTTATTACCACCTGGAGCTGCCTGCTGGTACTTTTATTTGATCACAGAAAAGTCCGGAGACTAGAAAGTCAGTAAAATGAGCTTTACACTTTGCAGCAGTTAAAATCTAAATTGCTCCCCAGAGACAATGAATTATAGAATTCTACTTCAGAACAGTACTTATCTTTTTTTTTTTTTTTTAACAATATGATTAAATGATTAAAATACTTCTTCCTACCAGTTAATGAGATCCAAAAAAAAAAAAAAAAAAGAAGCTACACTTTATGTTCTACAAAAGCTAATTCTTAGCCACCTGGTCCAAATGCATTCCAGAAACATGCATGAGCAGTTTGAGCAGGGGGAAATTGATATGCCTTCTGCTGAATGAAAGGGATATTGGGCTCTGATACGGGTGCCAGTTGGAGGCCAGCTGACGGAAAGTTGAGCATGATGGTTTCACCAACCAGTTGCACTTACACCCCCTCACAATGTAAATCCTGAGATTATCCCCTGGCAGTAGGAGCTGTCACCATCCCAAGAGCTATCTACGGTTCCCACTTTCCTCCACCCTGCGTGGCTGGGGTCACCAGCACTGAACAACAAAGGACTAAGAGCAAGGCCTGAGGAAGGAGGAGGCCTTGTACAATGATTTTCTCTGCCCAAAAGGTTCAAACTCTTCTTGCTACAGTCTGACGCTAAGAGCATATTCACATGGAACATGTAATTTGCAAGAAGGAGACCTCTGCTCTGGCCTGTCATGCTGTGTGGAGCATCCCCTAAAAGACGTTTTAGCCCACCATTAAGGTAAGACAAAGATGTTGGATATCTAACCTGCTAAATGAGTTGTTGGTAGGATTGCACTCGCTAAGCTCCTGTATAAAAGTCTCAGTCATCACTGGCAACACTTCTTCCTGCAGCAGCTCCACTTTAAACATTTAAAAATATTTATCAGATTTCTTGTTATGCTTTCTGACACAATTTTAAAGGGGTAGTAGGATTATATTCTGGTACCTTCATTCTTCTGTTAGTCAAAAAACTACTCTTAGTAGAAATTACTCTTACTCAGACCTGTCTGTTTCCTTACATAAACACAAACTGACAAACCAGCAATGACACTTGCTCTGAGCTAGGGTCAGACCAAGTGCAAATACAAGCTTTGTAGGCATGACATAGAAGAGGTACAATAAAAACGCAAATGCTTTCACTCCTACCTCCAACAGGGAAGACAAAGAAACACTTAACTTTCCATTCAGTATGGAGACATGTTCAGTCTTGAGATGTTCAGTCCTCAAGAAATATAGCACTGAAAAACATAGTCTTTTTTAACGAACAGTTAAACTTCCAGAATAGACGACAGCTCTCTCAATATGACTTGATTTTTATTTTTGACAAGTCTCTGCATTTTTTCTCTCAGTTTTTCAGTCAGAATGTTGCAGCTATTATGTATTGTGGGAGTTATGGGGTTAGTGAGAAAACCTGACCAGGTTAAGGAGACCAATGGACTCCCAAATATACAGCTTCCATTAATTTTAGACCACTCATATTTAGGAAAAAGTATACTTTTTTCACAGAAAGAAAAAAATGTATACATTCTTTTAATTGTATAAAAGTTTTCATTCAATGCATTTTTATTTAAAAAATGATTTTTGGCAAATGATGCATTATATTGAAAAACTAAGGAAAGTAAGAGGTTCTCTTTAAAAATAACAAGTGACTCTTTATTTAGTTGAAATACTTAAATATTTATCTCTAAGAAAAAATAGACACAAAACCACACATAGTCACATATCATATTGACAGTAAGTGGGATGTTATAGGTTAGCCATGTGTGTCTCAGAATGAAAGTGACACTTTTGCCAGTAAATTAAAAGTAGGATTTCTAATCACCTCTATAATTCCCAAGTAATACTTTAGTAATAAACTAACTGTGGATTTGAAGGACTTCTGCAGCAGAAATTACAGGCTGTATAAAACCTGTATTTTTATGATGATTGCAAGTCACAGAAAAAACGACACTCATCAAAGAAGAAAGGATACTTGACTCTGTAGGAGATAGGCAAGTGGCAGTTAAAACATCAATAGGAAGTCCTACTTTCAAAGCAAATGCAGAAAAAAAATGTCTACAGGAGAGAAAAAGAAATATTATCCTAGGCATAACATCTGGAAGAAACTGAAAGTTTTGTCTTTGATTTTGATATTTTATATGATCAGTGCTATCTTTCTTAACACATACTTTTCTTTCAGCACATGTTCAATCACTGTGTTTTTCTTTTTCAGCTGTGTGGTTTTTTTTCTTTCTCTGCTCTTTATTCTTTTCATCTGTATATCACAGTATTTAAAAACTTGATCCTCCTACACAGATACAGAAGCTTTCTTTATACATCACATTCAGAGGTGTATCTTGATGACCTTAGAACTGAGAAACTACTCAGTAGTAAATGTAATAAAGTCATTTAGAGAGTAAGTAAACCAAATTTAGGCTCCAGTATGTTTTTATATATGACAGCAAACAACATAAGCAATATTTAAAATGGAAATGTCAAATATTACTATATCTATCTGAAAGAAACAGGAACTTGTTTTAAATATTGCTAGCTTAAATAAAGATATATTAATGTTAGTACTTTTGCTGAGAGATACTGTTTCCTGAATGTCTGACTTCTTTGGGATTAACTACAAGCCACAGAACTTCTGTACTGTCCAGATTTCAAGGTGCAAGTGAATACTTGGGATCATAAATTTTAAATAATGAATAGAAGTACTTTCTGCTTTGTAGCAATCTGTAGCTGTTGTAAATAGACTTTAAAAAAAACTCATACCTGTAAACCATAGCCAAAATATGAGAAGCCAGTTTGCCTTGCTGCCTTTCTATACTTTCAGTCTAGCTGGTTTTAGAGCACAGAATATCAAGAGTGAGGCCTGACATGTTGACCGCAACAAAATTGCCCTAGAGCTGCAAAATGCACTCAGAAGTGACATTGGGATAGTCATTCTAAATTGTCAAAGGCACATCTGACCCATCTCTGCCAAATGGACTAACTGAATAGAAATTGGAAATAGTTGTTCTACTAAGTATTTACAATACTTGAGTCTTAAGTGGTGCTTCACATTTAATTAACTAAGCAATTGCAATCTGAATTTCTCAAAATCTCAGTGCACTAGCCATCTCTTCATTGCAATATAATATGATATTGTTGATTAGTAACTCCTTGAAAGTTTACACATTGCTAGATTCTATCATGCTTTAGGTGAATTTTTTAATTAATATATTATCAGTGCCGGCAATATTTAACATCTAAAAAAAAAAGCTATCAGAAAGAATAGAACACAAATCATACCTTCATATTAAATATAGCTTTTCAGAAACAGTCTTCCCTATCAACTTAAAAAGACATTTCAGGCCTTTTTGAGGAAATTTGAGGAAAAAAAACATTTGGAGGGATATTTTTTTCATTCAAAGATGAATAAATCCAGCATTGATTTGATTTATTGAGTTTTGTATAGCTATATTTATAAAGTTAGAATATTATTTTAATGGTAAATATCACATATAAGGATTTAGTTTCTCATAGAATTAACCAGACAAAGGTAATTTATTTTAAATTCTTACCTTTATCCAGAATAATTTGCCTGTACAAAGAAGCTGTTAAGAGATGTGATTTCCTAATTTGCTGAGCATCTAACAGCTTCAATTTAGCTAATGCACAGCTGACACTTCAGGATGACAGTTCAGAATGCATGACAGGTTATTTATTTAGGCACAGAATTTGCAGAAAAAACACAATGTACAAAACACATTCACACTCAATCAACTTGCATTCAGATAATTTGGGCATTTTCCACAACTTCCACAACAGCTTCTTTTTTTCCCCAAGAAGCAGGATAACTGAATTCCCTACTGCTAAAAATGGTCTGCATGGCTGAAATATTTATTAATCTTTGTAGTACCAATCTTTATACTAATGTTTTTAGAACAACAATACATGTTGTAGGACTTGTGACAAGTTCTGCTATCAGAAATGCTTCAGCAACTTCATTGACAGATAAAGGAAAAGACTGTTGAAAGTAAATTCCATACTACATTATAGTTGGGAAGGACTCTATCAAAGCTAATGGTGAAATAATATGTCACATAAAAAAGCCCTATTATTTTCCTTATTGTTCTCCTTTTTCTTCACATCATTGTAAATGCACCATGGAAACTAACTGTCTCATCCCCATAATGCTAAATGCTATAATTAATTCTGACCAGGAAATATCAAAAATTTGGGATACAGGCTTGGGGCAATTTGGCCATTTGAGAGTTATCTTTTACTTTCTATTTTCTTATTTTTGCCTTTTTTTTTTTTTTCTTCTTCCTGGTCTATCTTATAACATTATACACCTTACATTTTACCTAGAAAGGATTCTATTTGGAGAAAAAAAATGCATTTATATATCTTACCTCAACCAAAAAAAAATTGTATATGGACCACATTCCACCGAGAATGTCAGCAAAAAAACACCAATTTATTTGTGCAAATGTTTGTAAAGGAACATTTTGTGTCATCTGCACATTAAAAAACAGTACATTCCAATCAGTTGTCAGCTGTGAGAAATTTGGTTTTTAGAGGAAGACTTTAAGCCTTGAATATGTAAAATAGTCATCACTAGGCTTCAGGTGTTACATGATGGTCTAATGTATATTGTTTAGCTTAAAACTTAAAGCTCCCAGAGCTAAATTTTCATTGCCTCTTTATTCCAATTGCAGAGGAATTTTTTATACCATTTGACATTCATTATCTTTGAATCTTTGGGACTTAAAGAAGTTGCTGAATGACAGGATAATGTATACAAAATCATTAATTTAATTCTTCTTCCTTCCTCCCATTTGGCTTCCCAAATTCCTCTCATTACCTTCTAATTCCTTAACAATCATTTATACATTCTCTGATTAGTTCCAGCTCTGAGTCTGCCCAAAAGTTCCACCTAGAAAATCTGTGACAGATACATTTTGATTCATAGCGTTGTTATCCAATTACTAAGTCATTTATCATTCTCCCATCCACAGTATTCTGTACGTGCAGGCCTGCTGTAGAACACAGCTCCCTTAGGAAAGGTCTCTACTGATTCACCGTTGGAAATCGTTGGGGTAACTTTACCTTATTCGGCCATTCCTGGAGTGATTTGTCTTTAACAGAGGAAACTATTATGTACGCCAAAGTTGCATATTTTTACAAAAACAGCTCAATCCTTTTAGAATTTTGTTAAAAATAGATGTCAAAGAAATTATATCCACAATAACTTTTAAGTCATTAGGAGACAAACTCAAAAGATGACTTGGGGCCAAGCAGTATAAAAATTATAATACTGGTGATATTTTTTCTTTCAGAATCTTTTTTTTTTTACCTTATTCTGCATAAAAATACCTAGACAAAAGTGCTAAATATTGCATAAGACTTAGAAATAGAAAACAACAGGTATTTTTAGATAAGTCATTAGCAGGTTTGGACTTAGTGAGCAAAACTGTTGAAGGATTGAGTGATGCTGCTTTTTCTAATGGTTCTAAAGCTTTCTGAATAGATAATGATGATGCTTTCATTCTTTCATGTATTCTTTGTGCCATTTACTTCAGATTCACCTTATCTTGACAAACAAATTAATCATAATTCTTAGGATTTAGAGCACACATTTGTGTGGGTGGAGAATTTGCTCTTGTTTTAAATAAAAAGTCTCAAAGGAAAATCCTGAGTGGGTTGATTAAGCTGGATTTTAAATGCAAGAAAAAACAGATATAGAAACCTGGCTGAGTCAGACTAAACTCAAATTATGAATAAAATTCAAATGTCTGAATCTGAATGCCAGGCAGAAATGCCAGGCATTTATACATATTTGTATATGCAAAATGTATAAAGAAAGAGATCCTGTCAATTATACATAGTAATGCATTTGGGAATACACACTAAATTGCATGTCAAACTGTACAAGTAGAGCATCAGTGAAAATATGGGAGAGAAGATAACTTATGTATCTATCAGCATCAAGAGATACAATGTCTGACCAGTTTTTTGGAATATTCTCACATCAATCTTTCTCACTTGTGTGCAGAGGTCTGACTTAAGTTGTAAGCACGGTGTTCTGAGCAATATAGAAAATATAATAGTAAAAGACAGCAACAAACTTAAAAGGTTTTCTCTTTATAACAAAATAAGAGAAAATGTAATAAATAGAGGGTATGAAAGAGGAAAGAGAAAACTTTCATAGTTCATAGTTATGTAAGATAGCTGGGTGCGCAATTTCAAGATTTAAATTACAAATAATTGTGAACGCTGCAGTATTTGTGGCAAAAATAATTAATTAGACAGTTTAGTATTATTAGCTGGCATTTAAATTTAGTTGTCATAATAAATGTAAATGCTTGAGACTGGTGATACCTCCTAAATCCTCACAGGCACAGTACCTGGCATCACTGCTGATGTTGAGATGAGCATGAAGATATTGACTTACATTTCCTCTGAATTTTCAGTTCAAAGTACTTAAATTATGCTAACCACTTCTGAGATGAATCAAATCTGGAAGAAAATCCCCAGGAATTATGTACATTTCCATTCACCATTGTCTTCCCATTCAAACTATTTAAGGAATAAAACGATAATTATTTGTTTAGGAGAAACTTTTTAAAGAGTTTTGAATGTGAAGATAATGGAGAATAATGCAAAAGTACACTGTTAATAAGGGATCACAGTAGGAAATCTTGGTTACTTCTTATTTTCAACAAATAAATAGCAAAACTGCTCAACAGTTAGAAGTCTAAGGACAGTTTTGACAGCAAGAATGTGAAGCATTGCCTTCCACAAGGCATGTTCTATTTTTAGTACACTATATCATATGAGGAAATATCATATATCATAATGAGGACAGAAAAAAAAATATATATCAGATATGTAATTTTATATCTCTAATTCATTTGCAAAAAAAAAAAAGCTTTTTTAAAATTCTGAAATTAGCACCTTGTCACCATTTACCATTTCTTTTGGAAGAACTGAATATTTGACTTGTGAGGAAATTGCTAGATAGAATGATACAAAATTCACTGAATACCATTCATAATTATAATTTCAGTAGTCAACAGCCTTGACTCAGCCTTTAAGATTATTCTGTCTAGCTATTTTATTGGAGTCTTCATCAAGGACAGTACTTAACACCTCTATAGCTGTCTCACTAAAAGACTTCAAAGAACTCTACAAATCTGCTTATATTTCATAACCATAATGACAAGGGAAGATATTATATCACATTGTCTTGTTTTAAAAGCAGGGAAATTCATTTGGAAAGCTACATTACCTTTTCTTTGGTCATGCATAGCCAGATATAGAAACAAATAAAGAAGATTTTAATAACAGTCTCCTGTTCTAACTAGCTGGCTCAATTTCTCCTATCAAGATTGTCGTTCAGAATAGACTATCTCACTCTTTTTGGGCTTAGACAGAAAGTCAAATTCTTTTGTGAAATTGTATACATCTTGCCACAAAGTATCTGAATGTTTGAGTGAATTTCATCTTCATTGAAAAACATAACATAATGCTTTGAAATAAGCAGATGTATACATCCCACAAAAACAAAGTTTCATTATATGAAGTATTATAATATAGCTTAAAGAAATTTTAAACTGCATCTATCTCATACTTAAAGAAGTGATTAAAATTTTGTGATTTAAAAACTAGCACAGAAGTTTTTAGTGAGTAATCAGAGGACCATTTTATTTAGATCTTTAACAAACTATAGCAACAGGCCATAGCATTTTCAATTTCATATTTTGAAAAATGCAATTGCATAACTATCAATGCAAGAAAATCTGAAATATGTTGTCTAAATTTTAACATTTTTAAATGTTATGATTACCATGAAAGAGATCTACCAAAATAGTTTTTTATTCTCTCTGGCTCAAGATGTTGCTTAACTGGAAACTGTCAGTTGTTAGGAGACCTGTTTGGTGAAATAGCACAGTTTGCTGTTTTCTTTCACTCCCTCCTCTACATTCCGGACAGGGGTCTTGGGAAAGGGCTAAAATCCATCTATGATTTACTAAAAGCACAAATACCATTTAATTATAAAAAATATTATTCTTTCACTCTTTTAAGTTCTTAATTTCATATTGGAGCCCTTTGCAGTTAACCAGGAAGGGAGAAACATCTCTATTTTTTAGGGAGAAAACATACTTCTTCCTCATTCAGTGGGCAGTTAGGGAGAAAGTTTGGCTCCTTTTATTCCTTTCTACATAGCCAAAAATCTTCACATTTTACAAAATGCAGATAATATTACATCATTCCTTGTTTCAAAATTTGAACTCATATTGAAATATGATGACTAGTGTTATACTACTTGGTTAGAGCAATTTTTTCATCTCTTGCCTATCTTTGTACATAATTTAGTACACTGAATATGGATTTTGGGCAGGGCCTCTCATTTGTCTAAATCAGCCTTACATATACTTCTCTAGACTGTCACAGTGCTGTTGTAATAAAATAAAATGACACAATCTGACAATCTTCCTCTCAGCTCCACTGCCTAAGTGACAGGCAAAAGTCAAACTTGAGGATCTATTGGAAGCACAATGCCCTACATATTTCAATTAAAGAAAAATTTCCAAATAAGCAGTGAGGTGAGCAAAACTTCTAAATTTCCATGCTGAAATAGGTAAAACAAACAAACAAAAATTAGCTCTCTGCAAAGCATCTTTCCACCTGTGCCCTTCTTCGATGAATAGTGTTGCTACTTCCTACAAGGAGTCCCTGTGCATTCAGAAGAAATCACTGAAAAACAAGAAATATTATTTGTTGTGTTGATTTCATGTCTTTAATCTCAGAACATTTGCAATATCTAAATGTATTACTATGGTGACTTTGCTCTATATATAACTTTGATAGAATTGGTATTTTCAGATACACCGTAAAGCTATTTTTTATATTAATCTATAAAATCCCATCCAAAAAAAAAAAGTGTAAAGACTACAAAATTTTAAACTCTTTCTTACTGAAATATTGACATTCAGTAGAAAACCTCCCTGTTTTAAAGTCTATCACTTTTCCAGGGCCATGAGTACTTAACCTTATTTTTAATAGACTTTTAGTATATTTTCGTGCTTAATTCATCTCAAACCAAAATCATCATTTTTTTATAGTTTCTGAGCTAGTTTAGATTTCCTCCACCTGAGCTACCAACAACTTACTGAAAAAAAGACAAGTGTCAAATATTCAAAAGTTTGCTTTCCACATCTTTGGTAAACTAGAATAGATAGGCAACAGAAATAAAGTAAATAACCACTGCTGAGTTAGATGCATTTAAATCTAGTTACAAATGGAAATGGGATATGGAGCATTATGATATTTTCACATGCTTTCACATTAACATAGGATACTGGATCTGTCTGGTGACCTTGTTTGTAGTGCTGTTAGTGACTTCTGACATATTACTAACCAAACAAACTTAAAAAAAATGCACATTTCAAAACAGCAGGAGATAATTAGCAACATTAATGAGGCTGCTCATTGGATTCCACAACAATATTTTTCACAGCAGGAGAATCAGACTATTTGTGTGTCAGGGACACTTACCCTTGACATTTCCTAATTACTTTTTGCAGGTTTTCTTAACTCACCTTAACCAACAGGGGACATTGACCTTGGAGCTAGCCATGGTGGTTAGTGTATGCCATGAATTACTGTGAGCTTGTAAGACTATGTTATACCCAAAATACCTACCTATTTTTAAGGAAGCATATAAGCATGCTCTGAAAAAAGACCATGCTTATATGCTTTTTTCAGAGTATGAAACCACTAAAATTAAAAACAAATTTAGGTGGTGTTTGAGCCTTTTTATAACTATAGTGTATTTTAGAAATGTGCAAGATTCTCTGGGTTACTCATCCTTACCTAACTCAGCCTCGTTTGGGTTTTATGTGAGTTTTATCCTTTACTTCAACATAAAGCTGATTAAGGCATTGCTGAACACTTTTGAAAACTCTGTCTTCATTGACTTTCTGTAAGCACCAGTGGTGCAAATGAAAAAGTATTTTCATATAATGAAATAAGAAAATAAATGAAATAAAAATATCTCATAGCTACATCTTCATTTGGCTTATAACTTCTTATAGGTAAACTGCCAAATACTAAACAGAAATTCTCCTTAGTAATCTGTGTCTCCTAAACTTTTTTTCTGCTTTCTGTGTGTAGTGCTCCAGCTACTTTCACAGCCAGTTACTGGCATTACAGTCAAACATTACCAATAATCAGCTGTTACCTTTTTTGTTTCTCTGCATTGCCACTTTATTATTATTATTATTTTTAAAATGTCTGCAAGCATCCTAATTTCACAGGGATTTCTCTGATACTCTGATACCTGTACCTTCAACCTGCTGAGCAAATCTGAGATTTTAGAGATAATATGGTACACTCAGTAATAAAATAATTATAAATTATTTGAGTATTAATGCTAAAATCATTTGCTTCTTTGTGCATTTCTCAGTTTATAAGACCACTTTCTATTTTTTCTATACTGGTCATTATGTTCACACATAGGCAAAAATACACATAGCAGGAAATGCCAGGAGACACAGATGAAAGTTAGATAACAGGATAAGGTTTACTTATATTTCAAATTTAATCTGCTAGTGTCAAGTTATCAATAGGGGTTCTTTGATGTTTTTGTGATGTATGAAATGAACTACTGTGATCTGCATACCAACCAGCTCATTGTATGGAATTCTGCTCTTTTCAGACATTTCCCTAGACAATTGTTCACCTCAGAAGGCCTTGGAATTTCCACAAAAATGGACATGACATGCACTGGCTGAGTAAGTACCACCGGTACTCAGTGCTCTTACAAAAGGCTAATGCATATTGATATCACAAAGTAGAAAAAATTCTTGCTACCATATCTTATTTGTGCACAGCAAACAATTCTGATTTAAAACTGCTAATCTTAGAATTCTTTTTCTTTTCTTTTTTTTTTTTTTTCAGACAGGAAGTTTCAGAAGCACAGGAATTTAAATAAAAGGCACATCTGGCTCATTTTGGTTGTATATTTGTAATAAATAGAGATTCCTTGGTTTAAAGGGTCACTTGAAAAGATTTCCCATGATGTAAGCCAAAAGGAGCATTTGTTCTGATCTTCTCTGCTGAATTAGTGTAATTATCTAGAAAAATTATCTAAAAGAGTTTGCTGGTCTTTGCATAGAAAAACAGCAGTAAAATATGAAGAAGAGTTGGGAGGGACTCAAGCTCAGTGCCTCTTATAGATTTCCTACCTGACTGATTTAATAAGAACAATTTTACTGAGGAAGAAAGAAAGGAAAGTAATTAATATCCCTTATGAAATCAGTGAAATAAAGGGGATAGTCACCCCTGAAAGTGTTTTTCACTTTCCTCCTTTTCTTATAGGAATCTTACTACACTTATCCTGCACACTTTAAAATTGCTGATTTAATTATCTTCCTAATTCCATCTGACACATGGCTGCAACATGCACTCTGCTTCCTAAAAATAGCCTTGTGGAAAACATTCCTCCCCATTCCAGAAAGCACCTAACAGCAGGCAGTTTGTTTTCCAAAGTTATATTTCCCCACCATGAGGCATGGATGCTATATTGACAAATAGATGAATTGAATAGATGTTTGTTTAGTTTCTCAGAATACAAATTGCTTCATGAAGAAGTCAAAATTCAGATTGTTCCCTAAAGGGCAGGAAAAGTTTATGTCATTCTTTTTTCTTTACTACACCAATAATACTATTTTGTGTCAAACACATGAATTGAAATGATATGTCAGATGAATATCAAAGTTGATATTCAGTTCCATAGCCTTTCAGTATTTGATTTAGCTTCAACCCTCAGTTTTCAAATTTTGCAGAGAATAGTTTCTTTATTTCTCCTTAGGCAAGAATTCTGCCTTTTCTGGTCCTGGAATACCTTGCAAAATGTTTATCTAAACATTTTATTGGCATCTTTCTCATGCATTTCTGTACAGTTTTAGTGGCTATTCCAAAAAGACCTGAAGTCCTATTTTTCAAATACATTACGAATTATAAGTTCAGTAAGTTCAGTTCTGCAAATAGATATATTCAAAGGCCACATCCTCATCCCAGTGAAGCTAAAGGGAACTTTTGGATTGAACTTTTTAGCGTGAGAAAGGATATCAGTCTGAATGAGTCTGGTATTGTCTTCCTTCTCAAATTCAATCAAAAAGTTCAATCTCACTGTTACCAAGAGCACTGCTTGAAATACAGGGCCATAGTCAATGTGAATCAAGTAAATTGGTCTTATCCTTATATGAGTGAAAAACAAAACAAAGCAAAACAACAAAAAATGCACAGAGCACCACAAAGTTCTTTTTCAGCTTTTAAAGACATCTATGTTTAGGCTCAGAAATTCTCCTTGGAGATTTTCAAACACATTTTTCTGTTTTCATTTACTGTAAGCAGTGACTTTGGAACTACTCCACCTGACATTTAAAAGTATAGGTCCAAGTGTCTAACTTACTTAGATATACTAAGAATAAAGTATATCACCTGTAAGAATCCTGTCTTGTTATTCAATATGTCTATAAGCTATTTAAATCCCTATAAATGTACCAATGAAAATAGCCATACATAATTTCAGACAAATAGATAGATAGGTAGATGTAGTGTGTGTGTGTATGTACTTAAATATGTACACACATATCCACATATATCCATATTCATTTTGCAGGTATTGAATATATAAGGGAGACTGAATAGTTAAAAAGGCGGCTCTCTTCTTACAAGAAGACAGTATATTGTAGTAACAAGTTATTACAATGACATGTGCATGACTGTCATGGTGCATGACAGGTGCATGTCTTAAATGGCATACAACAAATATACCCATTTGTTAAAGATAAGTGTTTTAATTGATAAAGTACAGTATTTAATAAAATTGGAGTGAACAAAAAATCTTAAAGGAAGTGTTTTTTTTTTTTTTGTCTTGGGGGACAACAAATTTAAGAATGTCTTAAACTAAGGACAATTTTAAACAACTTTGGAAGAAAAGACTGGCAATATTAATCATTATCTACATGGTTGTAGTAACCAATGTACTGATAAAAAGACATCAGCTATTGCAGTCCAAGAAAGAACCTAACTTTAACATTTCATTCATCTCTGCCTGGGCAAATGTGCCTCGAAATATACTTTTTTATTCATCTGTCTTCTCAACTTTGCATCCTAACAGCCTAACCCTGTGTTTGCCTGGTGGTCTGCAGTGTACCCTGCCCCTTATCTTACCTTTGGCACGTGAGAATAACATAAGAAAACTCATTTTACAGGTGTGCAGAATAATCTGCATCTTCCTAGTAACCTGATTTTTGGGCTGCTTCGCAAGGTGAGTCTTGAGATTGTGTCAGACGGATAGTGATAGCTGCCAACCTTTGAAGCTATGCTCAAGTCAGATGTAAATCACACACAAGGAAGGCACAGAACATTAAAGGCAGAAACTCTGTAAAACCAGTTGAGCTGATTAGTACTAAATTACTGATGTTCCATCTGCTAGGGTGGTAATATTTTTTTTCAAACTGCCTGACTGCAATGCTCCATTTCACAGAGAGCCCATGTTCAATTGGCCTACGGGGAACACTTCAGAGTGATTGACAATGGAAGGAGATGGTGACAAATACATAATTACTCTTTGAAAGCATAATGTGTTCATTAAGAAAACTAGCAATTTGACTGTGATATAATAGAGCAAAATATATACACAAATATATGTTTCCCCATAGAGCCTTACACTTTTTAGACTTTTTGTGAGCAAACTCTAAGAATTTTCTTGGATCCTAACAGAAAAAGTAGCTGTAATAAATAGGCATGTACAGTGCACTGTAAGTTAAAAAGCTGGGAAAGGTTATGGGCAATATCTCTCCTGGGTTAGTTTTAAAATCCACCGAACTCAGTCAATTTGGAAAATCTATTCATGCTTGTACAAACATCTCACTTTGTTAGTACTCCACAAGAAAGATCTTTTTTTTAGGAAAAAAATAGCAATAGTGTTACTACTGGGACACGGTTAGGTGATATCCCAGATGCAATGTTGTACAGCACGTACAGCAGGATTGGAATCTAATGAAATAATCTAATGAAATAAACTGTACAAAGTAGAATTAAGATGGGTGTTAAGGTTCCTTGAGTCACATTATGACATGAAAAGCCAGTGGAATATGCTAATGTCTTACCATCTGGCAGTCAGACTCTCTTCCACCTTATGTTCATCTCCCACAAATACCATCACAATTTCTCCCACACTGCTCTTCATTACTAAGAATTATTTTTCTTTCCTGTATACTAAGTAACTCCACTGTATCTTTAGAGGTGATTTTTTTAATATAAATAGCTCAAATCCTTCTTCATTTTGATAAATAATTCTTGTATAAATAAACTTTCCAAGAAAAATGTAACTAAAAATATTACTGGAAAATTGAAAGGTATTTCTGCTCGCAATCCCTGTGAAAGGGAAAGTTCAGCTTATTCTTTTATCGATATTTTTATTGTTGCTGCCAATTACCATTCCTAATACATGACTACTCATGTAAATCACGCTGCTTAGATTTTTTTCCATGTTCATTTGGAAAAACAAACAAACACACAGAATAGAATAATGCCCATCAAGTGAAAAAAAAATCAGACAATCAAATGTGCACTTTGAAAAAATGTGAATAACTAGCCTTCCTCAAATCTTATGTGAATGAAAATCCTTTAATTGTAAAGAGAATGAATATTGTGAAACTGAACAGCCATTTGGAGTGCAGTCAAATAATGCCAAATATTTCCTTTCATTATTCAATCAGCTTTGCTTTGAAAAGAGCTTAAACACTGATATTACTGCATAATACATTTTAATATTAAAAATATCCCATAAAAAGGTGCTATTTAGATTGTATCCTGAATAATAGTAACAAGGCAATAGAAACTCTTTTTGCTGTTACTAATAATTATCAAATTCCCATAACTACCAATGAAAAGCAAGAGTTCTACATGAATATGAATGATTTTACTGTTAATTAAAAGCAAATAATTTGAAAACAGAAATTTTATAGTACTCTATACAATATAATGACAATGACTGTATTATAGGCATTAACTAATGAATAGATCAAAGAATAATTTAGTTGACTGCTGCTAGCTGTTGACTCTTAACTTATATTCTGTAATATTCTGTAATTCTGTTATATGTTATTTGTTGTCATGTCTTACCACTAGCAGACTGCATTGCCTTTAATATTATATTAACAATGTAATGTTCTCCCAAGCTCAAGAGAGATGTTTTGTCACCATCTTCTTTGTCTCACAATGGATAGATTTTGTCAGTTATTGTTGTGTGTATTGTTATTTTGTGTGTTTGTTTGTAGTTCTAGGGAAAGAACTACACAAACTCAAAAAGTCAGGAAACTTTTACCAGGTATACTGTCAATTGTACTCTATCCAGGTATATGACTAGCAAACAAATCTCAAGGTTCTCCATGGAATTCAGTTACAGCATTTACAATTAAAAAGAATATATACGAAATGAGGGTGACTTTTTATCTAAAGTATTCCTGCTATGGAACACTCATGGGAACAGAAAGGATGCAGAGCAAAATCTGGATATAGAAATGAGAACAGGAGAAAGTAAGAAGAGTCCCACAGCCCACGCACACACAGCACTAAAACCTACTGCAATTCACATTCAAAAAAACAGCAGTGCAAGAGTAAAAAGTATGTATGAGTTACCTGCAACAGGATATAGCAACTTTAAAAACAAAGAGACTGCTACCATGCAATCAGAAAATGCTAATAACTAAATATATATATATATACACATATACATAAACAGTTCTTCAAAATACACAAGTATATATTGCACACAAAGTTATAATGAAGTTAAAGTGCAGGGTCTGAATACTGGAGACACCTTCGAACTATAGGATGATTCTTAGGTCATCAAAATATTCATTTAAAAGTAGGTGAGCTAAACCTCTGAAATGTGCTGGAGTTAGAAAAAGGGTTTCAATTATTCACATGTCTTGTTAAATGGCATAATTGTTGCATTAGGCTCATATCTGGTTCTAGCTCTTAGATACCTGCAATTGGAAATGTGCACTTATGCACTACTGGACAGTAATTAGATATCAGTGTTGAGAGGTACATTAGAAATACATCTGTTGAATTCTAATTCTGCCTCTTATATATCTGTGCTGAATGGACTCCAGGCAGTTTCAAAATAAAGGGACAAGGTCTATGCGCCACTGTATCCAGCTCCTTCAACACCAAGAAAAATGTTCTAAGAAATATTTTCTTACTTCAAAGGGTTATCATTTGTGCTTCAAGGAAATTGTATTTTATCCTGCAGCTTCCTTGAGCAGCCAGTATGTGAACAAATTTATCAAAAACGGAGCAAATGGGGAGAATGTTACTTTACATTTCAGAACCATTAAGAAAACTGACAAGGAATGTATGATTTAATATTAGCCACTCCTTGGCTTTCACGTACTGGCTTGGACTGCATTGTTCAGACTTGTATTTGAGTGACTATTTCAAGAATGCACACAGAGAGGTGTGATGTTGTAATGCAAGATTTCTTGCTTTCCTGCGATTGCAAGTTGCTTTCTCTGGAAAAGAGCAACAAGCTAAGAGAATGGTGAGAAATTCTCACAGATGATACATAGTCCTTTTAAGGAAAGTGCTTAAATTATGAGCTACCATGTGGAATATACGTAATTTGCTTTATTACCACAGGTTTTGGCACTAGCCATACTAGGTTAACCTTATTCACTATAGATAAAAGTCAAAGACAGATTAGCTTATGAACCATATCCCAGAAAATGGACAAACTGAAAAGATAATATTTGGTCTTATCCTCATTGTTAAGCAGGAGAAAGAGGTGAGGATAGTTTCTGATATTTTTATCTCATAATTATATGCTAATCTTATATTTCTTTTCTATAAAGTGGCACATTGTTTTAGAGACATATGATCTGGCAAAATTGTCTTTTTTATGTCAACACAAATTTGGATTTTAAACAATATTATTAAAATGATAAAAATCAATATTTTTTTTCTCATGAAACCTCCCATCCTAGTGGAAACATGTAATAAATGTCAGATAAATTGAGCTCTATACATACCTTTTTAATGACTGTGAAGGGAGAATAAATGTCTATTCAAATGTCCACATAGTTGAAATCTAAAATTAGGTGACATGAATCCAAATCTCATGTTCTTTATGTTATTACACTTAAAAGTATTTGATACCTAAATAGAAATGCATCCCACACACAACAAAAGTCACAATACTGTAGCTTGCTGTTGACTCAGCAATGCATCTGTTATCCTTATAATTATATAACATATCATCTCCTATTACTGGGAAAATAAGCAACATCTTTAGACACATTTTATTAACTCAACAGTCAGCTCTTCATTTAGCTACATGAACAGAAAATTGTATCCATATAAAATCTGTAAATTAGATTTTATGTTTCTTAGAAATCAATTTGTTACACAGAAAGGCTCCTAGAACAATATAAGGTCTTTATATTCTATAATAGTTTGTAACATTAATTTTTAAAATTATTCTAATGCTGTATGTACTATATACCACAGAACACAATTATTAACTAACTCCCCCAAATTTATACTTACCGCTCAGTGAAGGGGGATCACGCTAGGGAATATCTAAACAAACGCAACACATTCAAGCCCATGGGACCTGATGGGAAGATCCCACAACTGCTGAGGGAGCTGGCCTGTGTTACTATGAAGACATTCTTGGTTATCTTTGAAAAGTCATGACAGTAAGGAGGTTCCTGAGGACTGAAAAAAAGCAAATGTCACTCATCTTTAAGAATGTCAAAAAGGAGGACCCGAGGAACTACAGGTCTGTCAAGCTCACCTCAATACCTGGGAAGATGACAGAGCAAATAATCCTGGAAAACACTTCCAAACATAAAGTATAGTCAGTACGGATTCATGAAGGGGAAGTGATGCAGAGAGATCTGCAGAAGTTGTTTATCTTGACTTTAGAAAGTATTTCAACACAGTCTCCCATAAAATTCTTATTAACAAAGCTGATGCTAGGCCAGATAAATAAATAGTGAAATAGACTGAAAACTGGACTGAAAGGGTTGTGATCAGCAACTCAAAGACCATCTGGAAACCAGTCATCAGTAGTGTCCCACAGTGGTTGATATTGTAGCCCATGTGGTTTAGCATCTTCATAAGTGGCCTGCATGAAGGGACAGAAAGCACTTCAGCAAGATTGCAGATGATGCAAAAGTAGGGGAAGTGGCTGATGCATCAAATGGATGTTGCTACCATTTAGATGTACCTCAACAGGCCAGAGTAATGGGCAGAGAAGAACATCATGAAGTTCAACAAAGTGAAATGACAGCTCCTGGTCCCTGGGAAAATACCGTGCACCAGTACAGATGGAAGGCTGGCCATCTGGAAAGCAGCTTTGTAGAGAAGCCCCTAAGTATCCTGGTGAACACCAAGTTGTACATGAGCCAGCAGTGCACCCTTCAACAAAGGCAGCAAACGGCCTCCTGGGCAGCATTAGGGGAACACAACAGGTTAGAGGATTAGATCCTTCCCCTCTACTTCGCCCTGATGGGATACATCTGGTGTTCTTTGTCCAATTCTGGACTTCCCAATACAGGAGAGATGTGAGAATATCAGAAGAGCCTAGCAAAGGGCCACAAAAACTATAGAGGCCTTGAAATACTGTGTATACATGTAGAACCTGAGAAAGCTGGGACTTCTGACCTTGCCGTAAAGAAGGTCCAGGGGATCTCATCAATATATGGCAATACCTTTTAGGGGAGGGGAATAAAAAAAATGGACCTAGACTGTGATGCCCAGTGGATGGGATTAAGAGACACCCCAGTCTTCAAAAAAGGCAAGAGGGGGGTGTTGAGAAACTACAGGCCGGTCAGCCTCACCTCCATCCCTGGAAAGGTGATGGAGCAGCTCATCATAGAGACCATCTCTAGGTATGTCAAGGAAAAGAAGGTGATCAGGAGTAGTCAGAATGGATTCACCAATGGGAAGCAGTGTCTAACAAACCTGATAGCCTTCTACAACAAGGTGACCGACTGGATGGACAATGGGAGAGCTGTGGATGTGGTCTACCTTGACTTCATCAAGGCTTTCGGCACAGTCTCCCATAACATTCTTATAGGAAAGCTCTGGAAGTGTGAACTGGATTGGGGGACAGTGAAGTGGATTGAGGACTGGCAGAATGGCAGAGTCCAGAGGGTGTGGGTGAGTCTGGTAGGAGGGCTGTGGCCAGTGATGTCCTGCAAGGGTCAGTACTGGGCCTGGTGCTCTTTAACTTGTTCATTGGACAAGGGCAAAGAGTGGATCCTGAGCAAGTTGGCAGACAATATAAAACTGGGGGGAGTGACCAACACTCCTGACTGACAGGAGGGCTGTACTGACATTCAGAGAGACCTGGACAGGATGGACAGATGGACAGAGAGGAACCTCATGACATTCAATAAGGACAAGTGCAGGGTCCTGCACCTGGGCAGGAATAACCCCAGGCACCACTACAGATTAGGGGTTGACCTGCTCAAAAGCAGCTCTGTGGAGAGGGATTGTGAGTCCTGGTTGAGAACAGATTAGCCATGAGTTAGCAGTCTGCCCTCGTGGCCAAGAAGGCCAGTGGGATCCTGGCCTGCATCAGGAGGAGCGTTCCCGGCAGGTCGGGGGAGGTGATTTATCCTGCCCATCTCTCAGCTCTGGTGAGGCCACACCTGGATTTGGGTGCAGTTCTGGGCTTCCCAGTACAAGAGGGACATTGAGCTTCTAGAGAAGGTCCAATGGAGAGCCACGAAGATGATTAATGGACTGGAGCATTTGTCATATGAGGAAAGGCTAAGTGAGCTGAGACTGTTTAGTATGGAGAAGAGAAGACTGAGAGGAGATTTGATTAGCGTGTTCAAGTACCTGAGGGGTAATTGTAGGGAGGATGGGCCCAGGCTGTTCTCCATGGTGGCCAGTGACAGGACAAGAGGTAACAGGTGTAGGTTGAAACACAGGAAGTTCCATCTCCATGTGAGGAAGAACTTCTTTCATGTGAGGGTGACAGAGCCCTGGAAGAGGCTCCTCAGAGAGGCTGTGGAGTCTCCTTCTCTGGAGATCTTCCAAACC
>JAUBNY010001046.1:1707916-1735962 GCA_032275445.1 Crypturellus soui
ATCTTCCAAACCCGCCTGGATGCCACCCTGTGCCACGTGCTCTAGGTGTCCCTGCTGGAGCAGAGGGGTTGGACTAGGTGATTTCTAGAGGTCCCCTCCCATCTTAAGCATTTTATGATTCTGTTAAGAGAAACTGTGAAAAGACAATGGGCACTATCAAAGCCCTGGAAAATCCTTGTAAACATAAGAAAAATATGTTTTACTGTGAGAATGGTTAAACACTAGACATTGCTTAGAGTAACTGGAGTTTCTGTGATTGTATATATTTAAAACTCAACTGGACATGGTCCTGGGAAACAGCTATGTTACTCTGCTTAAGTAAGGCAGTTGAACTAGTCAGTCTCCAGACATCTTTTGCAACCTCAGCTGTGATTTAATTAACATTAGATTTTAATCTAATCATGAAATATGTTGAGCATATTGTGATCCCTAGAAGTTTGCCATTTATTTTATTGTACTCAGCTAGATATATTTTGAACTTTGTATTTTATAAATTAATTATGAACATGTTAAAATAGAGCTGTCCTCCTTGCTTCTGATTAATTAGAGAATTATGATACAATTATTTCTACTTTTATTTGAGGTAATATAAAGGCTTTCAAAGCATGAAACTTTAAGTCCTGGAATACAAAATATTATGCTGGCAAATAGTTGAGAAATGTAAATTTTAGATTTGCATTCCATAATAAATTTTACAGATAAAACTCAATTGCTTAGGTATTTGAAGAAACAGTTTACCATTTTCATATCTGAATTAATATGAATCTAAGAAACAAACTCTACTCAAGCATAAATATGAAGTAACCTATGAAGTAAAAATGGAAACTCCTGGTTTCCATTCTATGCATAAATAATCTAATAACTTATAAAATTTAATTTATAAATAATAAATTTCCATATACAATAAGGTAACATAGCCTATGGTTGGGGGTAGATGGGATGCAATTGAACTACATAGTGTGGTAGAAATTAAATTTGCCAGAAGGTACTCAGTAAATTTGATTAATTTCAGCAACTTTAGGGCAAATTCTGTAGCATCTATTATTGGTATATGACTGAATATGTGTAACATATTTGTTTTACTTAATATTAGGATGTTGATGTAAAAGCTTTCTGCAGAGATTCCATTTTCCTTAGTATTGTAGTTAGAAAAGGTGGCACAATCAGCCTTTCTACTAATTTTAGTGCTTCCCAATTTCATCTGAACCCCAAAAAATCCTCTTATTAAAAAACAGCATTGCTGTTTATTTGCACTTTATTTCATTTGCATGTTTACCTTCATCCTCTTGTCCACATTAATCTTTTGTTCTCAGTGTCTTTCCTCATTGAAACTCTCTAGTGTTCATACTATCAGTGATATTTTAATGTTACTTTCTCCACAGCCCTCCTGACTGACATTTGTGGGATAAACTGTGCATTAACCTGAACTCAGCTAATGGCAAGCATGTTTACAGTGATAAATGACATATTGCTGACTGTGTTATCATTTTCATTTCATTAATAGCAGGTTAATGATAGAGATATGTCTTACATGTAGTTCAAAATTTTTATAAATTTCAGCTGGAAAAGAGGGACTTACCTTTTTATATTTGTTTTTAGTTTTTTTTTTTTTTGCTTTGCTTTTTGATTGCACATTTGTTTGTTTCCACTTGGCATAATTTCATATTGCTGTGATTTAACCTCACATTGGTTCAATTAGTGAAAAAGATAGTGTTGCCTGTGGAAAGTTAACTGAGGAAAATAACCCTTTTTGTTTGTTTGTTTGCTTTAATTTTTCTGATAGACATCAGCACTGCCTTCTCCCAAATGCACTGAATTCTTGATTGAGGCATGCACAGTGTACTGTTTCAGGTTCATGATAGAAACTCTATAGAATCATGCAAGATGCAAATCAATGTGAATAGAATTAATATCAATTAGTTTTTTTAGGAGAACTTTTAGATATATCACTTTACCTTCTCTAAAATCTTTATTAATCTTATTTGCATACCTTCTCAAGCCACTGCTACCACTTAATGGAGACAATTTCAGGTCCTCTTGTATACCCCTTTCAAAGACCAAGTTTCCATTGAGGCAAGTTTTAGCAAGCCACTTTGGATAGATCACAAGGATTTTTTATTTTTTCACTTTTCCCTACATATATATGTGACACCACCTCCAGAGACTGTAATCTCCACTACCACTAGGCCAGTGAAGAGGGAAAGACAGGAAACAGGATTCATACAACTCCACTCTGAAACAAGAGCATATTTTCAGTCCTTCAGCAGACACAGGAGCTCTTTAGAAGAACTTTTCACAACCCTACCTTTCCAGAGTGGGCTACACATTTCACCTTCCTAAGTCTGTTGATTAAGTATGATAATCTAATGCTCTCTGTATGCTCATAGTAGTGTTTCACTCCTCTAATCACTAATTAACCAAATAGGAAAAAATAAATGAGCTTAGACTTTAGTGTTTAGTATGAATGCATTTTTGTGGGTGTCTTGCTAGAATTGTTATTCTTTGGAAACATATTATATTGATAAGCAATGAAACAGTGTCATTGCCATAGCAAGGAAGGGAGTTTGGAGTGATTGCTTTCATTTTGCTTTGCTTGCTTAAGCAGTAGCCGGTGACGTGGCTTGGCTGTATTTACTGACTTCATTTCTTTTTATTTTTTTTCTGCTATACTGACTGGCTAGAGTGCGAGCACAGGGCCAAAGAAATCTGCATTGGTTACAGTTTAGGGGAAAGAAGGCCAAGAGAAAACGTGGACAAAATAAAAAATGGCAAATCACTTGTAGGCAGGAGTCTGCATTCACGCTAGACATTAGGGCAGATACTCTCATGACCTCGATACTCTTACCCCAGTGAGTATGCTATGAAAACAGAAACATCAGGCTTGTAAGTTCGTTGTTAAAATGTAAAACATAGGCAGAGTACACTGGGATAAGGATAGCTAGCGATACCATAAAACTAAATCAGCTGTTCCAGCACAGAAAATGTTAAGACATTTTCAAAGAGACTCAGAGTCTCTCCTGTGGACTCCCATGGAGATAAATTTTAGCACATTCCTCTGATCCCTGATATGATCCCCTGATATGAATTCTCCTATAATAAATGTCTAAGCCATACACCTCTCCTAATCAGTTCATCAATGTTGGTATCCCAACGGCCCAAGTAACATTTCTCTTTCAGAGGCTCAGCTCCAGAACTGATGGCTCCCTTTCTTCCTTAAAGATTTTAGTATTGGTTTTGATCTAAACACAGATATGAAAACTTCACTTCTTAAGTAAAGATTGGCAGAGACATTCTTCACAGTTTTTGCACTTTTTCTGAAGGAAGCTTAGCTCTATGTTTGTTTCCTTTCTTACCTTCCTCTTTAAATTTTTCTGTTTAAATCCTCTTGGTAGTATTAGTAATATCTAAGATATACATTCATTATACAGATATATGTTTTTAAATAGTCATAATTCCTGCACCATAGCCATATGCCAAAATCTACAAGAAGAATTTATGTAACAGTGTTTCAAAAGATATATTTGATAGCATACACTTTATGTGATTTACAGGTGTCAAATGACAATGTAGTGGCCAGCCAATCATGTAGTATGATGAAAGATCAATTAGTTCATATGTTAGCCAAAGTATGAAAAAAGAAGAGAGAAAAGCAAGCAACGAGGACTAACAATTCCTAGGAATAACCTAGGAATAACAATTTAGATAAAGTAAGGGGTCACACCCACAGACAATGTGTCATAACACTAATTCATAGACTAATAGTTAGGAGAATTATTAGAACTGGAGCACTAAACAATTTTTTGTTATTTTTCTAAACTTGCACTACATTAAACATTTTCTTAGGAATTTTTCTTCTTGTTTATGTGGAATAAGTTAATATGCTATAGCTAAATATAAACAGTCAAATAAATAAGATGTAGTGAATATATATGTATATTAGTAGTTTAATACTTGCTTTCAATAGGTTACTGAATTAAACTGAAGAAATATTTTAAGCATATATTTCATATTAAAATATATTCTATGTTCTATATTGTGTACAGTGTACCTGAAACTACTGGTCTGTACTATTTCACAGTCACAGAATCAGAGGATGGTTGAGGTTGGGAGATACCTCTAGAGATCATCTAGTCCAACCCCCCTACTCCAGCAGGGACACCCAGAACACGTGGCACAGGGTGATACCCAGGCGAGTTTGGAAGATCTCCAGAGAAGGAGACTCCACAGCCTCTCTGGGCAGCCTGTGCCAGGTCTCTGTCACACTCACAGGAAAGAAGTTCTTCCTGATACAGATATGGAACTTTCTATGTTCTAATTTATACCCATTACCCCTTGTTCTGTCGCTGGCCACCACTGAGAAGAGCTTGGCCCCATCCTCTTTACATTCATCCCTCAGGTATTTGTACATGTTGATAAGATCCTCTCTCAATTTTCTCTTGTCCAGGCTTGATAGATATTCAAGTCTCTAAATCACCTTTGTTGCTCTACACTGCACCCTCTCTAGAAGCTCCACATTCCTTTTTACTGGGGAGCCCAGAACTGCACCCAAATCCAGGTGCAGCCTCACTAGAGCTGAGGAGAGGGGCAGGATCCTCTCCCTCTACCTGCTGGCAATGCTCCTCCTGATGCAGGCAAGGATCCCAGTGGCCTTCTTGACCATGAGGGTACATTGCTGACTCGGTTAACTTGTTGTCAGCCAAGGCTCCCAAATTCCTCTCCACAGGGTGTATGTATTATATTTAGAAAGGGTAAAACATGAATTATAATAGAAGTATCCATACTAAATGCATTTTGTAAATTAAACCAAAGATACATTTTTTACAGGTGCATAAATTCATAGAGTTTAAGGCCAGGGAACTATCAGATTGTGTCATCCTATCACAGTTTATTCCTTTTCATCTAGTTAAATCTCTTCTGAGACCAATAACTTGTCTTTGACTGAAGCATAGCTTGTGTTTATCTAAAACATCTCTTGCAGAAAGGCATTTCATCTTGATTTAAATCTTGATTTAAATTAAGAGATGGAAAACCAAGCTCCTTGTTCAGTAGCCTGTTCCAGCAGGTAATATTTTACCTCATTTTAAAGCGAGTGTCTTTTTTTTTCCTAGTAGTCACGTAGTTTCAACTCTGAAGTTTTCATTATCTTCCCTAAATTCATAGGTAGTCTAGTCTCCACTCATATTACTGATTTTATTTTTTTGAAAGTCTGTATGTTCTCCAGATAAATTACTTTCTAATTTCTTGGTGATTTAAGCTCATTAGATATACCTCTGACTGTAGAACATTTCCTCTAGTATTAAAAAAATTAATGAAATTATTTTCTTCCAAATTTTAAAAGATGAATGTTAGTTTTGTAACTAAAAAGATAATCTACCTACTTCACTAATGAAAAATACAAAATGTGTTGTAATCTGTTGTATTATCATCTTGGCCTCACCTTATCCCACTTTATGTATCCAAGATCCTCATTAGTCTCTTTCACGTGCTCTCATTGAGAGCAAATATCAGTTTCTAGTCTATTCTGACTCTCTTCAAAGTCTTTACATTCCATAATACCATAACTTTTTCTGCTATTATATATTACTTCAGTATGGAAATATATTCAGTTACTTAGTTTAATGCCATTCGTTTTCACTCAAAATTTTACTTCTTGGTCTCAAACCTGAAAATTAAGTGTAAAGCTGAAAGAACAAAAGCTGTCTAGCTTGATAGACTAACAAATCAGAAAACTGTAGGAATCTTGCCAACTGTACAGACCAAAAAAAAGAAGCCCTTTTAGGTAAGAATAAAATCTTATTGGTGTTTGTCCTGTTTAACCTCATTTCAGTCTGGCCTTCAGAAACTGCTATAAGAAGCCCAGCAAATAAATCTTTCAAAACTCAAATAAGACATTTTCTCAATGTATAGTATTAGTAGAAAATACTAGTAAATTGTTAACCTTCAAAAATCACTGTTGCATACTGAGAATAATACATATGAATTGAGAAATCTATTTCAAAATCAGACAGCTACTTGGAAGTCACTGTTTTACGATTATTTTCCCTGAGTTTCCTCATAAATGTGCATATATAGAAGGACAAAAATGCATGAAGGAAGACACAGAAAAAGAAGAAACAGTTTAACATGTATTTTATTTATTTATTTTTACATGGTCTAATCTTGTTCCTTATATCTCTACATGCAAATCACGGAAAATTATGTTTAAGTGTCAGGAGATAGATCATTAGTTAGAATTCTGTCTAAATGAGAGTCCATTACTAAAGAATCTCTGTCAGAGATATTTAACATTACATATGGGTATTACAAGATCAGATTAGTTGTCTGAAGAATCACAGTATTTCTGAATCTGTTCTTCCTTCATGGAGAAAACTACAGAAGCAATAATTTTAATTGAATTTAAGTATACATTTAAGTTGTTAACAAATGTGCTATCCAGAAAAAAAAAAAATAATTATATAAAACAGCACACAAAAAAATCCATTAGAATAAAAATGTAGTGTAAAACTTTCTTCAGTCTAGTGTTTTAGAATGAATGGCTCCTTTGTCCAAACATGTTTAAGAAGAAAGAATGGATAGAAAAGAATGGATAATGATGAAAAGCAATTAATGCACATTTGTACAGGGAGAGTTAAATGAAGGAAAGCTAAAAGGCATTTTTTTTAAGTTACTTCTTCATTTCCTCCATCACGAATTTTTTAAAGGATCACAAAGTGCCAAAATTTCTTTTAGATAGCCGGGATTCAGCACATTTTAAAAAATGTTTACACATTAATATTATTGCCACACTAATTAAAAATACTTACCTGACACAACTTTCCTCAGGTAACTAGCATTTGGTATAAAATTTAAACATTTATTTTTCAGTCTCTAAATAACTGTTTTTCACCTTTTCTAAAATAAAGGCATCAACTTTTCCTAAAATACACAAATATTTTTTGTTCAGTCTTGCAGCAATGGTTTTCATGTACAACCAAACAATCAATAAACTGAATGGTTTTCCATTACATTCACCATGTAATTTCCCTCATTTCTTTGTTTCTGTACTTATTAGGATACATAAATGCTTAAAAATGAATATTTGTGTTCAGTTCTGAAAGTCTGCTGCTATTTAATAGAGCATTGTTGTCCTACATAGAAGCCCTACTCCAAAATGTCTTTTAAAACAATAACACATACCATATTCCATAGATATACCTGATCTAGCATCATTTTTTGGAGCTAATTTATTTGTAGGTTAAGTGTCATATGTGCAAAATGCTACAAACTATTGGATTAAGGGCTTTTTTTTTCTTTTTTTTTCTCTTTTTCTTTTAAACTCACTAGAGGCCTTATGCTCATGACCTCAAAACCTTTCTTCTAAATCATTTTTATATACAGATTCTCAGAAAGTGTAGCACAGGGCTAAACATCGAATCTGTTAGTCAATGAAAATTGTCAGGGAAACAGTAAATCACTTTCTCCAAATTAATGTGTGTAATGACAGTTGTATGGACAATATCTTAGTGACATGAGTCATAATCAGCTCTATAAAATCTTAAATATGGTTCTTAATTTGCTTTGTTCAAAGGAGAGAAACATAACAAAATCTATGAAGCACATAGTACTTAATTTCTTTTCAAAGGATTATTTGTGTTTTTTTTTGTTTTTTTTTTCTGTTGGTTACTCTTTGTATTTTAATTTCTTGAGACCAGAGCATGGACTGTGAAATACACATTTGCAATTGTTTCTCACTAAATAATTCATACAGATTGTTTGGATTAAGTCTTGGTCTGAGTGATTCTTCAAATACTTCCGTCTCCATGGATGGACTTTCCTTGTGGCAGCTGCCTAGGAAATGTCTCTCCTGAAGACAATTTTATATAGAAAAACTAAAAAAGAAACATTAAATTTGATTCTGATCTGTTCAGAGGTAAGACATGTGCCCTGGAAATCATCTCTATGATCGATAGGCCATCTGAGATTTGGCAACTCATCTTTTAAAGACAGCATCTTCCAAGCCAGGAGGAAGGCTAGGTAGACTGCATCTGTGAAAAATTAATGAGAAATCTGGCACTAGGCCAAGCTACCTGTCTTATTTTTTATTGTTTTTTTATTATTAATATTTTTATTTTTTTCCCTCCCTTTTTTTGCAGAACAGACCCCAGGAGAGGAGGAATCATGTTCCAGTGAGCAACTGAATTGTGGGAATCATGACTTTATTTTCAATTTACATATGCATTTTTAAATCTAATTTTTTTTTTTTTAATCATTGGATATTGCATTTATGTTGGGAATGTAATAATGATATACCTGCATTGCATTTTGCATTGCCTATATTCAAACAACAAACTTTCCTCATGCCTGGATTGAAGATTGCATTCAGGAAAGGTTTAAGACATTCTAAAGTAACATTTGGGCTTGGGCTTGAACACTGTCTTGCTTCAGTACAATCACACAGGGTCTCAGACTGGTAAACCACCTAAGATGTGGATTTCAAAGGGCTTAATAGCATGCCCAGAAAGAGAAGATGGTATCTGCGGACAACCTTCCTTTACCTTTGGCCTAAAACTGTGTGGCTATCCAAGAAATAGATTTCCTGGAAATGACAATTTACACCTCTTGAGATGGCTTAGAGATATAACCATTTCTTTGTTCTCACCTTTTTTTAAGCAATGAAAACATACCCTTTTCCTCTCAGTCCCTTGGTACTTCACTGTGTTTCACACAATACCTAAGGGGTACTCCTAGCAATTTTTTTTTCATTCTTAAAGAATAGGCACATTTTCTCTTAGCTCCTTCCACAGGATCAGCATGAGAGGTGGGAAGAATTATCAGACTCCTTAGCTACTGTAGATTGCCTTTTTTAAAAAAACATTGGGATACTTACCTCAGTAACCCCATTTACCTAAGAAAGTATCCTGTCTCACAAAGAAATCAAGAAAAAGGAAGAACATAAAGTATTCATATATTCACTAATTAAAAAATAGATGAGATATTGTTGCTGGAATCAACATATCTTTGGTATGCTAACATCATGAACAGCAAAAAAAAATCCTCCAAAGGAAGGCCCCTAAATTCTCAAGCCACTGACTTCAATGAGAATCGAAGAATTTAGGGGTTCAAACGAGTGCCCGTTGATCAAGTATCCCGCCTTTCCTCATGCCTCCAAAATGGAAAATTTATTCTTGTATGATTCTAGTCACTTATTGCTTAGCCTTTTCTCAATATCTAAATATGTGCAGAAACCTTTGCCTGATCATTTGTTATCAATGATCAATCATTTTGTTCCCTGCTCATTCTATTTTTCTCTTCACTAGTTAAAATTAGTTCACTAATTTTAATAGAAACATGTCTGGTCAGGCATAATTAGTAAGTAGCCTAGGGAAGTGGTGTATCCAAATAGCAGTTAGCAGGTTTCTGATGCGGCAGGGTAATTTTGGTTGATTCAAGAAGCAGGAGTCTTTCAGCTGAGAGGGAACACTGAAGAATAATAGCTTCTTCTAAACATCAGGAGATTAATCTAAGTCCCATCAAAGTAAGAAGAAAGACTCCTATTAATTTTAGTAGTTCTTTGATTGGGTCTGCACTAAATCTATTGCAGGATGAAGGTGGGTACTGCAGTTCAATTTTATGTTTTAAATTAAACTCATGCTGTGTTGTTACCCAAGAAAATTGTCTAGAGCTCTGATTTTGAGAAGATACAAGCACATTTACAACAAAATATATATGGGAAGGGCATAAGGACATACAAGCACTTTAGAATAAGTATGTCTGCAAGTGAGAATTGGAAATAAGGGAAAAAATGTTAACTGTTTTATTAATGTTACAGAGCTATTATCATGAAACCATGATAATTTGAAAAAAAAATATTTCTGTGATTAAGAAAACGGGAATTTCAGAGGAAAGGGGCACAAGTTTCAACTTCAACCTTGAATCCAGTGACATATAGTATATGCAAATTAATTCTATTTCTCTGTAGAATGAGCACAGACCTTGTTCTAACAAGTACTGTCTGTAGAAAAAGAAAAATAGTGGCTGCAAGTTCACAGGAAACAGGTAGCTCTAGATTATAATAAAATATATTGTACTGGAAGAAAAAGCTTTATTTGAGAAACTCTGTCCTGTCATTAGTGCAATTTATAACAAGTGACATAAAGATACTCCTTACTGGACCTGGTTAAAACAATTTAAAATCACTTATCCTGCCTTATACAAACAAAACTATGGTATGGTTCAGTCAAAGGCCTTGTGCTGTTCTTATTCACTGCAGTAGATTTTTATTATCCAGTGTATATGAATTTACATTGCCTTTAGAAATAGCTTTCTACCAATGTAGGCTTTTTTAAAAATAGCAATGTGGATTAAAAATAAAGCATAAAGCAAGCAGGATTGTCATCTCATCATGTACATAAATGATACTGAAGCTGAGTGAAAATGCCAATAGTTTTGAGCTAACCAACATCTGAATCTGTGGAAACATAACTCCAAATTTTGCAGCTAAGGGATAGATCATGTTTTATATTTGTCTTCTCATACCACCTCTCAGTAAAGCACTTCCAACAACACTTAACAGAGTGCAAGAGAAAAAAATCTTTGCTACAAAGTTGTCATCTAAGAAAAGAAGCTGTCTTTCAGGGCCACAGTCAGTGTAGGTGGAGAAAACTGCTGGCAATAGTGCAATTTCTCTTCATGGAAAGGTATAAGCTGGAAAATATTATTTAATAAGACACAGCAGAAGTAAGATTGTTTTCTGAAGTTTATAGATTAGCATAGCTGCATTGACCAATGTATAAATTAAAACAATAAAGGGCACCTGGAGCCTGTCATATTTATGACAGGGACAGAGTCATTTAATCATGCTTTTAATCTTGGCAAACACTGTCTTGAGAACAAATATTTGTTTCTCCACTATTTTTACCAGAGTTTATTTCAGAGATTTACATTATACTAATTCTAGCCTAAAATTATTCACAAACAGTTTATTTCCTTCTTCACTTTGCCAGTATCATTCTTCTAGTAGAATTCCTAGTTTCCCCACCCTATCAATCTACTCTGTATAATTTTTTGGAGAAGTAGATATTTTTTCAGTTCGCATTCACCAGTCTTCTATTTCCCTATTAACCATACAGCTCTTTGCTACCCCCACTCAATTTTTATCTGCAAGGTCTAGTACAATAACACGTCTGTTACAGCAGCCTAACTTGAAGTTTCCTAGAATTGAGGTTACTTTCTTCTTTATCAGAACGCAGAATCATTCTGTGACCACGTAATATAGAAAGGACTTTTTTTGTCTCTTCTGTTATTTCCAGTAGTTCTCAGATTGCAGAGAAAAAATGTATTATTCCATGAATGACCTTGTACTTCAAACCAATAAATTTATATCACTGCACACTTGGACTAAGTCTAAAGGGGCTGTCGTTTCTTCTATCTGCAAATTATCTAAAGATATGTAAAGTAAAAGCCTATGTTTCTGTTGCTGCATGATAATTTTTGACTCCACAGTCAGAATCAAAGTTCTGTTGAAATATACACACTTGTCAAAGGCACAGATCCCTGCCATATGGAAAAAACATTAAATAAACTGTTCCTATGAGTATGTACATGGTAAGTGGCTGCATTGCACAATTAAATATTTCAAGTACTACTGTGAGCACTCACTGTACAGAGTTAGCTACTGAGCTGAAATTTTAAAGCAGACATAGAAAGCTTGAATTCATCAAAATGACTTGGAGATATCTGGAACACAACACTTTCTTAGTAAGTTAGTCCTTCGGGTTCCAGTTCTAGGTGGAAAATAGAACTAGAAATGTTCAGCTAAAAAAAGTATTTCAGCCTGAATTCTTAAAGTAAGAGAAAATATTGCTTAAAATATTCATCTGAATCAAAAGAAAAATGCTTCTTTTCTATCATAGTATTATGGAGAAAGTGACATTAGGTGGTATACCACTGAGAGGAAAAAAAAAAAAAAAGAAGAAAAGAAAGTTTGTGTTTATTTTGAAAGAATAACCTCCTTAAGGTGACAGAAGTAAAGATACCAAGAAAAGAGCAACCAAAATTGTCAGAGTTTTATCAAAACCAATTCACAGCTACTTGGTGTTTGTCCTTCACTGAGGAGGCACATTCTTAATGAAGAGAAAAATGATTGATGGAAGGACCAGTAAAGAAATTACAAACAGTAATTGCTAGTATTTATATAATATATGATGTCTTGAGAAAGGAAGGAAGGTAAGTTAATAGACCAAAATAGAATCTTCTAGTTTGTGCAATTTATATATATATGTATATATATATATTATATATAAAATATTCTTATTGGGTTCCCTTCTGTCAGTCAGTCAAATTTTAATACCCGAATAGGGATGCAGAAGCCAGGATAAGAAGGTAGTGGGAGAATCTTACCCACAACCTTGATCATGATGATGACTCAGTATGTTATTATTCCTTGCAGAAATAATATTGGGAAACATATGGATCTGGTTTTGGAGCAAAACATCAACCTAGCTATGAAGTGCTGGACACAGAGCCAAGGAATGTTTCAGTGCTGTTCGTTTATGCGATTAGATTTGTCAGAGCAGGTAGCTCACTCTCCAAATCAGACGGATTTGGATTGGCTGGATCCATTTTACTTACATGGAACAGTTTTGTGTTTTCCATTACTATGCATTTGGACAGAAATGTGCTGAGGACTATAAGACGTGCCTCTGGACCTCTCCAAAAGTAGAATTTGTTTCTAAGACTAGGAGCTGAAACTTATATCAAATTTATTAAGTAGGCAATAGAAATACATGGAAGTGCTTTCTACTTAGCAGTACTGAAAGAGCAATGACCCACTGCAATATCTAATTCACATAATACTGAGAGTAGCTGCCTAGGAAGAGTGAACTTAAGTTGATGGCAATGTATATGATCTCATCCTTGTCAAGGAACCCATTAAGGAGCTAAACCTGACACACAACTGGGTTAGCAGGATCTCTTGTATAACATCAGAGTTAATAAAATAATAACACAAATGCACTACATAATCAGAAATAAATTGAATTCCATCAATTTTCTGCTCACTTTCTATTTGTCCCATATGTGTTTTTTTCTCCTAATAGAAAAGGATCCATCTTCTTTCAAAGTATCCTTGAGACAGGAATTTCCAATTCAATTTCTGTAAGACAGTGGTTTTAGATTTTAAAGTTTTAAACAAGGAGTGACCTTATGAAACAGAGTGCAGCAGTAGGTTTAACTAAGTAAAATTAATTTCAAGTTAAAGGAAATGCATTAATGAACACATGTATTTTTAAATGAATATAGCAGATTTCCACTGTTTGTTGAGAATATCCAGAAAAATCTGTATAAAATGTAGAGCTATGTAAGACCTCTTTCATCATCTAGTGAGGAAGCTTTCAAGATTTCTCCTTGATAGATACAAGCCCTGAATTTCCATAGAAGCACATATCTAACCAGTATTCATTTGAAGTCTTCAAAAAATATTTGGGTGCATTTGTACAGTATCGGTGTATTTATGGAGGGTGACTCGTAATGTATTGCCTCCTCCCTGATATGAAATATATCCTTTAAAAAAAGCACCCTACTTCTAAAGACTGTTTCTATAACTGTTGTATAACTCAGCACTGTCTTGTAGAACTGATCACTACAAACTTTCTTACGGCTAAGGCATTTTGCTGTGTTAGTTTTGTAATGTCCAGCAATCCTTTCCTTCATAGGGAATCACTGCAAATACATTAAATTCCAGCATAGTAGTAACAAGAGTGGAAAGACAAATGTACTTAATAAATAGTGCTATTAGTAAACATGACTAGAAGAGTACGTCGACAACTTGGCAATGTGTAGCATGTTTTCCTTTGTGCAGGATAGAAAGCACAGTTAAGAATGAGCAGAAGTACAGTAAGTTCCATGATCCATTCCTCTCCCATTCACACAGTTTTCTGCTGGTCGAGCAAAACCCAAATCTAGCACAACATCCCAGAGTTCACAAGTTCATATGAGCAAAACATGTTCCTAAGCAGTCAGCTTTTCCTGACTGAAAGTGAGCACTAACCTAAAACAGCAATGTTCTTGCATGTACTCAGCATGAGTCACATTCTCAAAATTTTAAGCAGGAATCTAAAGACACTTACCGGTAACAGAAACAGAAATATGTCCTAGCTTATTTCTTTAGCCTAGAAAACATTAATTTCTCATAAAAGGGGAGGAATATTTTCAAGAGAATTTAGATAAAGCTATAAACTAGCCACAATCCCTAGTTAAGCTTCTCTTTTCAAGTATCACTTCAATAACAGGGGAAAAAGAAGTGTCTTCCTTCTTTCAATCTATTACTATATAAGTAATTTTGGATTCTATATCACTAGCTGTTTTATCTTGGCTCTTTACAGAGAGACCCTCTCATGACCACTTGATATCCTGATAAACCGTCAGATGGCTACTACGGGTAACTTTTGAAGGGATAAGTTCTAATTGCTTGGCTTAGGAAGACAGAAAACAAAGAGATGGGGTATAGAGGTGTGGATTTTGTTTGTTTGTTTTTGTTTTTCTGTTAGAAATAAGATTGAATGCTATTACAGAATTGTATGAGCTTAGGCAAGTGATTTGACTAAGCATATCAAAGAAAGAGGCCTGGTTTTCAAAGCCAAGCAAAACCAAAACATGCTTAAGTGCAATATTAAACTGACTTTTTTCTTCTGCACTGAACATGTTAGCTGTTAAACTATAGAGATTTGTTAATTCTTTCGTTCTCCGGGTCACTGCACATCTAATGGTTCTGTTTGAAGGGGAACAGAAGGGCTTAGGAGAGTCCCCTTACAGAGCAGCTCTATACTGCCACTTTAAAAAACATATTCGAAAGAAATTGGTTTAAATATCAAAATTATATCCCTGGAGAATGCTTCAAATATTAACCTGTTGCACAGGGAGAGGCATCAACACCATATCCTCTATACCTTACCTAGAGGAGTATTCAAATGAAACCTCTCAGATTGGCCCTTCCAGGCACCAGGGGAAGTTAAATGCTACACTGTGAACATGGTTCGCTGAATAAAGCTAAATACAGTTATTTCAGAATTTTAAATGAAAAATGTTGGAGTGGGCCCATTAGCTGCCTAGGTCATAAATTCATAAAACTATGAAGACTTTTTTATGACAATAAAGACAAAATCTGACTTGAAATGACAAGCATAACATAGGAAGAGAACATTTAAAATTATATAAGGCATCTAGAAAAAAATCTTCATGTGCTGTTTAAACACCATGTTGAGTATGTTATACATTCTCAAAGTGATGTGTCTGCCTGAAAGTATATGGAAGTTACAGTGACCCTAGGTTATCCATCTCAGTATAAAGAATGTATGTAAGTGCTTGATACCCTTTTCATGTTCTCTCTTTAATCTTTTGCATCAAAATGTGCATAAAGTCACTTCAAAAGAATTTCTCTGTAAATCTTTGCAACAATTAACATCAAGCTCTTGCTTTAACAAATCATCAGCAGAGAGAGCTTGCCAGTTCTGATAGCTGTGATCTGATAGCTTCAGACCCAAAAGCATCTTTGCTAGAACACCTTTTCAACATACATATACCAGGTTTTGCACACCTGTTTTGATGATACATTCTGCCATCCCACTTGTCTTTTATGTGATTGCTGCTTTTGATGTTGTAAAGGCAATAGGCTTGATTTTGATAGTTATTTCCTGGGATTTGTGCACTGTGATTGCTAATCTATTACAAAAGATATTCTCATTATTTCAATAAATCATAACTTGAGCTAACTTTGCTCTTATCTGTCTTCTTTTGACTTATGAATTCTGCTTTTCATTTCCTCTGAGCTCTTTTACTAATTGGCAGGTGGTCCTGATGTGGTTCACTACAGCAACCTCTCTGAGGTTACTGTCTGACTCTCCAGATGTTTAATTTCATCATTTTGATATGCCTCAGTGACTTTCTAGGCTAGCTCTCCCTAGCACTGGTACATGAATCTCCCTCTTTGGTCCTTTTCTCCCATTAGAAAAAGTGATTTGTTGTTGTTGTTGTTGTTGTCTCTTACATATGAATTAATTCCCTCGGCATTAGCTTTGGGATTTTAAAGAAGCTTTCACAAGGTTATTGTGGAAAACCTTCAAATCTCATTCCACTCCCCTCTGTAACAGGAACCTTTTTGTGACATTGTATATAATTATGATGCCTGATAGGATGACATACTCAAAATTCAGCTTTACCTTGTGATCCCTAGTTTAACTCAAAGTTCTTGATTTACAGACATACAGAAAAAAGTATGAGAGAGATTTATGAACATTGCAATTGTCTCAAAATTTTGGAGTGGGAAACACATTTCATTTATTATCTCTGGGTACTGCAAATCTTCCTTTTTTGATACTTATGACACCTAGAATGATAAAAGTTCAAATCTGTAATATTTTGGCAAGGAATCATTTTACATGCCCTGAAAAAAGAACATAATAATTGTTCTGCAATACCTGAAGACTCCTGTAAATTGTCTTATGCTGCCAGATTTCCTTTATTGCATTTTTCATGCCATAGATCTGTGAATGAACAACAGCTTTTAAAATGACACTCACTTATTTTAATACATTGCTGTACACTTGACAGCCTTGAATTAAGTTGATTTACTTCCAACTCTGTAATATCTTGGCTACCATAGCTAGGCAAATAGCTGTGTTCAGCTACAAATGGAAGTGATTTATTTTATTTACCAATTTTGATTGATAAAAATATTTTAATCGTTCTCCAGCTTCACCCACTATTAAAACTTAAACTCAAGTGCAGACATAATTTTTAAGATTCCAAATCTCTTAAGACTTTTGAATAAAGTAGATATCAAAATGTCAAGTTTCAAAATATCAAGGGTCAAGTTTCAATCATTTTCAAAGCCAAAAGCCTACCTATACAAATTTCCTGAAAAGAGTTAGGGATTTGCTCACATTTGCATTGTCCACAAAAACTTGAGATTAGCATATGAACTCAGCATCCTGAGCTGAGTTCAGATGCTGAACTGAGCTTAAGAATATCTACTTAGAGAGTGAAATACATATTAAAATCAGAACTAACTTAATTGCTAAGAGTATTACTATCTTTCATTGTGATGACAATTTCAACCACACAAAAGGTCTCTTTCTATTAGATGTTCTTCATCTATTCAATGAAAGTGATACAGATCAAGTACTTAAAGTAACAGCTACACCAGTGATTTTCAAGGTGTATATTATCCCAGGATGATAGTAGTCAACAGGTCCCTCTTTCTCGTATTCTAAAAAATAGATTTAGAGAATATATCCATATACCGTACTTATTTTTGTTTCCCTGAAAGGAACTATTTAACTTTCAAAAGCAGAGGAAATGCTAAGCCAGTCATCTTAGGCTGGTTTGCTGCTTTCTTCCTTGTCTAAAGTTACCTTTCACCACCAAAGATGCAAAAGGATACTTTTTAAGCATTATCATAAACCTTCATCATACTTTCATCATTAGATTTGCTATGGGAAATGAATTAGAGGCAGGAATATACAAAGTCATATTCTAGGCTAAAGAGTGCCTGGTAGTGTCACCTACCTGTGTGAAGAACTTTTGCTTGATTTATAGCATTTTCTGTGACTAGACACTTACTAGTATTCTGGTGCCTAGTTTTAAAAAAAAGAAAGTTTAAATAAAATTATTCAAATGTAATTAAGTCAATATTTCTAAACATAGGTATTATGAGCTCTTTTTTTTTTTAATATGACTCATTTTCTTAGTAATCATCATGTATTTTTTTAACAAAATATGAAGCTACAAAGTGCTTTCCTACCTTGAAAGTGTGACCTTTCACAGTGTAAATGGAAACACAGGAAAAAAAAATAAGTAGCTTCCAGGAGATATGGGATCATGAGCAGACACTTGGAAGCACCTATGTTTGTTAGAGAATTTGGGTATTTATCTGTATCCAGAACTGCAGTTAAGAATATCTTTCCAATATAAGAAAAAAATTAAAGCTACCACTCAGTACTGGAATTAGCTTAAAACGAGATACTTCTTACATCAAAAAGACCAAAAAAAAGAGGAGTTTAAGATGATATTTGGTTCTAATAGACAGCTATTAACAACACTACCGTAGAGGTTCTATTCCTGAAGTATGAGTCCATCCAAAGACTAATGGAGCAGTCAGATTTATGTAGCTTATGAACTTTAAAAACTTTATATCATTGTTATAGCTGAGAACACTCTTGAGCATGCAGTCATGGTTGTGTGAATTTTAAGCCAGAGTCTGTCCAAGCATATACTCTTGTTCCAATAACTGGCAATACATGGGCAGCATGAGATACTGCAGATGAAACTAGTGAATTGAGAATTCCCTGATGAGATGGAATCTGGAATCTGGCATCTCATCCGCTCTGTCCATTAATTTCGGCACAGAACACGAAAAGACTCAGTTGGCAGGAAGACAGGCTGCACTGCAATAATGAACAGTGTGCATGCTACAACCCTGTGTAGGTCTGTACTTACATCTAACTTTGTGTGCCCTGATCTACTAGACTGAGAAAGAGTAAATGAAAGCACATCTTTTTTTTTTTTTTTTTCTTGTTCTATGCCTGTCTAAGTGGAGGATACTGTTGTATTTATGATTGATAATGTCATATAGTAGCACAGATCCACCTCATTATACTTTCAATCCATCTTATTCATGAGATTATTTAATAAATGGCACCCTCTTCATAAGAAAGCCATAATCAATGTGCATAAACTAATTTTTATTGGTTATAATTATACAAGGTCATTTTATTGGTGCAGCTAGGTTGATAGATATCTCTGTAATTGTTTTCAAAGACACAGACAACTATAATAGAATTAAGTAACAAGGGATTGATTCCAGCTACATCAAAATCAATTCAAACTGATGGCAGAAACTCACAAAGAGATCAACAGACTTAAGGCTAAGTCCTAAAGTAAAAGCAGCTTTAGAAAAAAACCTTTTCTCCTCAAATTCTCAGTTTGCTATATTTTTAATAGAAAGAAAATATTAAAAGTTTTAAAGTGGCAGTATTTTTATAACATAGTCGTAGCACAGACATATATTTAAAAAAAAAAGTCATTGACACGGTTTTGTCAATTGTGGATCTTTGATGATGCTACAAAGCTGAAAGGTTAACATGTTATTTAAAAAGGAGAGAAAAACTAACCCTTTATTTCAATGTGACAGATGTACTTGCCTTGAGCACTAACAAGGCATAGCTAATTACTGATACAGTTGCAGAAAAGGGACTCTGACAGTCATGATCTATGAACAAATTTGTCTTCCAAGTGACAAGTCAAACAGAGGTTACTGGGGAATATTGGGCACCGCCAGCACAGTGGGTGGGTTATAAAAAATTTCTGCACTTTCATTTTTATTGCTATAGGGAAAATATTTCACCTTCATCTCAGATGATGTCTGAGACCATTTCATGCTTTTATTCATTAAAAACAACAATATTTCTTTCCAAAAATTGCCAAAAGTTTTTAATCCAGTGGTTTCTTAGAAGCTCAGTTTTATTATTTTTTTATATGATCTATCATACAGTATCTGTTTTAGAAAGATCAACTGATGAACAGCTAAATAATGCATCATAAAAATAACACCCTCAGCTTTTTGAAATTAGAACCTATAAAGATATACATCTGTATTTTGAAAGTATCTAAAGTCTTACTTGTCTCGTCATTTAAAATGTAAGGCAATTTCTGAGAATTTGCACTGTAGTGAAAGTAAATGGTAATAAGCTGATGCTAATGTAAAAAATCAGATAATTCTATAAGCAAATCCAATTTATACCAAATATAATAACTGAAACAAAGTGAAAAGCACATAGCTAAATACTCTTGCCATTATCTCTGCTTGAGTCTACAGTCCTCATTTTTAGAGTTTCATTTTTGAGATAAAAGCATTGTAAATTCCTTTCATCTAGGAAGAGTTCCGATAAGACCAAGTTAAAATATTGTTCTTTATCAAGATGAAATAGTTATTTTTATTTGTGAATAATCTGTATAATAATGTTATAATTCATGATGCAGAATCAGTGCATCTGAAAGGTATGAGGACTGAAATATTAATATGCAGGATTTTTTAATCAGCATATATTCTTGTAAAACAAACTTGTTTCTAGAATTTATTCTGCATATATTCTGCATTCTTTGAGCAGAGAACAGAACTGAATCTAGGTCCGCTGCTCTATGGGCAGTGGTTTTAATCACTATACTATTGTAAACAAAAAAGGCAAAAGCCAAAACTACTCTTTGAGTGGAAGTGGTTGAGTTGAATTCACTGCTGTCTATGTTCGGTACAAATAGAGGCTGCTTACATGAGGTAACCTGCAGGATGTTGCACAGGGCAGAGATGTGACTGAATGTCCATCTGGAAGCAGGACAGTGCTTCTAGGCATACTGACCTAGGTAAAGTTTGTTATCATCCTCTAGAGCTTCTCAGATAACCTAGACATTCAACAAATATCTCCTCTCTTCATGGATTTCATAAAATTAACGTTAAGTACTTGAGTGCTTTTGCTTTATTTCTTAAGCAGTGTGCACATTAAAAAGCATAAATAAAAACAGATTTAAAGAGTATCATCTTTTTTCATATCATATACTTTTCAACTGATATTTAAAAACGTGCTGAAGATTTTTCAGCAACATTGTAATGAACTGAAATACCATAAGATATAAAATGAGGGTTTCTTCTTCTTCTTCAGATTTATATTTTGACAACTAATATATCACATCAACCATATATACACTCAATTTCATTATTACAGAGCAAGAAGTATTTAGACCGTGTTGTATCCAGTAAGTGAATTCCCAAGCAGCAGCTGCTCGATGGTTTATGCCACCCCTGACTCTTATAAAACAGTTCTGGCAAAGATCCCTAGGATATTTGAAAAAAAAAATCTTTTCTACAGTTCTATTAACTCTCTGGGGAAGCTGAGAAGATGCCCCAGCTGACCCACTCCCCAATGTGGTGTTCGTGCTCTGCTGAGCAAAAACAGGAAAGTCCCCTGTTGGAGTGAGAATTGCAGGGAAGTACTGTGGGAGTTGACAGACCATATGTACCATATGTACAGGGCGGAGTTGGGTACTGCCCTTCACAAGTTGCAAGAAAGAAATGAATAGACATGAGAACCACTTATTAGTGCAGCTACCACTACTTACTCCTTCAAACCTGACCTTCTATATCAGGGCATGAATTGCATCCTTAACAGCTGGGGACTGCATACTACCTGACATTATGTAAATGGTGTCAATTCTCCAAACAGGGAAGGCCCCAAAGGATTTAATTTTATTAATTTATTCTGGTCCCAAAGCCTTATCTTTAAAATGTGCATGCTTGTGAGTTACTAACAGAACAAAGAAACCCCAACTTTTGTCAAAGACTAAGAATTCTCACTTCACTTTCCACAGAAACAAAGTACTTGCACCATAAAATAAATCAAGAATATTAATGTAATATTTTTCTTCTTTTAGCTAAGGGTTCAATCAGACAGAATTTGATGATAATGTTTGTGCAATGACTTCTTGTTAAACACTCATTCCTGTCTGAACTGATGATCTCTGTCCGCTAGTATAGTCCTGGGACCACACTGTAAACTGGCAAACTAATCCTGAATAAGAGTAATCCTTCATTTATCAAGAGCTGTGATATATTCTGGGTAAACCCTGAAGTATAACATGAGGATACTATGTTATATTCCAATGAGAATTAAATAAAGGGCTAGCTGAAATACTGTTGTCAGCACAGCATCTGTTCATATGATCTTTTAGTCATAATAATAGTGTTAATTCTCAGTATATCAAAGTAGACGTGGAAACTAACACACACAGTGCACCTTCTGAATATTCCCTATGAACTGCTCATGAGCAATCTGCAGGCCAAGAATTTATGCACTGTAGAAATAAATGAATATTTTTTGGATAATGAATAAATCTAAGTATTCTGCCATATGTTTGTGGACAACCGGTGAACAGAAAAAAATGTTGGTGAAATTTAACCCAATAAATAATTCATTACAAATTACTTGCATACTCTAAATTTAAACCCACAGATTTAACTCTCTCTAGGTTTCTTTTTTAGAAGTAGCACTACCACCCAGTGCCTTCATGCATTATATACTCTGCCATCATGATTGGTTATCATCAAAAGCTTTACACCCAGCCAGCAGAGGAAGAGAGCAATCCCTTCTGGTCAAAATGTTAAATCAGGTTACATCTCACCTCACTATTCTGAAGCTGAAAATATCTGCATTTGAATGACCAAGCTTCCCAGACAGATTACAGGATAGAATAATCCAGTGGTGCTTCATTTGACTTCATCTGTTCTTTGTAACCTGCCACTGCTGAATTTTTAAGAAAAACTGACTAGGGCTAGGGAACCAGGCACAATGAAAGTCAACATTATCATCTCTTTCTCTCTGCAGGTCAATAGTTCAGCATCACCACGCCTGAATAAGTAGCCTCATTTCTGAAACCTATTTCTAAATGTAAAATTTTTATCTAAAAAGCCAATCTGGTGACCATTTTAATGCCTTCAAGGAAAGGAAGTTAGAACAAAGCAAAGGAGAAGAAGATAGAAAAGAGCCTCCACTATACCCCTATCTGGAGAGAATAAGTATTTAACATGATGCTTGTTACTCAGAGTACTGCAAGTTTTTGCATCATACTTCCCAGAAAGGTTTGTCCGAGTGCTCCATTTTGCTTTAGCAACCTATGAGTGGCTTCATGAATAATGAAGAAAACTGAACGAAAAAAGATAACTTGCTATGTACGCGGACCAGGCAAAGACTACAATGAGTGTCCCTATAATAATTCAGAAATTCAGTGATTTGTTATGCACAATAGTAACACATACAAATACTTAATTAGCATTTTTTTTTGCATTACACTTTACCTTAAAACTTAATCTTGTAACTGCTTTCTTCATAGACTCCTTGCCCAAATATTTCTGCAAACCTGAGCAATTGGTGTGGATGTTGGTGTACGAATTTTAATTGGTTTGATATGGTCTGGTCCCACTGTAATTCCAGGAAGAAAAATACAGAATGAAACTTAAATACAAACTTATCTCTAAGGCTGTTTTTGCTCAGCTTAGCACAACAGAAAAATTGATGCACTTGGAGCTTAGCTGTCAAGATCCTACATTCTGACAAGCCAGAGAGTCCTCAAAAGAGTCAGTTAAGGGGATTATTCCCTTCAAAACTCATTTTTTTTAATAATCATATCCATTAAATGATAGAGAATCTGCAGTTACCCTAAGAAGTCAATGGAGGTTTGGATACACAAATGCAGAAAAGATAAATATTATCCTTAAAAAAAAAAAAAAAAAATTTGAAAACTGGAAATTTTCAATAAGTAGTACAATGAGTACCAAATGAGTAAAATTTTCAATTGTACTCATTTGGTAATGAGTACAATCAAGGGACACTCACCAGCATTATTTCACCTAGTAGTGAGAGTAAATATTAGGTAAATTTTCAAAATCAATTCTAGCATCACTGTGTATTGTACATTTTCCAGCCTTTTCTTTACAACCTAGCAGCTCTTTAGAATATGTTTCAAAACAAAAAAGCTTGAAGAAATGTTCCAGATGTATATGAACTGTAGGATAGTGTAGTGTGGGGATAAACAGTTATGGCTTGATACATTTCATTTAAAATCTTTTAAATAATTGAATTTTGATAGTCGCATGGAGAATCAGATTAACTCCAGAGATATAACAGCCTACAGTGTCTTAATAAGTGTTTAGTTGAATTTAGGTGTTTAGTTGTAACCATGAATATGTTTCTATATCTATGTCATGAAAAATGTTCACTGCGATATTTGAAGAATGATCGCTTTGTAAAGGCATCCATCCATCTTTTACTATATGCTTATCTCAGTTAATATTTCAAATTAGGAAAACTGCATGAGTATACTTTGGTTAGGTAGGAACAACAGCAATAGTAATCAAATGTACATCTCATACCCTTTTGCTTTTTAGCAAATGTCTTAGTGGCATTCCATTGTTTAAAGATCCAACTCCTGAAATCTTCTAATTACAGTGAAATACTTGAAAAAACATTAGATTTCTAATCACTATTTTTGTGGTTAGAAAATCTTTAGAGCACATCTGAGCAAACCAGAAGCATAATAATAATAATAATAATAATAATAATAAAAATAAAGGATGTCATTCTCTTTTCCTCTTCCTCTCTCTCTCTGACTGTTATTTTCAACCTAATGTCATAATTTACTGTGGACTCATGTTTCTTGAAGGTTTCATAATAACAAATGAAGTTAGCACTTAATTCTTATTTTTGGTTGTTCTACTTATACTATATCTAGGAAATACATGATAACATTTATTTTGCACTTTCTTTCTGTTAAAAAAATGGTAGGAAATACTGTTAGAATATGGTCTAGAGTTTTAAGACTAAGATTTTGTGACAATTTATCACCTACAGCACTAAACACCTACAGTACTAATGGTTGTACCAATTGGTAGTCTTGGAGAAGTCCCTTAAATGTTCTACACTTCTGTTTACCCATGTAAAATCATCTATTTCAATAACACGTTTCAATGTGGTTTTCTTGTTACTTTTGATGAAAAGTCTAATAGTAATAGGCAAATGACTAGTACTAAGATATTTTTCACACATATGCACAGTAGGTGCTCTTTGGGTAAAAGAACAGAATTTTGCACTAAACTCTTTTTCTTTTGGTACTACTATCTTCTAAAGAGCAGCTGATGTAGGTGATTTATACTACCTTGTGTATCTAAGGAATTAACTGAGAAAAACCAGGATACAAAGCTACACAAAATAAGGTTAAGTAAAGTCAGAAAGCAGGAAAAATAAAATGTATAAGCCACAAAGCTAAATAAAACAAATCCAGGAAAGAGAAGAGGCAAAACTCCAGCTGCTCACTGCAATATTGAGCACTGCAATTTTGATCCAGCTGCATGTAATAAGTCATTCAAAATCATTTCAAATCAGTCCATCAATAATCAGCTTTGACTCTTTCCTTCTTTTCCTTATGAAGTAAAGTTAACATAAGAACTGATTTCCTAATCAGAACTATTTATAAATCTATCTGCACTTGACTTTTCAGAAATGCTGACCAGTCATGTTTTCTATTCAGAGTTTCTGACAAAAATCTACAAGCGAAGACCATAGTATCAGTTCTGTTAATCAACGGAAGTTTATAAAAACTTGAGTTTTTTTGAGTTTGCATTTTACACAAACAGGCTCATTGGCGAGATAACCACAAGTTTCTCTTTCTCTGTAGAAAAGAAAATAATATTCATACATTACTTTATTTTTCATCTTTATTATGTTTCCTCACAATGTTTTTACAATTAAGCTACAACACTGTAAATTTACTGATCTTATAGGATTCTCATTATGCATATACTTTGAGTATATAGGATGTGTATATAGAATAACTTCAGAAAGAAATCAACACAAAGGGAATCAAAAGACAGACAAACTCCATTTTAGGTGGCAATCCTATGGTGAGAGATGGCTACTGTGAAACAGGAAAAATAAGATAGAATTGTAATACTGTAAATAGATGTACAAAAACAGAATTCAGAGCTAATTTATGAGGTCACACTCAGCTCCAGACACTTTTTGTCATTTCAGGTTTTAGGTTTAGCTACACTTAAAGGCTTGTCCTTTGTTATTTGATTATCAGTTTCACATTCAGAAATTTCTAGAACATTGTAAAGCTTACCATTAAATGCTACGTTGAATAAAATAAAATAAAATAAAATAAAATAAAATAAAATAAATAAAATAAAATAAAATAAAATAAAATAAAATAAAATAAAATAAAATAAAATAAAATAAAATAAAATAAAACAAATCTCCCACTAGGATTTTGGAAAAATATATCCAGGAGTCAAACTAAGCTCTATCTCTTTTTTGTTTTCCTGTTTTGCTCCAAAATGATCAGTACAATATGTTATGGAAGTAAATTTTAACTCTGATCAACAGTAAAGGAGGTCAAGCTGTGGCAGTTATATAAATCTAGTGAGGTTAACTAGCCCATAAAAAATAAGTGCTGAAGTGTTCATTTCTCAGTGGGTTTTACTGCTGGATGACTGGCTTTTCCTTTTCTACCCCTTTTATTATGAGCTTCTTCAGAAAAGAAAATTCTAAATGATTTCTGGGGAAGAAATAAACAATAAAAGTTATTGCAACCTTTATATGATATGTATTATTTGTCTCTACCAGAATGAGTCAAAGAGACTTCTCATATTTTTTTCTACAGTGAAAAAGTCAAAAATAGACCAAGTGACATGCTACTAAATTTTGTAGTACAATAATAATATATACTTTTTTTTTTCCAGAGTTTTGATTTTGTAATTGCAATGTCTTTTAAAATTGTTATTTTGAAAATCAAAAAGATAAAATATGAATCTAGGAAATACCTAGTTATCAGTGGTAATCACATCTTCCTTTCTCTACCAAGCAGTGGTGGAACATTAGAATCTGACCCTTCATTATTCCACTGTTGTAAAATATATAATATCTTCTCTTTTCCTTATATTAAACATACTTTCTACTGTTGTTTTATTTCACTCAAAGCAATGCTGGCAATTTTTTCCTATTTTATGTAGAGGAAAAAATTGAACATGGACTAAATTTCTGGTGACAGAACTTTTGTCTTGAGAAAGGCATTTAAATTTACCTTATTTTTTCTTTATTTTATTTAATTCACAGTCATATCTCTTCAGCTTCCAAATATACAGAATGAACAAAACAAAAATCATGTACTTGTCTTAGTACATATTTACAACAACTATATTTCTGAAAAAAGATGGAAAATGAAAAAACATTCAAATTAATTTTATGTTATTTCCTTTAAAAAGAGATGATTTTAGCATTGAATTAAAATTTCATTTTATATAGGCTCAATTGTACAATGTTCAGAGTCTTTAGGAAACGGAATTCTATCTTTAATGACTTACATAGTCTTGTGAGTCAGGGGAATTGTTCATAAAAGAAAAATTAAGAGTACAGTTAAAAGGTTTACCTTAAAGGTAGACATTCCTTTAAACAGGTAAATCTCTCACAATTCCCCCAGAATCAGAAGGCTTGTGACCTTAGTACCAGCTGAACATCTTGCCCTCTTGCTCCATCCTGCCTATGTTTTTTAATTGTTTTAATAGTTAAATAGTTAAAATAGTTGAAATAATCAGACTCTACATTTCTTAAATGTAATGAAAACCTGCATGAGAAAGATCTGAGCCTGACTATATTCTGCACAGTTTACTGAATTTAAAGAACAGGTCTAGATCTCCAGTTGTTACATCAATTTCTTCCATTGACTTTTCACAGGGCAGCTGAGATGTTGCTCTTGTTTGTTTTTTGGCTGTTCAGTCTAATTCAAGTACAAAATCTTCTAGACAAGCTAGCTTTTACAGAGTGTGTGCAGCCTCCATCTGGTATCACAGTACAGCTAATAAACAACAACCACAGGATCCCAGGGTGGAGTTCCTCTTCACTGATCTACTCTTCTTGTGTCTACTGAGAAGTTCCTTACAGCTTTCTGTAAGACTGGAGGAAATGCTTCACCAAGGAAGCTAATGATCTCTTCACAGAAAAGCAGGAATGCCTCAACGGGCAAAGAATTAAACAAGAATGCTAAGTACATGTTTATGAAATAAGAGATATCCTCAGATAGAAGTCATTACGATAAATAACCACTGCTCATCCAAAACTATTTCTCTGCAAAGAACACATTGATTTTTAAGTGCTTGAAATCAACGGGAACTGCTGCTTAAAAACTGATGGTGCAATATGGCGTATGTTATCAATGGTTTACATTTATTCTCTGCACTGTCTGAGATTTTAAGTTAACTGTCTTTTGGATTAGTTGTTGAACTTCTTGGGATGATGTTTTTAAATTTAAATTTTAAATTTTGTTTTAGGCAAATTTCAACTTGAAGTAACAGCTACAGAGTCTGACCTACACTGGTTCCTTTGGTCAGAAATAATTACTCTATGATTAGATACCTCTCTTCCACTTGAATATGAGATTTTCTCTACTGGCATTTTTTTTTTCAGTTTTTTAAT
>JAUBNY010001046.1:1736062-1748204 GCA_032275445.1 Crypturellus soui
ATACACTCTTGGATATAATTCCAGTTATGGAGGACTGAAATGGAAGGAATCATTGTTTTATATATATCTACCTTCTTAATAGAACCATAGACATAAACAGTAAGGTTTTCACTAACTATACATAAGTGCACATGACATAATATACAAAACTGCATATGGAGAAAACAGACAAATGTTTAAAAGTATGTCTATAGCATAGACTCAGCTTAAATATTGTACTGAGGTCTAGTTAAAAGAATTGGAAAAGAATACTCGAGAAACAGAGAGCAGTTAGACTGGGAAATGAGGGCAAGATGGCAAGATGTTCAAAGAACTTTAAAAGGAAGAGTTTTAGAAGCGTTCAGGACACAATGACGATGACAAAACTTAGGAAGACCTTATCTGGGTGGGCTAATCACATATCAACTATTCTTTGCATATTAGTTTAAACTTTCTGTTAAATTGCTACTGTTGATATCAAATATGTACAGATCATACATTGGAGTCTATGTGGCAGTTCTGATAAAAGTACAAGAAAGTTTTTTTCTTCTTTTCATCAACAGCTAGTGCAGCATCTTTCTCAGAATTCTTTGCTGATTAGAAGATGATTTCCAGAGTATAAATTACAAAGTTTTCCAGAGCTACCTGTGCAATCATATCTTAAATATACAAGTCTTCAGTAAACCTCCAGACTACTACACTTCAGATTATATAGGAAAAAAAAAAGAAGGAAAAAAAAAGCAAGCTATAAAGAAAGCAAGAGTAGTGTATCAAAAGCAAAAAGAAATTAAATATAGGATTTGGCTCATTAATTATGACTTAAAACTAGGCAACTATGCACCTTGTATCTTGTTCCATTGTCTTTTTAGAGAGTCTAACCTGATTTAATAAGAAACTAAATTTGTTTTGAACTTCAGAAAGATGCTATAATTGTTTAGAGCATTTAAAATTGTAACTCATTATATTATTGAAACTGGGTTTAAAAACATTCTGAAGGAATTTCTTTATGTTCCCCATCATTTCTACAGAAAATCCAAATGCCTTCTCATTCAGTTATAAGAAGCAATGATTACACAATCAGATTTTATAAGTCGTCAGGAAAACAGAGAAAATAAACAGAAATAAAATTAAAGAACAAATATATTTTTCTTCTCTTGCTCTTTTTGCCAGCTTACTGCAAGCATGTCACGCACAAGCATGCACACTTAGAAAAGTCTCTACTGCTCTGCCAAGTCTTATTTGTAAAAGGTGGGGTGAAGAGTTCAGGCAGACATCTAAACATCCCCCCCCCAAAATAGCTCTGATTTCTGCATCGCACACGGACAAACAAGGGATGCCTCCCATCGGACTCTCCACAGACCTGTCCCTGTCTACCCTTAGCTCTGTCGTATTCATATGTCTTGTCATGCAGCGGGACATTGGCTGGACCGCTGCAGAATTGCTGCTTTGCAGAACCGACTCGCATCTCAGGCTTTCTGTGACTCCCACAAGCAGCATAATTCCTGATGAAAGTGTGCTCCCTAGTGTTGTAGCGCTACAAAGGCCAGCAAGCTTCAGAGAGGAGCCTGTAAAGGAAATGGGTCTTGGAGCATTCCTACAGCAGATTCCTTCTGCAGGACTTGGGCTGTTAGAATGTCTGTGCTACTCCTCCTGACACATTATATGCATGTAGTTTTTAAAATAAAATCCAGCTTCAGACAACTTCCTTTATTTTATTATTATTAGAAAAAAAAGGTAAGAAATATCCCATATTGAATGACTCAGTTTTCAGTCAGGAATAACAAAGATTCTGTGCTTAAAAGGAGTTAAATATCATAGATATTTGAATACATCAATGACTTAGTTTTAGCATTTCTCAGTTCCCATAGCATCTTCCAAACTGCATTGAAATTTGGGTTAACATTTTTAAAATAAGCCTCATAGAGCCCTGGCATGCTGCTGATTCAGCTGTGCCTGTAATCTATTTCACCTGCTGTGCATTACATGGGACAAATGTAGAAAGCAATGTTTTTAGCTCAGAGACACTGCAGGATGGAATTATTCATATTCATCCCTTGTGTGGTCATTTCCTCCCAAATGCAGTGAATCTATGTGATGGTGGGATGAATCTATCTAACTTTAGGCATTTAAAGTTAAGTAGATTTGCAACTGGTCATCCAGTCTACCACTATAGGCAGTGGAGAGAGATAAACACTCCCAGGCAGTGGTCCATTCTGCCTGCTTTAGAAACTTATTTTAGACCGGAGCATATAGGTGTCAAGCTTCCACATGACCAAATTCAAACATGGCAAAATCGACCCTAAGTGCTAAGTCATAAAATTTTCATGTGATAAAATGTGAATACATGTAAAATTTCATATTCTTTCATTTTTCATAGATGTAAATGGCTGCACAAGGAACCCCATACTGGGAAATAACACACACTGTATTTAGTGGTGAAAGCCAAAGTTAAATATCGTTTCTGATAACACGAATTCACACAATACCAGGATTATTTACTGTGATGAAATCACCCTTGAGGCATAACATAAAGATCAAAATCCAGGTCAATGGCATGTCATGGAACTGATCTTGTATCCCATGAGCACCTCAGACATAAATTACTTTTTTGGCGACATCACAGTTTTTTCTCCAGTGGCGGTATGATTATGTTACAAAGACAAAATGGTCATCTGGTGTAGATGGATGTACCTGTTAAATACAAATGAAGCCATTAAAAAAGAGGAACTTTAGAAAAAATTTTCAGAATGGAATCCTGAAGGTACTGGACAAACCCACCCTGTGACTCCACAGTTAAATGAGAGTTTGGAAAGCACAAATACATGTTTGCACAACTCATCCATGATATTCTAATAAACAGGTTATAAATATTTCAGACATAATTAATAACTGATAGAGTTGGAGGCATCTGTTTTGCAGGCACAATCACTTTCTTAATCATCCAAGTGAAATTATATGCCTCTGCAAAAATGGAGGCCTGCATTTTCCAAATGTGGTTACATGTTTAATATTGATATACATACTCATGGAGAATAAATAGCTTGCTATTCAAATAGCCCAGCTGAGTATTACAGCAATGATCATAGTGTAAATCTGATATTTTCTAGAATACTTTTGGAATACTTTTTTGGAATGTTTCTGGGATGTATTTTTGTTTGTTTGTTTTGTCTCTTCTGACATCACGATCAGTAGTTAGGAAATAATTGTCATCAAAGACTTGTATCTCACATAGCAAATATAAACTATACCTAACATGCGTAGACACTCATCTCCCTTTTTGCAAGAATAAAAGATAAACATATTTAAATCTCACAAATATAAAATGATGTGTTTGGGGTAGGTAGATAGATGTATAGGTATACCTAGGCATACCTAAGTATAGAGAGCCTACCTTTCTCAGATTTTCTTCACAAAATACTTTTTCATTTTGTTTCTGATAGTAGTGCCAGTTCCTCATTTTTTTTGTACTTTAGCGCTTCAGACAGTCAAAAGCCAATAACACTTTTACTACCTAAATAATATATAAATATATAAATAATATTTTCATAGTAGAAAATAAGTCCATATTCAGAAGTTTTCACAGATGCATATTTCAAATTCCTCTGAAGTCACTGGGGATCTAGGCAACCATGAGATATATAACAGTGTAGGACCCAGATTCTTTCTGAGTTCTCAATTTAACTTTGAAGATTCAATCTGCATATGGCACATTAGGTTAGGAATGAGAAGACAATGTACCTATATTTGCTCCCTTTAAACTTAGAATGGAGGTTGAAATATCTGATGAAAATCTTGGAAAAAGAAGAAGAGTTCTGTGCACATGCTAGGTTGTGGAGATCAGATAAATCCATGCGATTTATCAGTCCTGTTTATTACTGAGGAAACTATCTACCATTCTGTGTTAGAATCAAAATTTAATTTTAAGTGTAGGACCTTTGTGTTATATTCTGCTTCCATATGCGTATATATGCACACAGAGGTAACAGCAGAAAGGCTTTCATCTGGTGCTGTTAACTGAGATATTAGAAATCTAAATGCCCCATGACTCGTGGAAGTGTTAGAAACTAGAACATGAAAAAGTATGTTGATGTCATTGTTTTGTCACTGTTTCTGTATTTCTCGTGCTGTGTATATGATGGACTTCTGTTTTAAACTTTTGCAAAGACAAGTTAACTCTTCATTTAGGATTCTTTTATAGAAATCCTTCCTATGGTAAACAGGAAACTGTCTTGCAGGAAATACTCTTCTAAATCTGAGTTATGTTTTTATATATAGAATAGGGACATGGCACATTCTCCTTGTAGCCAAAGTTAATCAAACATCATTACATTATTCAGTTTTTCATTTGACTTTTTGCCTCACTCAGATACTTCATGTGATGTCAGATAGAATAAGATTTTGCTTTTATAGAGTATAATCATTATCATTCTTAATTAATCCATTTTGACCTTTTAATTAGTGATTTATGAAGAGCAAACAGAGTGTGATAGCGTGGGACCAATCTGACATTTACTCAAAAGATAATTTAGCTCTTTTAAGATGTCTACAAGAAGGGAAATATAAACAACTAGTGACATAAGTTCATTCATAACACTGGAAATTATTTAAAGATTAATATTCCGGAAGTGCCTAGTTTTGGTTTGTTACTGACTGTACTACATAGTCTACAGGGCAAGAATTATATTTTAGTGAATTGTTGTATACTGCAGCTCTGTTACTCACTTTGAATGACTTACTCTTATCAATTTCTTTCTCTCCTATTCCATTTGTGAGGTTCATAGAGTACTGTCTTTGCCCAGAAATTACCAAGCGCTGCTTGATTTTAAAATGTGTAGTTTATAGAAGGATTTTGTGAGTCTTGGATTTTACAACAGCCTCCTGGTAATAAAATAATGAAATGCTTTCTTTTCGCAATTTGCTTCATAACACAGCCTACAAATCACTTGCTTTCCTACTCATACATGAAAGTCCTGATCCTCTAATGAGTTCTCTAAGGGTACAGGGTTCAGCCCAAATAGAACTCAACTCATGATTTGGGTCCTACCATGGGTCTCTGCTTTTCTTTCCACTTAGGATTTGAAATAGTACAAATGAGCAAGTAAAAAGAATCCCTGTAATTCCATACATTTTAAAGGTAAAAACCTGAAACAATCATTTAGAAGAAAAAAAAAAAAGGAACATTACACATGGGAAGTAATTTGATAAGTGCGAGTGCAGTGCATAGCCTGTATTTGGAGAGAAAAATTACCTTAATTCTATGATTTCAGTGGGAAATATATTGTACAAGGTATGTAAAAGTCAGCTGACACTCACTGTGAATAGAATACTCTAATTGAAGGTATACTTGCTTTTCATGATAAATGATATGATGATTGTATTGTAGGTAATTACAGCAATTTTGAAATGTTTTATATGTGTTTTACATTTGTTATATTAATGCCATGGATTTTGCTTTGCATTAAGAAACAAGATATAACTTCCTCATTATTCTAAAGCAAATGTCATATAATTTGGGGAATAATTTTTCAGCTAGTTCCCCATCCTCCTAGTAGATACATAACCTTAGGTACACAGACATTTTTAATGTCTGTCAAACTCCAATGTCATCAAAGTCTCAAATCACAAAGGCAGGAGATGTCTCAAGAAATGATAAAAATATGTGAAACTTCCTGGAGGATGGGAAGGACCTATCTGCAGTAAAAAATTACTTTTCTCTGTATCCAGCATGATCCATGTGTCATACTGCTGTATTGTGGACCAAGAGACAGTGCGACCTGTCTTCAATATTCACTTTCACTTTGTAGAGGCCAAAATGATTTTCAGAATGGGTTTTTATTCCTCGATCCATAGGCCTAGGTCCACAGGTTCCCTAAAATATCTTAAGCCTACACCCAGCTTTATTGTTAAAAAAAGTCTCTCTTTCAAAGGGAAACAGATAACATTTTAGGAAAATTTGAAGATAGAACACCTTTCTTTTGGCAAAGAAACACAGATGAAACTTTCTCATTGAACTGGAGACTATCAGCTTTAAGTGTTTTGATAGGTGTAAGTTTCAGTCTTCACAATTCTGAAGAAATTTTGGAAAATTTGAAACAGATATAAAATGTTCCAGAAAAATATTCCCTTTTCTACATACAGCCAATGCAAAACAATGGAGAAATGTAGCCTCTCCAAACTAATTCAAAGTTCAGCAACACTCCTTTTATCACAGGTTCATCTTGAATTAACATCTTCATCATTTTCCCTCCTACCTGATAGAGAAGGAAGGTAGGTTGCTATAAGGAGAATGAGCCCTATCATTCTCTTCCTAAAGAAGCAGGCTGATGTAGAGGGAAGAACAGGATTGACTATAAAGTTTGCAGATGGATTATAAGTTTTAAAATTCTGATTGTTTCCCAGAGCTCTCACGACATGCATCATGACAGAAAACTAACATCTAAAATAAAGTAACTCATGAAGGCCAGAGGGCATCTGTCTTTACCATACCTTTCTTTTCCATAGATTGGAAAGATGGTGCAAATGCAGTCTGTAACAATATATTTTGGCCCAGGTGGGTCACCTGTACACTTCCTCTGCTAGGTAAGGACAGAATTTTGAATTTAATAGACTTAATTTCTCATAACAAATGAGGATTCATGGCTATACTCATCATTTGAAACATATTGTAACTCCTCCTCCATATTCTGTCTTATGTCTTTCTTCTCCATCTTATTCACGTGCGTGGCTCTTACTAGCTGAAAAGGCATCTAATGAAACAACGTTGTCATCAGAGTAGCATCAACTATTCCCTTTGACTTTTGTTTTTATAATAGCTCAGGATCTTTTAGCAATTTTAGGTCAGATGATAGATAAAATTTTAATATTTCTGACATTTGGAATTGGAGACATACATTTAAAGCACAGACAATAAGAAGAAATTGACTGGGACTTAGTTGAATTTTTCCCAAAGAAAACATCTCTGTCTCTTCCACCTGCAAATATCACAATAAATAAATAAATAAGGAAAAAAGAATTCTTCAGTTCCAGCTTCCTCTTAAGAAAAAGGATTTCTGTGAACAAATTCTTTGTAGGGACAATGGGAGAGATGATAGAACAATAAAGAAAGTGATTTAATAAAGAACCTGGGAAGATAAACAAGGATGAAGACTAGTAGTGAAAAAGTTAACCAATAGAAAATCTTCCTGATCATGAAATCAGTACAAAGTATGAAAATGACGAATGAAATAATGAAGAACATTTCATTGCTTGATATATTTACATTTTGCTAGGACAAAAGGCTAACTATGACAATAAAAACACATGTAAAACTTAGCAACTTATAAGTCTGTTTCTATATCTAACACCTAAGACTCATTTTTAAAGTGTAAGTAGAGCCCTCTGCTAAGTGGAGCATTTTCTTGCAAACATTAAATGGCCATTCATATTTTGGCAATCAGTAACCCAAAAAATTTACTCTGTGATTCATAAGAAAAATTTTATGAAATCAGACCTGAAGCAGAGGTACTGTACATATTATTTAATTTGCAGGGTTTAACTATTTATCAAAATCCAGTGCCTGGCAGTAAAATCTTGAATTTCTCTCTTTAGTATATTTATGTCACAGTACAAAACTCTTTAGAAGAACAATATTTTAAACACAGAATTTCCTGAGCAATGAAGAATCCATTGAAACCTTCGTGGCTGCATCCCTGATGACAAGAGGCCCTGGTAAGAGGCCCTGATAGGGGTCTTCCTAGATGCCTGATGACCTGGCTCCATATATCTATATGCTATATCCATAGGTAAACTGAGTTTGAGTGTGTTGTCTGACAAAAGAAGAATGAAAAAACTGGGGACAATGAGGCAGGGTACTGGATTTCGATGAAGCTCTCTGAAGACAGGGTAAGGGGGTACGGGGATCTGAGATTAAGAGTTCAAGACCATCTCATCTGGAGATGAAATATCAAAGTGTGGTTTTAGAGTCATTCTGTACATAATTCACTAAGAGGAAAATGTCATCACTGCTCAGAAATGGAACATATGCAAGCACACAGGGGAGCCAGTATTCAGAATAACACAAGTTTGGCCAAAAGAATTTAAAATTGTTCAAGCGAAACCCAGTCTTGACTTTACTGTGCAAAAAGGGAGGTTTAATTTCCTTAATTTGGGGTTTTGTAGTAGTAGTTAGTTCAGCTCAGGTTTCATTGTGCTCTCCTGGTTTCATTTATGAATAACTATTAAAATTATTCTTGCAGTTATAAATTTTTCTTACTTGGCATCTGCCCAGATACCAGTAAAGTAGATAAAAATGGGGACAAGGACAAGTAAACTGCCTTTATCACTTCCAAAGAAATTTCAAAATAAGAGCCTTAAAAGCAGAAAATACCTCTTTCACTGAAGGATATTTGGCTGGGTAATTAATATTATAAAGGAATTTAAGAGAATAAAAGCTAAACTGAACGAATCCCAACATCCCAAAGCACACACACACGCAGAGCGATCAAGTATATCAGGAATGATTCTAGAAGTCTTCCAATATGCCAGCAACTTCTGAAGTCTATAATGAGCTAAACTCTCTTGAGATCACAAAAAAAGACAGGAAATTTCCCTCAGTATTTCTTCTTCATGAAGCAGAAACAGTTTGCTGCCTGTCAAAAGCATATGTGCTAAAATTCCAAGGTGCTGGTACTCAAAGCTGATAAAAGTCTATCCCTGTGCTGTCCCTGAAAAGTACAGAGGAATTTCATAAGAAAGACAATACAGCCTCTACTAAACTCAAGCACCAAAGTTGCATAAATCATTGCTGGTACTTCTGAAAATTCTAAGGGGAAAAACAAAAAAGCTCTACAATGTACCAAATTGGAGGAAGGAGCATTGTAGATTGAGACTTCTTTTCTCTGAGATGTATAAATGACTATGCAATTGGCCAGGCAACTGATACTAGTTGTTTGGAAGGAATTTGCCATGCAAATCCCAAATTCTGTACTTTTTAATTCTAGTCTTGTTAGGGAGCTTTGTGAATTTGCATCAGTTTGTATCTGAGGAATCTTGTTAATGAATCATTAAAACTAGTCTGACACAATGGTGGTTGAATTTGGCTCAAAGAGAAAACAGCTTAGCTATATTGCTGCTTCTTGGGACTGACCAATTAGTATCATTTACACTTCTCAGTCACATACGGTGTTGAATATTTGTGCAGACATCTATTTTTGTCTTTAAGCCACAAGGCAAACCAAAGACTTTCACACATTAATTTCAGGATTTGCACATTTTTATTCATGTATTTAAAAATGTTAGCACCCAACAGTTCACATATTAACCCAGCCCTGAACCTCCTTCATCAGTGATGGCATTAATGTTCCCAAAGACTAGATGAAAAAGTCAGCAGGATATTGCGTATGGATATAGCCTTATGGAAGGGCATAATCAGGGCATCTAGGAAGACCCCTATCAGGGCTTCTTATCATCACGGATGCAGACACCAAGTTCTCATTGCCACAAACAAGGTTTTAGGTTTCTAGAAAGAAACTCAGAGGCTTAGAAGCAAAAGTCAATGGCTCCAAACCTGAATCTTTGCTGAGGAAGCAGAAGTGCCACTGTACTTTTGCCAAAACACAACTGTGCCATATGCTATAAAGGCCTGTCTCTGTACTGAACTGAGCTAAGTAATGTTCTACAAGACAAAGCAAGTACAATTAAAATGGAACATTTTGTAGAGAGCTGGAGGGAAGCATTTTGTGTAGAAGAAAGGAGAGCAGTAAGAAGAGCAATTCATTCAGAAAATACTACAGAAAAGCTGGACAGAGTACATTCTTAGTGTCACAGGCAAAGATCTGATTTCCACATTTTTCCATTAACTGAGCTTTTACGATTTATGTGTATTGTGCCTTCAAAGCTACATGGAATATATCAAAATGGACAACACTGAACTAATCATAGCCTACAGAAAATCATTGTAAAGGAAAAGCCTGTAAGTAGACAAAACCACTTTTGCAAAGCAGTATGTCTCTATAGCATCTTTAGAGAGTAACAGTTATTTTGTAACTGTTAAAATAGTCAGTTACACAGGATCTCCACTTACATCTGACTGCACCTGAGCAAGGTTGGTAGGTTGGGGCATTTATTTTAAAGTACTATTCTTTCTTGCCATATGGGGAAAAAACAATCAACCAACCAACCAACCAAATAAACTTTTCTGTCCTTTCACAATAATACAAATGCATACAGTATAAGAAGAGGATAATTACACAGTTTTCAGAGGAAGTTAAGAATTCACTTTTTAAAACAGCATATACTGGTGAAATGAAGATGGAAAAAAGTAAGACAGAGCTCGTTTAAGGAATTCTGTATTGCTTGTAGGATTAGTTCTTCAACAGACACACATGCTCATGCTCACACAGGCATGCAGGATTCGAGATATCTATCCTAGTGGGAGAGAGGAATTAGAGCAGTTCATCCATTAGAAGCTCATGGCGTTGCTTAGACAACTTCAGTCACGTTGTTTAGTGATTTGCAAAGATGACATTTTTATATGGGGGCTTGCAAGAGCGTGAAAAGAGAAGTTTTATTGCATGCCTGCTGATAGGAATGGTATTTATTCATTTGTGTTTATCTCCTCAAATAAAAGAAAAAGAATAATTTAAAGAAAAATACTGAGGCGAAAAGAGAAGCAAAATAAATCCATATATATAAGTCACAGAAAGGAATGACATTCTTTTGGTCATCAAATTAAAATATAATTAATAATATTTTTAATATAAAATCTCACTGATCCCCAGCTCTTTGGAAAGAAGAACTGGAAACAATATTCTCATGATGTAAATCCATTGACTTTAAAGATTTGCAGAGAAAACAGAGCTTCTTACGAAGCTTTCTACTTACTAACAGTCTTTCATTGCATTGTTTTAAGTCACTGCTTGTTTTAACACCAAGTATTTGCAATTTAAATCACTAGCTTTAACACTCTATATTTGCAATTTAAATCACTTTAATTTATCAAGGACTTTTCCTAAAAAACTTTCTCTGATGTCTTTGACTAGGATCCATTACATAAAATGAATATGATCCAAAAGAGTGTCTAGACCAATGTTTACAGGTTAATTTGTACTCCTGTTTATACTCCTGGAGGGCACTTCATTGTCTTCTCCCCTAGTCAGTAACAGTCATTTTCTACAAGTGGGCAAGACGATAGTGTCTATTAGACAGCCACAGCTGAAAGCATCAGTAATTTGGTTTGTTGGATTTTGGCTTATAATTTAATGTCAAAGAGTGAAAAAAAGAGAGAGAGAGAGAGACAGAGACAGACAGAAAGAAAGAAAGAAAGAAAGAAAGAAAAGGAGAAAAAAGAAAACAAATATATTGTCTTGAGTTAAAAAGCTGTACATCTGAAAGTGATTCCTCAGATAATTTCAAATTTTATTTCCCTATTTTACATTTATTTCCCTCTATTTTTAAATTATGAGAAGGTAATTTGTTCTTTCTACCATACATTAGGCAGAAGGAGTTGGATATGTTTTTCACCTGCCAGTTGCTGAGAACAAACTGAGGATAGATTTTTTAATGGTCCATTCTGCACATAGTCTCTGAGTAGTAATTAGAAAGAAATAATTCCCCTCTGCAAGTCCGGCTGTCTTCCTGAGAAGTCAGAAAGTGTGCTTTGCTTGTCTTTTCTCAGCAGGTCTTTTCTCAGCTTGGAGAACATACTGCCAAATTCACTGTTGGCAATAACCTTGTAGGTAGTGACTGTTGATAATGAAGACAAATAAAATAGGAAATATGAATTTAAATGTTAATGTTCAGGAACATTTTTCAAGTCCAATCAATGCATGCAATCTGTAAAGATATATAAGTTACAACTTCAAAAAATGCCTTTGAAAATCAACCATCAGCTAAAATAAACTGGTTGTGTTGGGTAGGACTTAATGATAAAAACTGACTGCCCGGGAATTTTATTTCTTATCACTGTCCATGACTTATTGTGAGACCTTGCAAAAGTCATCTGGCCAATCTGTTCCTATTCCCAAAGAGTAAAACAGATAATTCACTCACTTACCTTTACCCAGCACTTTTTTGAGGCTTAGATGTATTTAACTACATATACTAGTGGAGTATTTTTCCTTTCCTTTCCTTTCCTTTCCTTTCCTTTCCTTTCCTTTCCTTTCCTTTCCTTTCCTTTCCTTTCCTT
>JAUBNY010001046.1:1748556-1768992 GCA_032275445.1 Crypturellus soui
CCCTCTCTTCATTTTTTCCTATGTATATAACACAACAATTATGATTTGCAGAAAGTTAGTTTCTTCTTCATAAAGAATATTTTTGTGACACGATTAGATAAAATTATACCATATGGCTTCAGTTTGACCTTTTATTTATTTATTTACTTATTTATTTATTTAAATGAATGACCTAGGTTTTTCAGGGGGCAGGTTAAAGTTGCTTTCCGTCACTGTGAAATTTGGAAAATTGAGAAATAAGGGGCATTTGACACAATCCTTGTACAGATGATCAGTTGCAACATCAGGTTCTGTAGAAAAAAGAAATGCTGTCCCCTTGGTACCCTCTCAAAGTTAAGAATATGCACCTAGTAACCATGTACAGATACTAAACAGGCTGTGGGGTTTAGAGAGGAGCTACTGTTCTCTCTTAGCCTATCTGTGTAGCAGTAGCATATGGTTGCAAGAAGACCTTCAAGTAGAGAACGGAAATCAGAAAGTAAATTAAAACCAGAACTGAAATAGACTTCTGAAAAATTAAAAACTGCCAACACATCCTGATGTCTAAAGTTGATGATGGATTTGTATTTCCTCTAGTCCTCTGAATTCTATATCACTACATTTGCCTGTAAATTATCAGAGTTGAATTTGGCATATAGGAATTTCTACATCGTGTACTCCTGTGCATTACGAAGGATCTACCAGCAGTAAAATATATCAACTATTTATTTTTTTTTGGATTTAATAGGTTGACTGCCTTCTGAAAAGCTCATGCAGCAATACAGAGTCGCCCTCAGCATGAATTTATACATAATGTCATCTGTTTGACACATAATTGACTTAATTTAATAATGCATGAAAATATTTGATTTGGGATTGCAGTTTATCCAAAGACATTAAAAAAGTGATCACATTTACCAAGCAAATAAGATCGCTTTAAAAAAAAAAAAAGCTTACTATCAGTTTGTGTGATTAAATAAACCATGCAGCTTTAGAATAAGGTCTCTCTTTCACTTGTGTTTTTTTTTTTCTCAATGCAATTTGTTTATTTATTGCTTAGCTACATGTATGCTCCTTGACTTTTCTCTAATATATTTACACCACTTTTATAACATCCTTCTAAGACAGGAAAATTTGGATTGTAAAGAAATGAGAGAATTAAGGTCATAGCCTACCTCTACTGAAGTTTAAGAGTCAGTCCTTGGTTTGGGGTAATATTTTTAATATCAAAAAGTCAAATATACAAAGGAAAAAAATGACAGGAGTGAGCAGGGATGTAATTTCAAAGATTTAATTTCTAAAAATCTCTATTTGAAAACCATTTCCATCTGGAAGAACCTGGAGGTCCTGGCATTTTTGTGTCTCTCTTTTTTTGTTCAACATTGTTCAGGTCTTGATAAATCTGGGACATAAGAACTTCCATCAAGAACTAGGCACTATCTCTGTGAGGTACAATACCATTAATATAACCTGTCATATGAGCTAGGTGGCTTCTGAATCCAACTGCACAAAGCAATGCAGGATATAAATCCTTTATTCCTAAATTTGTTTCTGCAAAGCTGTGTTTTGAGGTAGAGGCACAGACTGAACACACATCTGAACTGATTCCTAAAGGAGAATGAAGAGAAGCTAAAGGAAAAACATGGACAAGAAGAGTATGTAGGTCAAAAAAAAAATCAAAAGTGTGAGAAAAACAATGAAGAACTGAGGCTGAGATTAACATTTTTGTTGAAACTTTGAGACATTAGGTCATCAGGACACATGGTCTGAATTCATTGAAGCAACATTTTCTGCTTTATGATTCCATGCGGCTGAAAAATACAACATTTTGTAATACACTTTTTTTCACATAGGAATCTTCTTTACTGGAAAGGATTTGCTGAAAATTGTTTTTTGCTGAGTCCTTCACCACATAATTCAACCACAGCAACATTACTACAAAACATGCAGTGAATATTGCAGTGACATGACTAGTCTTCTAAATGGTGCCAGAGGACATGTTTGTAAATGAAATCTTCTGCATGATCCGCTTGCCACCATTTTCATGTTTTATTTTTATAGCGACTGGAGATTAGAATTGAGCATAGTATCTAAAATACAGAGTTATCTCACAGGTCCATGATAAGCAGTTCCTGTTGCACAACGAGATATTTCATACAACAGAGAAATGCTGATTAGAAATGACCTGGAGATCATCTGGAGATCACCACCTGCTCAGAGATGGATGATTGCCAACGTCAATACGATCAGCTGTGGTTTTATCTTTTTGATTCAGTAACTCTGTCAACTCTTAGCCTCAAATCTGTTTTAAAACTTCCTGGTAGCTTAGCATTCAGCAAATGACAGTAAGTGACATGGGATTGCTTAGCATTAATTCAAATCTTATCAGATAGAGTTACAAATGTGTCTGAAATGCCAGGATGCTAACTTTTTGTATAATGCTAATTAATTTGTGAGAACAAAACAGAAAATTATGATCGGCTTCCTGATTCTTTTTTGCCTTGACTAGCTTAAAATACATGAAAAAGTCTTAAAGAAAATAAAAATGGCATAGTGGCGATTACACAAAATCCTTCTACTTTCATTATCAGCAAGAATTCAGAGCCTGTTAAATTGCATTTTAAATAACAGAATGATGAGATGGTCTGATCATTTTTAACAGCCTATTTAATTTATTATAGCTCTTCATGTATGGAACTTTACAATGGAAGATGAAAAAAGGCTATTAAAAGAAACAGTAGATAAGTGAAAGGTGAGACTGAAAATAGAATTTTACATTTATAGATTTTAGGAACATAAAATTACAAGTTCATGGAATGCATGAAGTGTGTACTAAAGCTGACCTTGTTAGGCAGAAACTTGAGGCACAAAACCAGGTATCATTAAAAACTCAATGAAAAATCTACATTTAGGTTTAAACTTTAGAAAAATGACAAATCATCATTTTAAAAGATAGAATGTTTCAAAAATACTGTTAATAAATAAAATGTCCAAACCCATATGTATACCTGTATGCTATGTATTGAACTATTTAAACACATTCTTTAATAGAATCATGCAAGAAATTCCTTTAAATTCACATCTTCCATGTGAGAATTTTGTGCCCTTTCAAGTCATTTTCCCAAAGTCAATTAGAGGCAGAAAATGTGATCATCGAAGTCATTTCTTGTGACCATCTGATATTTCTTTATATTCCTGACATCTAATGCATGGAAAAATGTTTCAGATAGATATATACAATTTCTTTACTGAAAATATTGATTTTAAATTGAAGGAAAATCCTCCCTATTTTGGATTACACTCGCAGAAATAATATTTTTTCTTCTTTGCTAATGCTTTGGGTTTATTTGTGTGTTTGTGTGTATGTGTGAAGCAATGTTTTAAAATTAGATTTAGTGAAATTATATAGAACAGCTGTCATACAAAAAGCCAACAACTTAATTAGCCCAGTGTTTTGTCTCTAGCAGTGATCAGGGTAGATGCTCATAAAATGGATATAATAGAAACAGCAAATATACTTTCCCGTCTGTACTTTCCTCATTTTCAGAAGCCAGTGTTCAAGAAAATCTTGCAATTAGAAGCCTTCAGTAGACCTTTCTTCCAGTATTTGTCTTATTAGACTGTTCTTAGGCTACGCCTTATTCATAGCACCATGAAAAAAAAAAGAGAAATTACTTCTTCATTACATTTCTAATTTCATAGATAGTACTCATCCTGTAGTTCTGATGATTGTTCTTATTGCCCCTTTTTCACTCCTACTCTATCCCATGAATCAGCAGAACAGTATGCAGCAATGCAATCATTCTAAAGATTTATACAATGGAAGAATCATGTTTTTCACTTTGTTCTCTATTGTCTTCCCAATAATTTCAAGATTCTATTTGTTTTTTAAATCACTTTTGAGCATTGGGCTGACATTTAGAAAACTATCCACAATAAGTCCAAAATGTCCTTTTGGAATACTAATAGCTAATTTAGAGCCAGTCACTGTGTGCACATGATTAGGATATGTTTTTTTTCCTTGAAAATTATTTTATATTTATCAACAATGAATTTAATTTACTGTTTCATTATCATGAGAGTCTTCTGAAGCATTTTGCAATCGATTTTAGTTTTGACTATCAGAATAATTTTGTTTCCCTAACAAAGCTTGACATCTCATTATTTATTGTTTCCTAATAATTTATGAATAAGTATAACAGCAGAAAATCCTAGTAATAAAATATGAATTCTATTCTTCATTATAGTTTACATTAATGAGTGGTAATAGTCGATTCAAACCCAACCTTTCTATGTAAAATGGGATATTTTTTCCACTGGACACCACACTGCATTATTAGAGCTGAATTTCAGTCACACAGTATTGCAATGCCTCTTGTATTTCTTCAATCAACTTTCATCTTTGGTACACTTAATAGTTATTATGTGTATCATTAGGAAGCTTTATCATTTGCTATTCAGCCTTTTTCCAGATCACTCATAATATATTGAACAGCACAGATCCGTGTGGAATTCCAAAGTTTGTTCTCAGTAAAAATTCACATTTTATCCCTACCCTGTGTTTTCTATATTTATCTAGTTATTTATCCATTTGAAGACCTTCTTTCTTATCTCATAACAGATTATTTTCTTTATAGCCTTATCCTTTTGATGAAAGATACTGTTGAAAGCCTTTGGAGAATCTATAAAATAGATATCCATTGTCCACACAGTTGTTGCCTCCAGGACACTGAACTTTTAGCTGCTGCTTTTAATAAAAGTTCTAGCTTTGATGCAGTTTTCTTTTTCGAAATTAAATAATGCTATGGAAGATTCTGGAGGGATCTCTTAATCCACCAAGAATATTAAAATTTATTTAATTTGCTATTACAGACAGGCTGTTCTGAATCAGTCTACATATACAGCCCAGGTCTAAATAAGGAGCTGTTTATCTTCTAGCAGACTTTTAATTAGGTCTGCCAGTAAGCGGTCATTAATATCTAATCATTTATCGCTTGCATCACTCCTTATTATGATATTGTCCTTTTCACATAGAGGTAACTGAAGTCTGCTTCCATCGTTGCATTTTTCACTCCCAGCCACTCTAGTCTACGTTTTCATTTCACATCTATTGCAGCCTTCCTGAATTAATAGTTGATAGTATAGTTCCATTAATTCTTTGCTTAGTCAAGCCTTCATTTTAATTATAGGAATCTTAAATTATTTACTATATTTTACCTCTCTAATGTTCAATGCCATGCCTTCACAGAATAACTTGTCTCTCATTTTTATATCATTTGTGTCTTGTTGTTATAGCATTCCATAGACTCCACGCCTCCCATATTTCTGCGGTGCCTGCTAATTTACACCTTCTATATAAGCGTAAACTAGTCTATTTCATTATTTTCTATCTATCTGAGATGGCATAGAAGTAGGTAGAATTTATCTCTGTTTCTATGCTTCTTTTGAAATGTTTAAACAAGATGTTAAATGTTGCGACATTTAAGTGTCACAAGATTTAACTGACAGCAGTCTTCCCTCCTGCACATTAACTACCTGTTCTAAGCATTAAAGTAAATTTGTACGTGATGGAAGGAAAAAATAACATGCAAAATGACATATGCATCTAAAAAAAAGTCTGGAAATTTTGACTGGAAATTTCCGCCTGTTTCCCGTTTGCCTTTCCTACCATGTAATTCTATAGAGGCATAGAACTTTCCTTCCTCAAAGCTTCCTAAAATACCAAACTCCAAAGAATTTTATCTTTATGCTTTTTTTTTGAACAGGAATAAACATGTTCTAGAAATCTTTTTAGTGCTTTTCAAATATTTTACATGAAATGTTTTTCTTTCATTTATAACACCATTTTAAAATAAATGTTATTTTTTGTGGGGAAACTGATACTCTGCACAGAATAGTTTCAGTAACTCACAGAACAGAACACATCCTGAGAATGAGATACAGATATTTGTAAAACAGTTGTTCTCCTAATGCGTGAGGAGATATATTACTGGCCCAACTTCCGTTTGCAAAATTATATATATATTTTTTAATTTTGAAAATAGTTGAAAATAAATGACTGTAGGAATTTTACAATTGTGTGTCACACAATATTCCTAGCTTCTTATTCTACCTATAAGTTTGGGTAAAAGAGCATTCTGAAACTAGAAGAATATTACTTAAATACATTAGGTCCATAAAAGTGAATATAATTTAGATTAAATACTTAATTTTAATCCGTTTTGATGTCTGCCATTTTCCTTGTCTGCCCATTAGTGGAGAAGCACCTCCAGGTCTACAGCTAAAATCAACATGTAGGTGAAACCCCTGACATTGCTGTCTGCAGTTTGTCATCAGATCTGAGATTGTCAGCAAACAGATGTCTCTGGTAGCCTCAGGCACCCTCTGAGTTACTAGGGCAGCTATTGCTACGATATTTGATAAAGGTATGGTTAGTAATGGCAGTATGCTTTTTAGGCCTATCTTTATTAGACATATAGGAATGTGAGCTGCAACTAATACATTCTGCACAAATTTGCTATGGCTTTTTTCTTTAGAGTTTTTTGTACAATATGATTTTGTGTGGCAAATGCAATTTTATCTTTAAAGAGATATTTGCAGTAAAAAGAAAAGTCAAAAAGATAATCTTTGACTAGTAAATTTCTTCTCTTATTTTATACCTGAATTCCAAATATAATCTCACATGAGACTTTATATACTTCTCTCAGAACGTAGCCTTTTAAAACACACATTAGCTGTTAGCAGCTTTGGAACATACAGCAAGCAGAAAACATTTTCTTCTTTAGAGATCTGAGGAAAACTGTAGTCAGGTATTAATACAAGTCTTGCAAATACAGACAGTTAAATTCAATTGGCAAGTCCATGTTTAGAATAACACAAAAGGTAAAATTTCAAGAAGTTGGTATTATCATCTACGAAGAAATAAAAATGATTTAAAGAGAGAAAAGGTGTTTCATACACAAGGCATTAATATATGAGTTATATAAATGTTCTTGAGCACACTTGCAGCAAAATAGCTGTAGTAACTGTTATACATAATAGTAGTAGCAGTAATTCTTTATGTTTAAAATGGCTCACTTTTTACTAAGTCAATACTTAGAGTTATTCGTACAAGAGCTAGGATGTCTCTGTCTCTCATGTGATTAGTAAATCCATCCCATTTTCTAGGCGACAGCTCCATTTAACCTGATACAGGGTGTTTGGTAGGGTGTTCTCTCAGTCTTTAATGAGTATGCACTGAGCAGCTTAGCGATCCTGTGGTCAGCTACTTTGTGTCTACACCTATCTTCCAACTCTGAAGCCCACACACAGCGTATTTGAATGTCCAACACGCCTATACATCCTAGATGGGAGCTTTAGCCAGAGAAGTATCACACAGTTTTATCTCCTTAGCACTTTATGCGTATCATGTTTTTGTTTACACACAAATTTCAAGTATTTATTAGGTCAGCAAGACTATTATTCTACTCCTTTATGCCTATGATATTTACATGCAGGATGATTCCAGTGCCTGCTCCAATTAGTATTGAAATAGACTATGCACGGAAGACTCTACACACTTTTGCTTGTTTGTGTTGGTGGATGGCGATTAGCACACTATGTTGCAGAAGAACCCAAGGTAGATTTTCAGACATTTGTGTTCAGGGTTTCTGTATCACTGGGAATTTGCAGTTACTTATGAGCAGACAATAATTACAGCCAGTTGTTTAAGTCTAGGATTTTAATTCATTTATCATTTTCAGTTCCTGAAAGATTTAACAAAGTACACAAGTAGTTGAAATACATTCTCATTTTATTTCAGATTTATCTGTTTGATAAAACTGGCACAAAAGCAAACTAGAAAAAAAAAGTGTCTTCCACAACAACAAATTTTCATTGCTAAAATATTCATCCAGTTCATATAAGGGAGCACTGTGTATGAATAATAGCTTTGCTCTGTTGACCTGTCTTTTTATGAGACCTGAATTATAGATCTGTTTTAAGACACCTTATCAAGGAGATTAGTCAAGGATTCCCTTGACTTGGATGTCTTCTATAACCTTTAAAGTCTTCACAGCTGAAGAGAAGGGCCTGCGCATCCCAAGGCTGCATTATTATTTCCCTGTAAGTTTGGTGGGGGTTTGGTTGCAGAATGAACTGCAACTCCTTTGCTCTGCCTTTAGCCATCCCACCACTGACTTTGCTCAAGCACAGCTCCAGATTTGTCAGGAGGCATCAGCCCTAAGCAGCCTTAAGAATAAAGGAGATTATATCAAGCACATAACTGCATATCTCACCAAGAAAAGACAAACAAACAAACAAACAAAAAAATCACCATTCTTTTCAGGTATCAATCTCCAAAGTATGTGACTGTCCATATTCAATAATTTATTAAGCGACTTCCTTTTGTTAGCATGAGTTATTGATACACACATCAGCAGATCACTCAGTAAAAATCTAAAGTAAATCTCCTAATCAGTACTAGATGAAAGAGCAATACACTTAAAAACTTGACTCAAGTTTTATTTATTATTAAAATTAAACATTCCCTTAGTAATATAAGAATCTGAAAAAATCTTCCCGCATGTAGCAAACATAAACCGTACCTGAGGATTAAATCACAGCAATATATATATATATATTTTAGAAATAAAACTTAATGGAAAATAAAAAACTAGGACAACATTTTCTTAATAGAGACTACTGCTTTTCTTCACATCTGACTATCTACAAAGATTATTATATTCTCACCATAATCAAATTTCATCAAAATCAAATAACACTGTCAGTTTTGGAATGACATGCAGAGACTGAACTTGGTGGACTATGAAGAGAGACTGCCAGAAGATCTGAATGGATGAACTCTGGCAAAAAGTCCTTGTGAGATTTATGGATTACAAAGAGGGCATGTAAATGCGTAATCATACTTACTGTTTCTCTTTTATATCCAGCCAAAGTCACTAAGAATGTAATCTCATTAGGCTTAAATTGACTACACAGTGCACTGGCAATATTAGTAAAATCCCATGGTTGGGTGATTAAGGGAATGGAAGAAGAGGGTTAATAAACTCTCTAGTTTCAACTGAGCATATTTTTAATTATAATATAATAGCAATACTTTTATAAAAAAGATATATTTTAAAGCACACACAAGGAAATATGGCTCTGAGTATCTGACATTGATTTCATGTCTGATACAATTGTAGTTCGCTGATTCTGAAACTCATTTGCCCTGTTTAGTGAAATAAGTACTACATGACCCTTGTTGTAAAGAACAGAGAGAGACTGCTGATGAACACCATAAGTAAGGGCATAATGTGGTAACATTAAGAAAAAAGAGAGCTTAAACAAAATAAAAGGAAATGCTTTATATCATTTCTTGGCATTTAGAAGTAATGACAGAGCAATAGAAAAATTCCTTAGCAGATGGCAAGTCATCTTAATCAAGCAAATTAACGGATCATACATTAAAAAAATAAAGTGGTGGGTTATTTGACATGCACTGTAATTACATTGGACATATTGCTTTCAATAAACGTTAAAGGACAAATTAACATTACAGTTGTGCCAACTATGTTTCTAAATCTGCTTTTCAAGCTTATAATTAAAATCCTAAATTATTACTGCAGTAAATTAACACTTTTAATGGGATTCAAACGTGATCATTAACATTTGCTTTTTTTTAAAAAAAACAAGTTTTTAAATGCAAATCCCAACAATACAGCACCTCTGTAAATACTAGTGCTACATTATTTCCTGAACACGTTTTCCAGAACTGCAGCATATGAGAAGTTGTATGACATTGTGGTGATTGCTCTTTTTCTATGTATGTGAATGGAAAGCAAGTTTGTGAATAGTAATCTGCTTCCGGATCTTTTATGCAAAATTTCAATTTCAAAATTTCAAAATATTTTCTAACACAAACAAGAATTTTGCCTTGAGCTGATCACATAATGTATTATATTATATATGTCAGACCCCAAACCAAAAGAACACAATGATAACCTTTCTACTGAATTCCAGACTATGTGTGCTTACTATTTCCAAAGCATTACGCTTTGCTCCTTTGGCCTTGACTCCTTCCCATTCCTCTCTCTCTGTGACTGCTTCTACCTTATCCTGATATTTATAGATATGTCTTTTTGCATGAAAATGAAATGCCAAAGGAAACTGAAATTGTGGCTGCAGTTAGAGTGCTGCTTAAAAAAATCAAAGACATTCCAGAAGCTGATGATTTTGCCAACCAGTTCCACATGCTTAGATATTTGAATCAATATTTAAGTACCCTATAACCTCAATAAGTAAATTAAAACATATTTTCAGCATTTTTTCCTCCTCCATTCCTGCCTTTCCTGAAAAAGGTAAATTGAAATTGAGAATACTTTACTGTTACGATCACATTTTTGATATACACAACTAAGTCCCCATCTATTATTTCCTGTGTAGTATTCAAACATGAAATTACACTATATGTAATACTGTAATATTACATATATGTATTTTTTTCAAGTTTCCATCCTGTTAACATTCCTACAGGTGATACCCAAACTACTATCCCTTCAACATTTCTTAAAATAAGTTCATATTTTGCATGAAAGTCTCACTGGCTTAAAAGAAATCTTATGAGAAAGATTAGTGTGCTCTCTCAGACATGACACCTTGTTTACTGCAATGGCCTTGATGATATATTAGTTATTTATGCACTACAAATCTATCTACTGAAATAATCTAATTATTGATTTTAGATCGTCTTTCATTTCTAAAGAGTTAATTCCTCTCCTCCATTCTCTAAACTAAATGGAGAAAAACAAAAACAGTTTCATCATTTAAGGACAAGGTCAGCTGAGCAAGGCAGATGTGCAGTAGAGTAATATCTGATTTCTGTCCTTAAAGAAATGCTTATTCTAAATCTCTAGTGAAATGTTCAAGTATTTCTGTGTAATGCTGAATTTTCAAATACATTCCAAAAGCAATAGTTTTCAGTGTTTTGAAAAGTCTGACTCAAACTGCAATATTTGAGCTTTACTTAATCATATACAATTTCACCCACAGAAGTTAAAAAATACAAATTTAGAGATAAACTTTAATCACTGAAGAATTAAGACCTTATCCTGTTCTCTCTCAATAAGTATGTTCCCTTCAAGGTGTACCATTTTACCTATGTAATCAAAGCTGCAACTACTTTTTGTTGTGAGGACCACTGTCCTGTCTCTGTGATGGACTAGAGAAATTTTTGTTCTCTCCCCTAGTTTTTAGAAAGAACTTCATTATCATCACTTGAATTATTTGTACTGTCGTTAGTCCTGCAGATTCCTCCATTTCCATAGTTCATAATGTTGTAGCACCATTTTCTAACTCTTATATTCTAGCTATACTTAAATAGTCATTATCTTCCATTGCAATAATTGCCTCCCCTATAAAGCAGGTACTGTACAGCTTTTATTATGCATAACCATCTTGCTTTAGCAAACCATTATATACCATTTTTATGGCATTCTTAATGATATATTGTAACAGATCATCATCCTTAATTTACAATAATAGTTTATATCACGAATATTAATGTTATCTATTTTAATTCTCTGTAGTAGACCTTTGATTTTAATATATTCATTCAACAGCTTCAGTCTTATGAACTATGACAGTGCTTTTTCCCACTTTTTATTGTTTAAAACTTGAAATATTAAACACTGGGTTATACAAGGCTGATGATATCTATTTAATTTTTCTGGGAAAATATCTCACAGTATTTAGGCAGGAATAGCATATTCCCGGGTGAGCGAAATCCTTGCTCCACTGAAGTCAGCAAAAGTTTTCTAAAAATTTGAACAAGAGGAAGTTTTCATTCAAATAGATATACATTCTGCTTCAATAAATTTGCAGAGAATGGATGTCATCCTTCTGTATAATCTTTTTCCATTTGTTACAGTAATTGTTAAACAATTAAATAATAATATAAGATATAGTATTAGTAATTAATCTAAATAATTATATATGTGTTTATCAAAAACCCAAACAAGATTTAAATATATGTGTATCTTCTTTCTTCAAACACTTTGATAGGAACATAATCACAATACAGTATGTACACCTATTTTTCCTTTTTTTCATTGTGGAGAAGAAACGGTTTACAGTGCAATGGCATAAATGCACACCATCTTTATTAAAAACTTTTTGTAAAGAATCTAATTGTATATTTCTGATATATTTTGCATTAATGATGTATACCATACCCAAAGACACTACAGACTTACCAGAACAGAGAACTCAAAAACTCATACTGAAAACTAGCTTTCATTGAGTGCTCTAATTTATCGCTCTATTTATTACCAAGCCTTAAATTTTCGTGAAAGTTTAGGATCTAATAGACTTTGTCCCTTTCTAATATTTTGTCCTCTTGCCAGACTCAATTGACAAGGGGTTCAGGTTTCGGAGGGTAACTAACATATAGGCAAGCAGGAAGAATTCACTTTTGCAGAATCTCATGTTTTTAGGAAACCAAATTAAAATGATTTTGACACCTACTAAAGCAAGGTGATATTCTGTTAGACTCACTGACTGTAGATAGGCATACAATCAAGCCACAGCTAAATGAAAGGAGAAAGATAGTTCCAAAGACTGAAATTCAGCACCCTTTTCAGACATCAGTTTAAACTTGGAATGCCTCAGATAAGATTTGTCATGATCAAATATCCTTTTTAATTATGATTGTCCCATTTCCTATCAAATGTTACAACTACCTATTATCTCAGAAAGAAAAAAATGAATATGTCCTCATCTACTGTATCAATTGGATGGATGAATTGGATTGTGGAGGTTAATTATTTCTCCTAAATCTTATCCTACCCTTCCTGACCTTCTCTGTCTTCAGTTTTCGTTGACCTTCTCTTTAAGAAGTATAACTATATTATCTCTTTCTTTTACATAATTTTTCTTCTTTGCTTTAGCAAAATACAAATAAGCTTAGCTTTTAATCTATATTTAGACTTCAACCTGATAGCATGCACCTAGTAACCAGTGAATGCTTAAAGAAATCTTTAAAGTATTTCCTAAATGAAATTCCTTTGCATTTCTTAAAAAAGATAGCCTGTAGGTAGACTATTATAGGTAGGTAGGTACTATTCTAACCATATATTCAGATATTAATACTCTTTTAAGCTTATTTTATGATTCTTAGATTCAATAAAAAATATTAATTGATTTTTGATTGCTAAACTTTATGGACTGAGAAATAAGTAAAAAATAAATTTCTTTTGAGGGGTCTATTTGGCAGATATTTTAAAAATTGTTTTCAGGATTTAATTGAAATATGTTCACATTTCAACATGTTCATAGCTCCTGATCTCCCAAAATTCTTCTTTGCATCTTTATACTTGTTGAGACAAGAGTAAACTATCCTTAGTAGAAGTATTAAGAAGTACTATCTAGTAAAACCATTCATACTCTGATGAGATGAAGAAGATGAGGTGAACCACTCCAGTCTATAGATTTGGGTACAAGCTGAAAACTTGACACTTAACTATTTTGACAATTTGAAGATTAGCAGACACCATTAGCAAATCCATTCACAGACTTTTAAACAAGACCAGAAGTATTTACAGTTAAGACATGCAGTTTGGAGAAGTGGCTCCTCTATTATGCAATCTGATTTTAATGAAATTAGAACAAAACACATTTGATGTTGTACTAAGGTAATAAGGTTAAAAATTTGGATTTTTCATAAGAAAAAAAAATAGGTTTTGCTTTCTTAAGCTCCAGTATCTCCCATGAAGTCTAATTTTCCTTTACTGTGTTTGTTTCCACTGGAAAGATGTCTTTGAATACATATTTTTAAAAAGTACTTAGAAAAATATATACTAACAAAGACTTCATTATAAAATATTCATTTAGAATGTGCCACATACAGGAAAAAAATCTGCTTCTTAGAGGGAAGCAGGTAGTTATTTTTTTAATGTGCGACTTTTTAGAGGCTCCTACTTAATCCATACCCAGTTCTAAACCACCTTGTTGCATCAATCACCTTGACCATGTCCTAGACAGTTATCACACACATCTCAGTTCCCCATCCTTTCATGTCTTTTCTAGGTATATGCTAAAAGAAATGTCAGATGATACCTTATTTGCTTCACTCTTACAGGCTGCTTTTTAAGAGTTTCTCAATGAAATTGTCGTCTATAGAGGAGAACAGTATATGGACTGTGTGTCTTTAGACCTCATGCAACAAAATATTAAAAAAAAAAAAAAAGAGAGAGAGAGACTTGCTTGCTTTCTTCTTTCAAGGCCTTTCAGGGTTATCTGTATCAAAGAAGAGTGAGTGTCTAATCTAAGGTTGTGTTTGGCATTTTTCCCCTTCTCCTCTGTGATCAACCACTTTGTTCTAAATAAGCAGTGAAAGTTAAAAATCACGTGTGTAAGTAATAAGGGAAATTTGACCAGGAATGTATTTTTGACAGTATTGTTCAGACTCTTCATCATCATAAACAAACACATTTATCATACTAATATAGAGAGTAACATGCAATATGCCAGCCATAAGGCTCATAAAAAGTCTTTGAATACAGACTTGTGAATGATTATGAAATTATTTGGAGACATATTTTACTATTTCTTATATGGTATATAGTGTGTATTTTCTTTCTGTATTTTTTTAACTTTTTCCTTCCCTTAAATTCCCATCTTAAACTTGAGGTTTCATAAGGAAATATGTTTTTCTGTTGTGTTTCTAAACAACAAAAAGATTAACTGATATAGTAGTGCAGTCCCAACACTTCATTCCATTGTTTGTTCCCTGCATTATTACTATATTTTATAGTAGTACAAATGATATCAGTACACACAATACAAATCTATCAGAAAATTACAAAATTTCACTTTTTCAGTCTTTTAAGAAGTCTTGCAGAAATGAAGGTACAAATCCCTCATTCACAGTGCATGCACTGACCACACAGTTCAGCATTTCACACTGTTTTATTGCTGTTCTTTATCCAAGTATAATTAGCATAATCAACATAATAAACCATCAATAGTTATTAACTAACTAATAACTATTGGCTACTTTAACTCATCAAAACTTCATGAGATCTCAACACATATCAGGGTGTTATTATGTCTCTGGGTCTATTTTCCTTAAATAGTTTTCTTTCAACCAAAATTGGATCGAAGTAAAATTAGGGACCTTAAAATATCAGAATATACAAGGTAAGTAACCACGTAAAAATATTTCCTAGAATGTTTCCAAACAATTCTAGCCTGGGCTTCTGTAAATTAGTTCATAGAGCATCCTATTTGTCCCCTGTCCCCATCCCTGCACACACACACCTATATAACTAGTTTATTAAAACAAACCTTTTCATACTTTTTGTTAAAAAGAGTAAAATAAAACAAAAATGTATCTAGGTAGAAATATGAACATAATAATGTTTCTCTAAATGTGTTCACATATTTTTTGAAAAAAAAATCTTCTTGATCTATTTATACACAATTTATGGGATTTTACCTATTCCTGAACTGATTTTGAGATATGAAAATACCTAAGGCTTCTCCAGAAGTATGCATTCTCTTGTATTTCCTACTGATATGTTGACACAGGGTGTAAATAAAGACGCAGAAAAATCAAATTTCTTACTGACGACATTTTGGTAGATTCAGAAATAGGAAACATAATTTCCTCAAGCTTGCAGAAAGTTGTCCTACCAGAGTTAAGTGTAACAGAACTATGAAATGCTTCAGTGCTCCTGAGGTGAAAATGGTTTTCATAACCTGGAAACCTAACCTTAAAACAAATGTGTTCAATAATTTTCTATATAAAAATCATTAGAGGACCAAAGACATTCTGTGCTGACAAGCATTAGCACCAAATATCAAACCTAAAAAGGGAAAGTGATTTCAGAATTGCAGCTCTCCAGGACACTGGTTCAATTTTATTGAACAGGCTTTATATCAATTTAATGCGACTTTATTTTCTGTATATATCAGCAGACTGACAAAGGTAGATATGTGGTAAAGCTAGAATAAATTTTCTCTAGAAAAAGAGCTGTGAGCAAAACATGCGTAATTTTTCCTATGCTGACTCTTTGATTCTGTGTTCTTATTTTAGGTTCTTTCTATTCTGAAAGATGTGCTGCAAGGCTTAAAATTAATTAGCTGAAATATTTTTGAAAGGCAAATAATGTAGTAGTTTATATGATTATTTAGTGAAAATATTCTTCACTCAGGTTCACAGTGGTTTTGATGATAGGAAAAAATAAAAAAACATAGATATAATACAATATATGAGCTCAATCTTCTATCTACCTAAGTAACTGTGAAACACTTGAAGTATCTTGTGGTTAATATATTATGCCCTACACATTTAAAATACCATGACTGTCTGTTCCACTTTCTGCATTCCATGTTTGGGGCAGCTGAGACGCTTTATAATCTTTTTCATATAAAAAGAAATATTTATTTTCACATTCAAATATCTTTCCAGAATAGCTGCAACTCTCTTCTCCCTTGGTACATTTGAAAATTCATGACCTTTTGCATTAAATCAAATAAGCTGCCCTACTAAATGGGGCATTTAGAAAGGTTTTCAAATAAGGGTCCCAAATTAATAAACTTTGAGCTTTGTACACGTTCTGTTGCCTACAGATATTTTAATAAGCAAAGATAAAGTTCAAGTCTTTGCCCACAAAGTGTTAGCGGCGCCTTATGGAAATCTGTCGCTAAGAGGTTATTCAGAGTTCAGAATAGGGTTATTCTATTGTCATTTCAAAAGAAAAAAAAAAACTTTTTTTCTATTTAAAATTTTTACGTTGAGTTGTCTGATGTATTCCATACATATATATAGAGAGATTGAAGTCAGTTTCAAATAATGTGAAGTATATAATATATTCAGTTAAATTAATTAAGTTGTAGGTTATGAGAATTATCCTTTACAAAAAGAACGAGCTTCTCTGTATGTTAGACCTTTTCACTATTTGCAAAACAACAGTGTAACTCTGTCTATGCTATAGAAATCAGATCCAACCACTGATAGCACTTTTTAAACCATAAGGTTTCAAAGTAATTTAAATAAGTCAAATAAATAATTAATATATTTTAATTTGCATTTTTTAAAAAAGTTTTTTCCCTAAAAAAAAGTCATTTTATGGAAATGGAAAGGGCATGCGAACATTTGATCTACTGAAGAAAGTCATGCTAGAACTGATAAAGAGGAGCTAGCTGAATGCTTAATCCCAAGTTGCTTGTGCATTCAAAAATTTCCATTGGATATCGGAAGTATTTTATCAATATCTGGAAATGTCCTGATTTTTAGGCCCTGTTCTATTCAGATGGGCTTGTACCACCTTTGAATATATATATATATATATATATATATTTTTCAGACTATAGGTTGATTAGTATCACAGCTAGCAAGTCTTAAATACAAGCACATGTGTCTGGTTATAAGCACTCCAGAAAAAAAAAAGATATATGTCATCAAACAGTTACTCTTACACTGCAATTATCAGATGTAAAATTGGGTTATTTGAGGTGTAGGTGTAGCTCCCACTAAGTATTTTCTAAAAGCACCCATTAAAATTTTTATATTAGACTTCTTTGACTGTAAGTGGCAAACATTTCTCCTTTTGTAGTTCAAAATGGCATTCCTTGATGTTTGCTTGTACTTTAATAATCCTTCAATACATACAAAAAGTCCAGTAACTTAGCGTAACAACTTTCTGATTGTGTCCTTACTATTGAGTTTTCTCCCACAACACTTTTCTACTCAGTCCTACTTAATGCGCATAGACTTTCCCTTGCTGAAGTTTCAAGAAAAAAACTCAGGGCCTGCACATGAGCAAATTCATGCACCTTCATGAAATCCTCTTCCTAAGACACATACTCTTCTTGACTAATACAGGCAACCAAAGGAGGCTAAGGTAAGAAGGCAACTTCCCTCCCTTTTCAGAGAAGAGAAACCATCACAAAGAACAGATCCCATATGGGATGAAACAACTTCTGTCTGAACACTTTCTTGTCTTTCTCACTTTTTGTTAGGGGGAAGAGCACAACCCAGGTCCAGTAGGATGAAGCTATCATTTGTGCTCCATGTACGTAGGTTTTTGTTTGTTTGTTTTTGCATTTCATCACAGTTTCCTCTGAAGCAATTATTTGTCAGCCTTTCGGACTGACAGATCACATCTGTACTCAGAAGTTCTCATGGATCATACACCAAAGCAAATAATGCACTTACTTTCTATGTGATTAGTAAAACCATTAAACTGAATAAAGGGAGAAACTAGGGAACCACTAGTTACTACGTTCTCCATTCTTATACATAAGGCTATTACTTTTTATTATTTAAGTCATACCCTTTGCTTGTGATCGTCAAGGAAAAGCTTCAGGGAAAAAAAATCAAAAACAAAGGCAAATACACCTAGATGTTTTGTCCACAGCTAAAGACTACAGCAATGTAATGAAGATTATTTAACTGATTAACTAATTAGTTAACTAAAGAATCTTGGCAGGCAGGATGACAGATAAATGCAAGTAATTCAGTAATTATAGAAAAGAGAAAGGTATTTTAGGGTTTTATGCTCTTTGCTATAGTATCTATTTTTCCGGTACATGAGCTACCTCCTATATAGAGTTCGGCTTTAAAAATATAAAATAGGAGAGAGAAAAAACAAAAAGGTTCCATGCTTTTTCTTTTTTGGGTTTTTTTTTGTTTGTTTGTTTTTAAAAACTCTGGCAAGGCTATAGCTTTATTTCAAAACCTAAGATAGGAAGAAATCATATGCCTATGCCAATATGCCTACTGTACTTTTGTGAATTCCTGATTGTGAGACACAGAACTTAGCTATGGGCTATTTCTACCTTTTAGGAAAAGCATTCCAAATCCAGTGAGAAGCAAGGAGTCAAAAATCATTTAAATACATTCATAATAAATTAAAAAGGGACTGAATGGACTCAGTTCAAAATTCAAAGTTCAATGTTCTTGAAATAAGTTTTTAAAACAACAGTCAAGCTAGGATGAAAATACAAAAAAATTAAAAAGTATAGGAATGTTATCAAAGAATGATCAGGGTAGTTCCAAGCTGAGAAATGGAAGCTTTTGCTTCTAATGTATTGCCTTCAGATCAGTGGCTGGCAAAAAAACAGTTGTAATACAGCTGAAGGCCCAGATCCTCAAAGATACTTTCTCAGGTAGCTCCCCAGAAATCAAGGGAACTGAATGCCTGCATATCATTGAAGCCTTGCGGCCTTAAGATTTAAAATGGATATAGCTCTACATTATCTTTTTTTAGTAGTAGTTGCTCAAGAAAAGCTCCTATAAAGCAATAATAAGTAAAACACATCTAAGAGCATCCTACCATCTGAAAAAAATAGAAGATGGGTTTATTTTCTTAAGCGTCTTCCACAGCAATTATCTCAAGGCAATACAAGGTTCTCAGGAGGGATTATGAATTAGACTGGGAAAGGAACAGCGCACTTTCTTCTTACATATCATCCTCCTCCAAAGATCATAGCCTGAAACCACTTAGCTGAAAAATCAGTATAAAACAGCTCAGGAAAGTTACTTGATAAAATATTGTCTCTAAGCCTCTCCCTGATTAAGGTTTCTAACCGCTATATTGATCTGAAATCATGCATGCCTGAGTTTAATATTCCATAATTCATAAAATATACACAGGAGACTTAGAGTACTGATATGATAGGGAGCTGCCCGTCTCCATGCACCTTGACCTGCTGAACTAAAGCTGACAGCCAGTCAGTTGCAAACATTCAGCTCTGCTTCACTGTAAAATCTAGAAGTATGAGTGTTAGCTCCACTGACAAGCTCGGCTGTCATTTGGCCCATTTTCTGCTGAGGCCTCTATTCACCCTGGAGGCTTTTTTTTTTTTTTTTTGTCCATTTTATCCCCATAAAGTAGAGAATTCAAAAAGAATTATTTTAACTTGATAGTCTGAATGGTGATCTAATAGGGGACAGCTGTGGCATCTGAGTCCTGGGGCTATTTATTGTCAATTATAATGAATCCTAGGCATATTGCCTTCATTCTTTACTTGACCCATCCTTAAATAATGGACAACACTCTGCAGGGGGGAAAAATGAGTCTATGGCAAAGACCAGTGAAATGAACCTAAAGAGAGATGCTATAAAGAAACTTCAAGATTAATTAGTGAAAGACTAATGATAATGAATCTTTGTGATGTGAACACAATAGATAATAAAACCAGCACTTGATCATATCAAGCACCCTAAGGGAGATTATTGCGGAAGCACAAACTGTCAAAAGCATGCGTTTCACTAAGCATGTCATCTCTCTATAAACCAATTTGTGTCGTTTTCTTTTCTATTTCCTCTCCTTTTTCCTCTTTTTTTCTCTCCTTCTTCTCTTCTCCTTTCTCTCCTTCTTTTTCTTCTCCTTTATTTTTCTTCTTTCTTTCTTTCTTTCTTTCTTTCTTTCTTTCTTTCTTTCTTTCTTTCTTTCTTTCTTTCTTTCTTTC
>JAUBNY010001046.1:1769092-1796047 GCA_032275445.1 Crypturellus soui
CTTCCTTCCTTCCTTCCTTCCTTCCTTCCTTCCTTCCTTCCTTCCTTCCTTCCTTCCTTCCTTCCTTCCTTTCCTCTTTTTATTTTTTTTTTGCAAAATAAACTATTTTCCTTTAGAAAAAAAATTTAAATCTGTCCCTTGAAGGCCAATTTCTCATCTCTTGGAAGGAAGAAGACAAAGTGGTTATGAAAAATTAAATAACACAGTGCAAGGCTAGGCTCTGAATGCACCATTTGGGAGCTGAGCCTGTGAAAAGATTAAGCAGTGTCACCAACATGGCAGTGCCTGGACCACAGAGTGGTATCGAGACCATAGACTGGTTCCTGTGCTTCGAATACAAAATACTGTTGCTCTGCAGGAATAAGAAGAAAAGCAGCAAATTTGATGGACTTCTGCAACATCCAGATTCCTCATTGCAATAAAATCTTGGAAATTTTTATTATGTTTAAAGAGTATATGAAGTGCCATGACATCAAAGTGTCATCTTAGTCTATTAAACATTGCATACTTGCTAATATATGTGTTTGGCCTGGAGAGTGTCTGATTCAAGTAGGATCTGAAGTGCACTGTATTAAAAAGGAGAAATGCCATCATAACACTGATTTCACACATAATCCATCAATATATTGACAGATGAAAACAGAGATGCCTTGGCTTGTTTACTTTTTGGAAGAAAGGTTTGAAACATAAAAAAGAAAATGGAGATGAAGTTGTCTATAAAACAGATAATCAGGAAATGCTAACAATAAATAAAAATACTTATGATATATTTAATGATTAGACCAGTATATTCAGAAGTAATTTGTCTGAAGATACTCATCCAACAAGGTTGTTTTTAAACATCTGTTTACTGCACAATACACAGACATTTTGGGGGGACCGCTACCTATTGTGGATTAAGGTCAAAGGAGAATTACAATGAATAAATTACAATGAATATCTTTTAAACTCATGTACTTCTTAAAGTAACATATAAATATGCAAGAAAGTCTTTTACTTTTTGAATTTTAATATTACCACATGTAATGTAAAAATTGGTTATTAAGAGTAATGGTGGTGTTGTCTCCTAAACAGCATGTTTTACACATCTTCTCTAGAAGACAGTATTATTGCAAACAAAATAGAGACCTTGATTTGATGAATAAAGAAGTGCACAAGTCCTGTGTGCAGCACTTAGCAGCATTTAGTTACAGTGTTACAGAAAAAAAAAAAAAAAGAAAAAATCAAAACCAGAAAATGTTCTCTAGGAGCTGGAGCTTGACTCTCATTTGATGGATCCTTGTGCTGACAAATCCCTAAAATCAAGCAGTTACTGAGGCTGGAAGGGACCTCCAGTGCTCGATAGTCCAACTAGCAGGATCAAGTCTGGGGACTGGCCAGGTTGCTCATTCAGTCAGATTTTGAAAACCTCCAGGGAGGGAGACTGTGCCTCTGGGAAACTTGTTCCATTTCTTCATATTTTACCTAGGGATGGAAGTGAGGATGATCAACCTCTGCTTCCCTGCATAATCCTTTTGGTCTTTTTTTGTTTTCTTTTTTTTTTTTAATGGTTTTCAGTAGAGTTGTTTGTGTTATGTCCTTTGCTCCATGATTTTTTGTTTGTTTTGGTTTCTGTTTCGTTTTTTCCTCCTCTACATCTTCCTTTTAATTAAACCAATAAATTTATAAATTAGAAATCCCAACATAAGTTCAGCACAGTATTTAAATGTTATTAGAAAATTATTCTATGTCTATATTTGCTTACACTAGGAAGAATGTGGTCACCAGGTGAAAAAGTTGTAAATTTGCCTCTCCTTTCACTGATAGATCTCCTTCCTGTGTATTAGATGACTTGCTGCAACTGGTGAATGTAAAGACCAATACATGTTTTTTCTAAACCACATTTGGGTAAAAATATCCGATAAATGTTTATGACTCTTTAGCATAGGCATAATCTAATTATTCTGATTTTATGAATTATGAGCTGTTTTTTTTAAAAAAAATATCTATTAAAGTCTATCTTTAGGGCTTTCTTTTTGTTGTTATTGGGTTTTTTTGTTTTTAATGTAAAGAATGTTCTCACAGTAAGGTCTCCTTTAATTTTTTTATAGTGCTAGAAAAACATATTCACAAAAGTTGTCATTTTTACTGAAGGTTTGGAAAACTTGCTGTTGAGAGCCCACAAGAAAGGCTCCAAGGACTATATTTCTGAGTTGGTGTATAGTGTAATAAGATTTAAATCCTTAATGTAACATAAAGCTTTTTTTTTCCCAAATACACACAACTATGGGAAATTTTCTAAGAAAAAAAAAAAATCATTTAGTTAGTCCTTTCTGTGCACATGCATACAGGCACACTAAAATATATATACATTTTTTCTTTCTTCCTCCTCATAGGTTTAGATTTTATTCTTCTCTTTCTTCCTTTTGTCTTAGTTTCTCACCTCTAAAACAATTTTCCTTTATGGTTTTCTTTCAATATCCCCATTTATTTCTTACCTTTTGTACTCTTTCTGCTCCTATTTGCTACTGGCAATGGGATTCCAAGTCCTGCCCTTCTTTATGGCTCTTTCCTCTCTTCCTTTTTACACTCATGTGTCCAAGATACAAAAAAATAGTGTGTACTGTACCTAGTCATGACATGCGCATTAAGGATGGAATGTCTGGGAAACGTGAATGAAACTATACACTCATCCCCAAAGTTGGATATAAGTGATTTTTCTGAAGAGCAACTGCTAAAACTGTAAGATTACAAAACAGGTGCTTAATACAGAATATACAATATATATGTGAATCCCTCCTCAGTATTTTCATGTATTGATCAAACAAAAGAACATTCTCATTGTTTTCCCTCATCCTGACAAAAGAGAAAAAAAAGGCTTTCATGACTTCTTTTCTAATATAAATCCAAGCCCCAAATTCTTTAAAATGCTCCAAACTCAATTTTAAATTGTCAAATGTCCACGAAATACTTATCACGGATACATCTACTGAATTAGAGAATACAGAATAAAAAGGCAAGTGGTATAGGAGACTAAATGAGTACAGCCACTCAGATAAACGAAGTTGACAAAAGGTGACCTTTCAAAATAATTTAGGATGTGAATGTGTTTCTATGATCTCCTGTAAGTGAAAGATTACTGTGAAGTTCAACTTCTAGTTTAGGTAAATAGATTAATTTTATTCTTTTAAAAACTGCTTACACTTCATTATTTCAGTGATCAGAATATTTGTAATTTATATATTATATACACCAAGAATAATTTATGTCAAGAGCTTTGTCAGTTTTAAAAATCAGCAGCAGCTAAACTTGCATACGTGATAATGTTTAAATCACTTTTCAGTCATATTCCAAATTCAGACTTAAATGTCTCATCTTGTATCCCCTCAGTGCAAGAGATGTAATTGGTGCAGGTGCATACAATTACACTACTTGTCCTTCTGCCAAACCACCATCTAAAACATGACTGAAGATTACATACATCATTACAAAAAGTTGCTTTTTTTCCCTTAGTTAACATTCATTTTACAATGAGAACTTTTTAGCTACCATAAAGCATTTAGAAAAAATGCAGGGGAGAGTGTTGTAAGCTTCCCACAAGCTGAAGATTTATAGAAAGTAAATCATGATTCTTTATGAGGAATGAATCTGCCTTAAATGATGCTGATGAAGTAAAATGTTTGAAAAGGATTTGATGGAGGCATAGCAGTTAATAATTCTCTTTCTGCAGGTGCTTAATGGCTGAAAAATAAAGTGACAGTTCAGATAGTCCAGTTAATAGCCATAATAGAATAGCAATATCCTGAGTGCTGGAGAAATTTTAGGCTTAACTATGTTTTCTAGGAAGATTATGACACCACAACACTGAGACTGTTTTATAGCTATACAAGACTTTAACTTTCAAGTTAGAAGGTCTTTCAGTCTCTCAACACCAGGACTCTCTTTTCTTTATATATGGTCCTCTTTGAAGCTAGCTGATGGGCTGATGACATTCCATTTGTTTTAATCTGTAAAGCACAAATGCAGTTTCATACAATTTCTTTTCACCTACCCAAGTTGGAAAGTTTCTGTTACTCTACTGTTACTCAACTTTTAACTATTTATGTGCCTATTCCATGCATATGATGAGTGTTAAATATACTACAATAAGCCTGCATCATCAAAGTTCCCGGAAGACAATACTTCAATGAAAACTAAGTCTGTTTTTTTTTTGTTGTTTGTTTAGGATTATTTTGTTTTGTTTTGATTAGCTTGTTTTTATGACTTCTTCCCCCAGGATATTTGATTCATTTTATTTTTTTTTCTTAGAATTCTCTCTTGGTGTCCCAAATCTTTTAGTTTTTTGAAATAGGTATTTTCCTATATGAACAAATATAAGGGCAATTTTGGATTCATGCATCATTAAATTAAATTAAACTCTTGGGATCACTGTAATTTTGACTCACAAATTCACAGTTTAGTTGCTGCACCTAAGCTGGTCTTAGTGCACTTTACCCGTTTATGATGTCAACAGAATCTCGTAACTCAATTAAGTGTTTTCTGAACTGTCAGCTCCATTTCATTACACTTCAAGATATTTACAACCTCCCTATCCCTCCCCAAAAAATCACTGTTAATGTTAAATAAGTAAATGAGCTGGTCTCAGCATGACATATATTTATTTTAATAACATATTAATTAAGTGTAATTACTAACACATCTGTAATACAATTTTCTATTGGTACATGAAAATTATTTCAAACTAATATTTACTCGCTCTCATTTAGCTTTACTACACAATTCATCCTCTATTCTGCAAGTTTCCCCTAATAAACTCTGCAGTACATCCAGCTTTTATATCTTTGTCTTTCTTTCCCCTCTTCTGCAGTGCTTTTCTTGTCTGATTAAAAACATTCTTCTATGCAGTTGGAAAACACAGTCCAACCACTGTCTTAACTCTTAGAAAAGAGTTTAATACCTAAACCCTTGGGCTCCTTTCCTCAAACAGGGCTATCTACCATTAATATTTTATAAACCTTACTTGGAAAAAGTTCCAGAACGCACTTTTCAAAGTACAGTACATTACTTTTCTAAATATTGATTTTATTCTTCTCCACAAAGTGGTCAACTTGCCATTTGGGCTGAGTTCAGGAGGCTGCAATTAAACCTTGAGGCCGTCAGGTCCTCGATCCAGTACTGCAGTTCCAAATACAGTTATGCAAATGCAGCAAAGCAAGTACAGAAAAGTTACTCTGTCCTTCAAATAAAAATCTGCACTCTTACCATGCCTCAAAACTTACAGAGCATTACAATTTAAAAGGAGATACTTCTCATAAAACCTCACAAAATATAGTAATAGGACACGATTTCCATTGTGCACCTTATAGAGTGTACCACCTTCTTTGTTTTCTCATTTCACAAGCCATAGCCTAAAATTTATTGAAACTAAACTCTCTAGTCTTGACTGGCATCGTTCTAAGGTAATATTGCACATTCAAAAAACAGAGTCATAGCCACCAAATCTCCAAGATCCCATTCAATTCGTCTTATATTTTAAAGGTAGAAGAATAGAAACACTTAAACTCCTTTATCCAGTATAGCATCAAGGTTTTCAATGTGTTTTTATTCTCCATGGTGTTAAATGTATTTCATAGCCAGAGATGTAGCCTAGAAGTATGAGAAAACTGCTAAACAAAAGGGATCAAGTCAATCTGAAATGTGCATATTTCACTCCATTAAAAGTATAAATAATATTAAATTATTAATATTAAAGTACATTACTACAATATCTGTTTCAAGACACTGTAATCTCTGAAACCCATAGTTTTATTTTCCATTAGTTGAAATGCATAAGAATACTGATTTCTAAAAGAAATGTTAAAGAATCTGATAAATAAGAAATACAAAATGGAGCTCTCAGAGAATTAGAAAATATTATTTGACATATCTCAGAGTAACCATTTTCTGCTTGCTATGGATATTTCTAATGAAGAAAGGTCGAGGTACTCTAACTGAAGTGTACGAATTTTATGGAAATTTCTTCTACTGAACAAATTAGAATAATTCACCACAATGTATGTGCTCTTGATCAACTTCCTGCAAGTTGATCCCCAAACTATGCCCCCAAAACTCTGCTAGTCATATGTGAAACTACTGAAACTTCATCTATTTCCTCTCTGAATAAAATCCCAGTATTTGAACTCAGCAATTCATAGCAACTGCTGCAGAATCCTGAACCCACACAGAGCTTTAATAGTAAAAAATAATTAGACCTATTAATATTTGCTATGTTTTTATAACCCTAGCTAACCCCTGCAGGGTATTCCAGGCATTAATTTTCCCAACATTAATTTTCTCCTCAATTAATATATTGATATTTTAAATCCAGGCTATCTTTATTACATTGATCCACTAATAATTCAAAATGTACCTACCTACTCATAGTATGTCTGAAAATAGAAATGTTCTTGTAAGAAGTATACTGTTAGGATTTGATTGCTACTGCTCATATGAAATAATGAAAGGCATATCTTGATTGTAGCTACATACTTTGTGTAGGTTGTTTTCCAAAACAATTATAGGCTAATGTAAAATGCCATTGTAAATGAACTTGTCTTTTAAAAAATAAGGATCACTTAGGATCATAAAGATATATGAATAGAATACAGCTAACAGTCTTTTTCTCCTATAAAATGTAATAACTACCAGAAGCTTACTGCAAAAGTTTTATGAGTGTTCAGAAGAAAATTGAACTGTCAAAATAGAAAACAGACAAATTTCTAAAGACACAGGGTAAAGGTTTACAACAGCAAAAAAATGAACTTTGAATCTCAGATGTTATTCAAGTTTTTTTTTTCCTAAATGTAAGAGTCATATTGCCACAATATTAAGTAAAATTGAATTTATAATTTTTTCTGTTCCAAAGCAAGACTACCCAGATGTTTTCTTGCATTTTAATCAATAAGTATTCAAAGCTCGGGAGCTGGTACATGTCCCTCAGATGAAGTTTTTATTATTTATCTAATTAAATTATTTTTGACATTTACTTTATAGTCATGTGTGAGGACCTTTGGCATGTCACCTATAAAGTAAAAAGTTATTTTGGACTCCATTTTGGCAACTAAGCAGTTTTCATGTGTCTCCAGATAGATGCTTGCAGACAGACAGCATTTGCCTCTTTTGTTGGTCTCTACTTACAACTTCAGCAACAAGTTCTCAAGAGGTCATGGAGACCAGAAGAGCCGCTGGAGAACTGGAAGAAAGCCAGTCTCACTCCAGCCTTCAAAAAGGGCAAGAGGGAGGAACCGGCTCACCTCCGTCCCTGGAAAGGTGATAGAGCAGCTCATCCTAGAGACCATCTCTAGGCATGTGAGGGAAAAGAAGGTGATCAGGAGTAGTCAGCATGGATTCACCAAGGGGAAGTGATGTTTGACCAACCTGATAGCCTTCTACGATGAGATAACTGGCTGGTTGGACGATGAAAGAGATGTGGATGTTGTCTGTCTTGACTTCAGCAAGGTTTTTGACACAGTCTGCCATAATAACATCCTCATGGGGTAGCTCAGCAAGTGTGAGTTAAATGAGTGGACAATGAGGTGGATTGAGAACTGGCTACATGATAGAGCACAGAGGTTTGTTGTGACCTATTCGGAGGCCTGTGGAGTACTGGGCCCAGTGCTGTTCGATTTGTTCATCAATGACAGAGTGGACCCTGAGCAAGTTTGCAGATGACACAAAACATGGTGGAGTAACCAACACTCCTGAGAACTGTGCTACCATTCAGAGGGACCCAGGGGGGATGGAGAGGTGGGCAAGGAAGAACCTGATGGGGTTCAACAAGGACAAGTGCAGGGTCCTGCACCTGGGGAAGAATCACCCCAGGCACCAGTACAGATTAGGGGTTGACCTGCTGGCAAGCAGCTCCATGGAGAAGGATCTGGGTGTCCTGGTTAACAAGTTAACCATGAGTCAGCAATTTGACCTTGTGGCCAAGAAGGCCAATGAGAACTTGACCTGCAGTAGAGGGAGTGTTGCCAGCAGCTCGAGAGAGGGGATCCTGCCCCTCCCCTCAGCTCTGGTGAGGCTGCATCTGGAGTATTGGGTGCAGTTCTGGGCTCCCCAGTACAAGAGGGACATGGAATTTCTAGAGAAGGTCCAGCAGAGAGCAACAAAGATGATTAAGGGACTGGAGCATCTATCATATGAGGAAAGATTTGGCAAATTGTACCTGTTTAGCCTAGAGGAGACTGAGAATAGATCTGATCAATATGTACAAGTACCTGAGTAGTGAATGTAGGGAGGATGGGGCCAAACTCTTCTCAGTGGTGGCCAGTGCCAGGACAAGGAGTAATGTATGCAAGTTGAAACACAAGGAGTTCCACCTGCACGTGAGGAAGAACTTCTCTCCTGTGAATGTGAGAGAGCCCTGGAACAGGCTGCCCAGAGAGGCTGTGGAGTCTCCTTCTCTGGAGATCTTCCAAACCCGCCTGGATGCCACCCTGTGTCACGTGCTCTAGGTGTCCCTGCTGGAGCAGGGGGGTTGGACTAGATGATCCCTAGAGGTACCTTCCAACCTTAGGCATTCTGTGATTCTGTGAAGTAAACAATGCAAAATAGGGTCTGGCTCCCAATTCTTTTGTCCTTTTTAAAGATATTTGAGTGCAAAGTTTAGGATTTTTTTCTGTTTCTCAACCAGTTGTTTTTCAGTGTCTGAAAGACACAAGTAATACCCAAGTGAAAAAGGATAGAACCATGTGTATAAATTACTAATTATGTATTTGAGGAATCCATCAAATAGGTAATGCTGTTCCCTTTTCCTTCATCTTTCACCAAAGGTACATTAAAACTGGATAAATTATATCTTTTTTGAGTGTACTCCAAATCTGACATGTCTTGGCAAGCCTGACTTTTCAGAAGGTGAGAAACCACATCAGCAAGGACACTTCATGACCTAAAAGCTAAACTGGAGCTAAAAAGGAGGAATTCTAAAGACCATTTTGTTAATAAATATTTTTTGACTACACATATTAATCTAAACACCTGCTGTGTCAAACTTCAAAATCACATGCTGTTTATTCATCAGTTATATAGTATTCTAGCATGCTCATAAAAGAAACAGCTAAAAAATATAATGTATGACTCAAACATTGGACTGATTGGTACTTTTTCAGCTAATGTCATCCACTGGTACATTAGTAAAAGAACAAATATATATTAGCTTGACTTTAAACAGTAGTACACAAACTAAAGTGAATTGTTTATGTGAATTGTTGTGTAAAGAATTGCTATATACATGGTGCTCGTCACACCTTCCAACTTTGCAAATTTTTGCTGCATATGCTTCATAAAGGTCTACTGTTTTTGTGAACACTTCAAAAAATTATTGTGAGTAAAGAGATCAAAACCACACAACAGAAAACTCTTATTCAACCTGCTAAATATTCAAAACTGCTAAATCAACAGAATAAGATGAATCTCCAAGGTTGAACTTTAGCAATAATTGCCTAGGAGAACTCTACACAAAATCATATAGTTTGAAGCCATCTCTTAGTGCATACAATTCAAAGCCATTTCAGGCCACAAGGAGATACACTCAAATTATTTCCATTTATAACAATGCCAAAATAGCAATTTTGCATTTCCTCTACATTGCACATAAATCTACTGTTCACAGAAAAGGGGAAAAATCACTTTAGTTGTAATTTTATAGAGCGTTACTGTAGACCTCAGTATTTTAAGCATTGAATATAGTATATCACAGTAGCTGCGATAAAAACTCAGCTGATCTAGAGTTTCCTCTTGGTAAAAATAGGATTATACACCTTTCAGATGAGATCTTCTTGATCCTGGAAATTGCTTCTCTTCTTGATCTACCTAAAGGTAAGCTTGTTAGTTCATGGAATGTTTTGTATTACAGTTCTGTTCTGCTTTCCTTTTTGCAAGCAAAATGACTGAACGGTGAGTCTGAAGTCATTAGCTGAGATAATTTTGATATGACTACAGAAAATATCTGCCATTCTGATCTTATTCAGGAATGACATAGGAATATTAGGTCACATTTCTTCAAAATATCTTTTCTTGTGACACTTCTAATCATTGTAACCTAGTGATCCTAAATCCACTTTTTGACAGCCTTACAAACAAATACCCATACTGCCTGAGGCTTACAGTTACACGGCCCATGATTTGTTTTCTCTCCCCTGTCATTCCATCATTATTTACTGGAACGGTGGTTTAGTTTTCATAGAGATAGGAGAAATGGGCTATTTGGATGCAGCTGGTTTTGAAATCAGAAGAAAAAAGTTCAGCTCCAGATGTAGGCAGGAAGGAGGCAAATTTACAAGGCTGTCCTGCCACCATACTGCATTAATTGTGTATGGAAAAAAAAATCAAATTAAAAAATAAAGGTTGTATATGCTGTCACAGCTACTATATTTTTTGCTGCGTGCATTTATTGGATTTTTCTAACTCACTGAAAAGAAATATAAATGATGTTTTCACAGCATTAATGAAGATTTGATATCTTTGGCAGTATGGGAGCTAACTTCTTGTTTCTTGATCTCATACATCTTGCTGAGGAAGATGTAGTTACTTCAATACATTGTTGATTTTTATAGTGTCTTTTGGGCTGAGGATAATGAGTTACAGAAATGATATTGATCTCATACCAGCTAGGTAAATCTTCCATGACCTTGTCTTTTCTCTGCTTTTTCCTCTCTTTAGTTTGCTTTTTTAATTTTTTTAATATGTCCTAGAGTAAACCACCCTTTGCACACAAATGATTCTGGCAGACTGAAGGTAAAACACGCATAGTTCTGTGTTGTATTGCAATAAATTTCTCTGTACAGGTCTTCCAAATTCAAGCAAATTCAAGCAAATTCTCAGTTGTTCAATTATATTCTTATCCTTATATTGATCTCTGTCCTTTCACTCTGTCCTTTCTTTTCTTCTTGAATGAATTTTAGGAAATGATGGAATAAAAGAGGCACTTTAATCCTAGCCTATATATAATCAAAATTTGATTTTCTGCAGTGATACTTCAACTTTAAACTCCACACAGGATGGATGGAAATAATATTTTTTCCTCTTGAGGAAGTGTATTACCAAGGAGCAGAAGGTGTGTTATTGCCCACAGCCATAAAGTAGAATCTAGTAGCAAAGTCACTAGATTTCCACAGGCAGAACTTTTGCTTCTTGTATGCTACTCCAGTAGATAGCTGCAGGCTTCTACGAAGATATGAAAAGATGAATTCTAGAAACCAAAGTCCAAGTATCTGACAAATAGCAATAAATAAATAAATAAATAAATAAACATTGTCTTCAGATCTATAATTTCTTCAGTGTTAATGCAACTTCTACCTTCTTCCATAAGCAATCATTCCATAAAATCAATAATTTCAGTAATCTTTAATTAGTCAGTAGGCAATTATATTCACCTCTATCTGATCCTGCCAAGTTTTTTGTATTCTGAATAAAGAAAAAATATTCTTTGGAGTAGGAAGTTGTGACAAAAGCAGATTTGTAACAATGTTGTCATGTACAACAAAGACTACTTTTCCAAATCTCCTCTACTGACCTTAATCAAATCTCTCATATGTCTTTTTTTTGGTTGCTTTTCTTCCCTTAACTCTGTAGCATACCTAGGAGCTTCTGTCACTTTCACTCCGTAAACTGACACTAGAAACTAAGAAATCTGCTTTTTTTCTCAGAGCATGAATATTTGTTCTTCCCTTCCAACTGGGATGAGGAGTCAGAATCTCCAATTTTCTTTTCCACTTGCTGACACCTCCTCATAGTTTTTTAGGGGGTAGGTTGTTTGCTTACTTTTTTTTTTGCCTTTTTTTTTTTCATTGTTTCTCTTCCAAAGGTTATGGCATATATATAAATATTAAAAAAAAATTGAATGCTATTAGAACATAATCTGTTTTCATGCTATCGCTCATCTACATTTGTCCTTTTAAAAGCACCATAGCAAGAACCTTGATCAAGAACAAGATCGAGTTCTTTCAATTGCATTTACCAACTGACTGTTACAGATAAGAGGTAGTAAAGCATAAAGTAAATGTGGGCTTTCTTATGGTGACATTTTCGTTTCCTTCTTCTTTATAAGTCTCGCTTTTTATCCCTCCTGACAAGACTTAAAAATAATAGATGTTATCTAGAAATTCTTGTTTTATTTTTTTTCTACCAGTGAATGTTTAAGCCTTGGGCAATGACACGGGAGTAAAGGATTCTCCTAATGTGCACTTAACACAAAACCATCCAGGGAAAACAATGCCCTTAGAGCAATCATTATTTGCAGAAATAAAACCACAAGCACTTTTAAGCAGCTTTATTGAAAACATTTTACATCATTTTAATATATCAATCAGGAGAAATAATCAGTATTATTACCACTAAAAGGAAGTTCTGTCTTAGCAAATGACAAATCATATTTGTTAAAATGGTGCTGTTAAAACTAAAGAACAGCTAGGCAGCTTTAAAATTAATGAGTGTGAGCAAGGAGACTTTCAAGCTATGAACATTAGAACACAGAGAATAAATGGACCCTGTTGCCAAATTGTCATATATATTAAATAAAAACGAAGACAAAGACAGCATCAGCAACTTGGTAAATCAAATTACTTAAAACAACCAGATAAATTCCAGCTAAATTCCTTCAATCTGAGATTATTTTTTCTTCAAATGTTTCTGCAGCTTAAAGGTGCTATCATCTACAGTAGTGTTTGAAACACTGACAAGTCAGTGAAATAGAGACCACTATGAAACATCTTTTCCCCATTTTTGTTTTCATTGTATACTTATTAGACAATAACTTAATGGTATATTTACAAACATTTCATCAGGCTTGAATTGTCACAATAACTGTTCAAAAAAAGTTGACACTGGTCTTTGACCTATATATAAGAAATAATACATATGTGTAATAAATGTCACTTTATTCTTTCCACAGTCTTAAAACACTGCACAAAACTTGATTAAAACTCATATGATGTAATAAGTAAGCCTGATGATTTCTGTATGATTTGCTGGGTGTCTTCTTTCTCCTATATCTGTAAACAAATTCTCACTTCACTAGATGAAATCTCTTGAAGAATGATTGATTTGAGGGGCTTGAACATACTTCATTCTCATACTGACAAGGTTTTAAACAATTTAGTTCTTTCACTGGTAGAGCGAATAAAACTGTGACTATCCAGCACAGAAAAGAGAGGGGAATGAAACATGTTATCTCACCAGACGAGTAATCAGACAAATGACTATGAAATAACGAGCAGAAGTAACAGGTGACACAGAAAAGATCAAGAGTACAAAAGAGCATGTCTGTAGAAGAGCAAGGATCAGATAAGTAAATGTAACCTTAGGAAGAATGTCAAGAACTGAAAAGTGCAATAAGGGCAAGCACAATACAGGTCCTGTGAAGTTCGAACTTCCAGAGAACAAAGATGACAGGATGAATTCTCCGCTCAGTCTCATCTGGAGAAATGCAGATCAATAAAGCCAGTTGTAACTGAAGTTGTGTTTGGCATGATGTTTCCAAAAGTAAATTATGGAGATAGCTTTATTCCATTGCTGGATGAAGGTCTCTACAAGTCTTGCCTTATAGTCCTGCTGCTCTTATTTATACTGTCTCTGGCAGTCTCTCCACATTAATTTTCATCCCCAAATTGAATTTTGTAATTACTTTGTATTGTGTCCACTTTTATTGCACTTTTCAATGCTTGGCAGCTTTCCTGAGACTATATTTGTACACCTGTTACCTGCTTTCCTGCTGACATGTTTTACTTGTATATTTTTCTTGATCTCCTCAGTGTCACCTCCTGATTTAGATTTCTTATTTCATACTGTGTTATTTGATTTCTTGTCTGCTAAGATTTGTTTTATTCCAGTGAGACTGTGACTAGAGTAAGTGAATTTGTGACTTCCCATGGGATGATTTGTCCTTCAATTCAGAGATTATAGTTTAGAAATTCAAAATAAAAGGGAATATTTATAAATTATCTGCCACCTGCAAAGTACAGTACTTGGGTTCAAAATAAAAATGGTTTTTACGTTTATGGGCCATTTTACCCTATAAGCCTCCCCTTCTGCTATCATTCAAGCTCACATGTTTGTTTTCCAGTCCTGCTTTGCATTGCACAAAAGTTAAAAAGATGAAATAGTCTATATTTTGAATAGAAAATGAAAGTTCTGTGTCACCATACACTGTAGCTGCAATCACACATGTTCATGATGTAGAAACATAACAAAATTAAACCATCAACACCTCAAAACTGAGTAATTCTTAAGTCACTAATTGAAAAGCATAAAAGAAAAAAATCTGCTATTTTTCCTATGTTCCCATCTCCATCTTCAGTAAAACGTGTGTAAGGACCCTAGGCCTGTACAAACTGTAGGCTTTATTCTATTTTCTGCTCTAGCTCACCTTTAAACAGGTGTTTCTCTAAGGCATTTCCATTTTGGGAAAAGAATAAGGATTGCTCACCATGGTTTCCATGGAGTAAGACCTTCCTTTTATGAAATCATTTTGATTTATGTTTTCTGGCTTATTTTTAAAGATGGAAGTAAGGGCAAACACTGCCAGGTATTGTGGTGCCCTCAGTGTTTGGCTGAAGCCCCAGCAGAGTATATCTATATAGACAAGTGAAAATAGTACCTTACACATCCTCTTTTGCACTGAGACAGCTTTGCTGTGCAAAAATAGCTGCCTGGCTTCCATACAGGAAGACCTGAAGTGTTTTGCAGCTTACCATGTAGGAGACTGGGTGGATGAGTAGTGACTATCAATAACCTGACTGTACATACGTGCTCCAAAATATCCCAGAGCTAAGTGGGGTATCCCTTTCCCACCTGCTTCCTGTGGCATACAGAATGTTTTCTTCCCCTGGATGAAGCCAGCTGTTACCTTCTAGGAAGAAGAGATATAAAAGCAGGAAGGAAAGAAGGCCTCCGGGTCTTGTCAGTAAGGAAGTTACAGGGCCTAGATGAGAAAACAAGAGGTCAGCTGAAAAAAAAGGGACTTCCAAACATCAGGACCAAAGGGCAGAAAGGCTAGGGAGTTCAGGAGGGTAATGAGATCTCCTGGGAAAGGAAGTGCAATAGTTCTCATGCCCAATTTGTTGTCTTTTCCAGATAGCCTAAGATTTTCCAGACGGGCAAGCAAGTAAAAGAGTTGTATTGCTATTACAGTTTTTGCTTGTGGAGTATCACTTGGCATATAGTTTCTCTAGAGTAATTAAAGTTGCATCAACAGATGCAAAAGTCCTAACCAAAAGAATGGGACTGCTACTTATGAGAATATTGATTTTGCAAGAGTATTTAAATGAGAGATTTCTATAAATATTAACAGTTGTTTCAAACTGCTTGAGTCATATGATTACATCAGTCACTTCTTAGCCTTGATGAACTCTTGAACATGGAAAGTGTTAGACCTTAATGCACGGCTCATGCACTAAAAAGATACCTCAGTAACCCTCAGGAACACCTTGACAAATGGTTTATATTAATATATTCTAATTTACCCCAAACCTACCCAAATGCCTCAACCAAAAAAAAAAAAAAGTTTAGAAATAAACTGTCTCTAGGTTATTAAAACAAGTTGTTTAAATCTAGTCTTAACTACTCACTTAGGAATCGGATTATGAAAGCAACAGATTTTCCTTTAAAACATTTGTAGAATGAGCTGGTAGATTTCTTAGAGGAAGGTCTCTATTTATTCTGTTTTAGAATGGTAGCAAGTAGACTTGAAGGAACACTTAACCTTTAAAATAAGAAAATTAATATTCTTTACCACATGCTGCTAAATGCTAAACCTGAAGTTTCCTGTGTTAATTCACATAATAATAATAATAATAATGCCATGCAGAATATTTGTCATAAGCTCCAAAGAAGTTATTTTTCTACAACATATACTCACCCACCCTGAAGAGACATCATAAATGTCTGCTCAGATTGCTAATAGAAAGAAAGGAACAAGCATTCCAGTACAAAATATTGGAGAGGATGAATTGTGTCACAAACAAAATTCCCCCTCCAAAAGGAAAGAATTGTTAATTTGTCATGTGTTTTTGCATGCTTGTTTGTTTTACCAGAGTACACATGAATAGCTTTCTTAATGAGTCACGTTTGTTTTATTTAGATAATGTTCATGCAGTACTTTGAACATGTAAAGCACTATGTAAGTGCTCAGTATTATTCACCCCAATCCTCAGTCATTAATCTGCTAGAACTCCCAATAGACTGTATTATTTTTTTTTCTCTAATCCAGCCTACTCTTATAAGATAGGAAGAAATAATTTCAAAATGATAACTTGTACAGTACTGTTAGATTCATTAAATTTTAACCATAGAAGAGGGAAACAAAATTAAAAAAACATTGTTAGGAAAAAAATGGGAATGTGAGGGGAAGAAAGATTTATTCTGAGATGTTTTAACATTATCATTAAGAATCCAGACTATATTTATAGGTCACAAGTTTAAATTCAGTCCAGGTCACTAATAGCTGAAAATCATTACCAGCTGAAAGTTACTAAGTTGACTATACAAAAATATATTAGTGTTCTTAGCATATAGAGAAACCCATGCATTTAAAACCACCGTTACATTAAGTAATACTTACCCCCAAGGGCATGACCTTAAGACCCTAATTCTTAGCGCAAAGTACCTCAGTTTCAAACTGAAATGAAAGAAATTCTGAATTAAAACTTTCTAGTCAGAACTGGTATAGAGTCTTGGAAATTAAATACCAAATAGACGCTGAAAAATCGATTACCAAAGGTAAAACAAATAAAAAATACACAGACACACACACATACACACACACAAACAGAATTTATTCCTAACTAACTGGAGAGTTAATTCTAAAGGTAACAGAATTTATTCCTAACTGCAACAGTTTCATTCCTGACATCCAGATTACTTATATTTAAATCTATGGTCAACATGCTGAAATCAGAGGAGAAGGAATAGGAAAAAAATAAGGAAAAGATTAAAATAGTATATGAGCTCTGTTTGCAGTGTCTAACACAAAGTACAGTGCCTCATTTTCTCACATCTCACAAAATTTTTCTTAGTCATCTGTGTCTTTAGCAACCTCTCTTCATAGTAATGTCAATTATGTGGAGAGGCTTAGGAGGTTCTTATGCTGGAGTCTTCCTTTGTGGAGAACTGAGTCTCAGAAACTGTTTCCAAATGAAGCATGCATAGACCAAATTAAAAGAATGAAGAGTAATAAATCAGCAACACTGTGTGACAGTCAAGATTTTTAAATGAGAAAAAATATAAAAGCATAGAAGTTTCAATTATGTATGTAATTCATTACTTAAATTTCTCTCCCTGTGGGAGAAAGGAAAAGTTGTTCATGGGTTCATGTGGGGATTTGTACTGCTTAATGCATTTGCATCTGAGCCAGTGAACAGAGTGAATGGTGGGTTAATAAGGCTTGTTGACACTACAGAGCTACCAAAAAGTTAAATCTAACTCAAAAGAGCTGCAGGAGAATTTCACAAGATTCAGAGACTGGCTGATAAAATGGAATTCATTGCCGCTCAATGTGAAGTAATATACAGAATAAAAGAGACATAACTGTGCATAGACAACAGTGAACTCTAAATCAATTATCACTCAAGAGAGAAAGTAATTTATTGTGAATAGTTTCTTCAAAACATTGATTTTGATGTTCAACAGTGATAGAAAGGAAATGAAAAAAGGATCATTTGGCCTCTGTGCTCATGTTTTCAACTTGAGCATTTCTGCTCCTCTTCTGACGTAAAACGGACAGACTATGGGGAAAGGCTTATGAATAATAACAAAAATAAACAAAGGTTTCCAACACCTCCTACAGAAAGAGAAAAGGATATGAACTAGGTACTTAAAAATGTGACAGCTGTATAACAGATATAGCCTAGGTTCATTTCATAATTAATGAGGTATAGGAAAAGTAAATATAAACATTTGTTTTCAATGTTTGAATCAGGGGACATCAAATGAAATAATCAGGTACTGTTTTAAATCAAATAGAAGAAAGCAGATTTTCATATAATGTGATTAAATTGTAGCACTTACTGCTCAGGATGTTGTGCATGGGTCAAGATGGGTTAAAAAAGCAATTAGGCAAATTCATGAGCAAAAAATTCATCAAACTATTAAGTTTTAGTCTAGATTATGGAGGAAGATATGGTTATTTTGTTTGCTTCTTTTTTGCTCACGTGAAATAAACATCTTTTTGATAGCAATGTATGTAAAAGTATTGCGGTCTTACTTTAGAATAAATTTTATCTTAGTTTTGGGACTAGCTGATGAAAGCTAAACTTGAAAGGGATGATACTTTGTTATAAGTTGTAAAAACCCAAGTGCAAACCAAATATAGCCGGGGGGAAATAAAGGTGCAGACAGGTGCACTGAGCTGAGCTCAGTGATTCCACAGAGCTTGGAGAAGACTGCAAGACCTCATTTCCAGAAGTGCGTTCTATCAACCATTTGACTTATCCTGAGATCTAGTTTTGCTCCGTGACTCACACATCAGTAGGCATCATGGAAAAAAAAAAAGAAAAAAGAAAAAAAAATGAATTTAAAGTAGTCCTATTTTTATTACAAAAAAAAAGGTGATACTCAAGCCCCCTTCTTCCCAGTGCTACATCATATACTAATCTAACTTGCCTCTCTTCCTTCACTCCTTGCTATTTGTAGATGCCAGCCCTCAAATTGCACTTGTGGCTGCGCTTCAGTGGTTTTAAAAACTGTTACTTTCATCTGTTGCCATTTCACATGGTCAGTCCTCAATGGGAGATTATTTTATACTCCATTACCTTCAAGTTGAACTTTGGCTGAAGTAGAGCTATTATGAAACCCTACTCAAAGTCACAAATTTTCCTATCATTTAAAAGAGCCTGAATGCATTTTCCCTCCTTGCTTCTTTCTCTGGGCATGCAGGTTTATATGACCTTAGACTCTCACAATCCATAATGACATTGCAGTTAAAATGAAAAACTATTTCTTTTAAAATTGGATTCATTCGAGCTACTTCTGCAACTACTTCAGATAACAGTATGACCTAACAATTTCAACTTGATTTTAAGAGTTATTTTAAAGTAGGTTTATCTGATTAAAATTGTTTAAAGCCACCAGGATTTGAGCTTTTAGCCTGGCAATTTAACAAGTCATAAAATGTTCTATTCTTTGTGACGAGCTGCAGAATGATTCCACTTTTTTTTTTTTTTCCAAAAGATACAGTATCATATTTGAAATAAATAAGAAACTTCTGCAGTGTGGGGAAAAAAAAGTGTGTTTTAAAAAGTTCTCCTTCTTACTGTCAGGCTTTATAAAAGTCATTTACACTTTGAAGTCTTCTAAGACTTAGAACTAGAATCCTAATAGCCATGAAAACAAGAGTTAGCACATTTACATATTATTTTGCCATAATATTGCCTCTTTCAGCTGCCATTTGAGAAAAAAAAAAGAATTGGAAAAATTTTTGTTATGAATCAATATTATTGTGTAATTTTCTGATGACTGCAGAACCAAAGCCAGACCAAAGTAAACTACATAGCCTTACTGCTTGCCTTCTCTTCCCTGGAACTTTTTTTAATTGAGTGTCTACATATTTTCATCTCTAGCATCATCACATACAGCATTGTATCACCACATATACAATTTATAAGAAAATACACTACTTACCAGTGCACCTAATCACCATATCCTCAACACTGTTCTCCCTTTCTCTCTCTTTTTTTTTTTAATTAATAATACCTCCAAATCAACAAAACAACCACATTTCTTGCTCATTAATTCTTTTTATGTTTATCTGTGTACCATATTCATGGAGCTCATTTCACGTTTTTTGTTAACTAGATATATATTAGCTTAAATCAGATTAAGTCAGAACTGCATGATGCACTGAGTTCACTAGCAAATTCTTGCCATTTGTGCTCAATAAAAACAAAGTGGTTCAGGACTCAGCTGTAGGTACTAGTGACCTTAAAATTATACATTGCCATACACATCAAGCTGCTGCTTAAATCCCTTCATCATTCTAAGTTAGAACTGGCTTATTTTCTGCTCAATAAAATAGATGTCCTGTTGTTTTCCAGATGTGCATTGAAGATCACCAACATCTATCATACACTTCCTATATGAAACTGGGACAAAAAGTTCTGACTTTTCCATCTCTGATTAACCAGCAACTGTCAGTCAGTCAAAGCTACTCTCATTAACAACATTCATAAATAATGTTCAAGTGGAATGAAGATAAACATCTTCTAGCGAAAGAGATAAATACTACTTCACAGCTGTTCTTAAAAAAGTACAGTTAAGAAAGAAAATAAAGGGGAAAATTCTTGATTAAAAAAATAGTCTTGACAAATAGTACATTTGAGAAAATGTAATCTGAAATGACATCCCATATCCTTAAGAAGACATAATATTTGAAAAAGGCCATACCGTAATGGCAGAGCTTAACCTAAGGGTAGAGAATCGTCAGCCAGGAAGATAATTTACTCTAGTATTAGGTGGACACCATACTACAGAAAGATGTTGCTTAATGAAAGCCATAATCTCCTACTCAGCAAGGCACTCTAACCAGGACAGCCTATGTGCTTAAGACTGTGTATGGAGAAGAAGGAATGATCAAAGTCATCACTAAGGCATTGAAAGGCCTGATTAAAAAAAAAAAGAGACAAACCTTGAAACGCAAGTATGAAGAGAGATTAAGGCAAGATAGGTGCATGAGGGTTATTAAGGATGAGTGCACTTGTTTATTAATTTATTTATAAAGAAGATTAAGGTTATAAGAGAAGTTTTGAAAAAAAAAATGGTAGATTTTACTTAAAAAACAGTGAGCAGACACCTTACTACATCTAAAATACAAACCGTTTTGACTGACAGCTTACTGCCTGCTCAAATGCAATTATAACTTTCAGTATCCAAATTTTACTCTATTTTTATGTTACTGTTTTCTGCTGGCATCTGAATTTCAAGAAAGGAACTTTAAGAAAAACAATCAAGAAATATCTCTTCATATGTTCATATGTTCAATTTCCACAGCTTATAATGTGAATAAATTGTACCAGACTGCTTATGCAACAGCATAGAGCTAATCGATACTCAGAAGCATTTAAATTTAAGATTTGTAAGATTTAGGGGAGTTTCCAGGCTTTTGCTTGTTTGTTTATTTGTTTGGGAGAATGGAGTTTGGTGGAATTTTAGACGCATCAAGGAATTATTATACTCTGTAGGCCAAATCCCATGAACTATTCAACTGGTCGTTATGTACTTGCTTTCAGTCTGAGTACTGTGGAATTGCCTTAGAACAGCATAAAGGCTGGTGCTGACAGCAAAGCAACATCCATCCTTCCTAGTTCAGCAAATATTAGCAGTAATTTAATTGGTATGGACTTCTGCCAAGACATTTCAGCTGAAAATGTAGTTTTAATACTGCATTACACTCTGGAAGCTGAAACAGTTGAATGCAGGTGTGCTGATTGCTCCTGTGGGCAGCAACATAGAATCATAGAATCATTAAGGTTGGAAGGCACCTCTAGAGATCATCCAATCCAACCCCCTGCACACGCAGGGCCACCTAGAGCACATGGCACAGGGCTGCATCCAAGTCTTGAAGATCTCCAGAGAAGGAGACTCTACAACCTCTCTTGGCAACCTGTTCCAGTGCTCTGTCACCCTCACTGTCAGAAAATTTTTCCTTAAGTTTCTGTGGAACTTTTGATGCTTCAGTTTCTGCTCTAGTTCTGTCGGTGGCCACCAGTGAAAACAGGCCAGCCCCATCCTCCTCACTGCCTCCCTTGAGGTGCTTGTACACACTGATCAGATGCCTCTCACCCTTCTTTTCTCCAGGCTGCACAGCCCCAGCTCCTTCAGTCTTTCCTGATAGGGCAGACGTTCCAGGCCCCTGATCATCCTCGTGGTCCTGCGCTGGACTCTCTCCAGCAGCTCCACATCCCTCTTGCACTGGGGGCCCCAGAACTGGACACAGTGCTCCAGATGTGGCCTCACCAGGGCTGAGTAGAGGGCAGGATCAGCTCCCTCGACCTGCTGGAGATGCTCCTCTTAATGCATCCCAGGACCCCACTGGCCTTCTTGGCCACGAGGGCACACTGCTGCCTCATGGTCAACTTGTCATCCACCATGATGCCCAGGTCTTTCTCTGCAGAGCTGCTCTCCAGAAGGTCGGTCCCCAGCCTGTGCTGGTGCCAGGGGTTATTCCTCCCCAGGTGCAGGACCCTGCACTTGACCTTGTTGAATTTCAGGAGGTTTTCTCACCACCCAGTTGTCCAGTGTGTCCAGGTCCCTCTGGATGGCAGCACAGCCCTCTGGGGTATCAGCTACTTCTCCCAGTTTGGTATTATCTGCAAACTTGCTGTGGGAGCACTCTGTGCCTTCATCCAGGTCATTGATGAACAAATTGAACAGGACTGGACCCAGAACTGACCTCTGGGGGACCCTGCTAACCACAGGCCTCCAACTATACTCAGTGGCACTGATCATCACCCTTAACCCTAACATTGTTTAGCAGATGATACATCAGGGTATCTACAATAGCAACAGTCCTCTTGTGTACTGAAGATGAAACTCTTGTGTCACCAATATCAGTGTGGCAACTGTAGCCTTTTATTAAACACAGCTTACTGCAAATCATCTACATGGTAAAAATGGTCAACTCTGACCTGATAATAGAGTACTCTACAAATCCATATCATGACTGCAGTCATGGAAAGCATCCATAGAAGAAGGGAAGGGATATTCCCTTCCTAGATATTACTGTATTTCCTGTCTGTGGCTATACAGAATGTCACTACCTGCTTTAGTGGATAGCAGCAGTTCTATTTATAAAAAGTATTGAGATAAAAATGAATAGAACTATTTTCTCTCAGTCAGTACTGGTTAATTGACAAGTGATATTCTGGACTTTGAGGAAAGTGCATGTCTTGACACTTTGCCTGAACCTGCAAGTCATTCATTAATTCTATAATATCTACTTTCATCTTACTTGGCAAGCAAAACTTTGATAAAAGACAGTCATTACTTCTCTGTTTCTCTTATGCTATGTTATATAAAGAGACTTTGTAATGCATGGAATCAGCTATTTCACTAGTAAGTAGAAGGTTGCAACATTAAACATTAATATTCATCTTATAACAACCATCAGTGATAACATCTGATCACAGTTCTCCCGCTTTTCATTTGTTCTTTGACAGAAAAGACAAAACTATTAAAAAGAGTATGATCAGCCAAATTATGGCTATATACTGGTTGTAACAAATGGCGTAACAGTCCCCCAAATATGCTCACTTTTGACAGCATTCTGCAAGTATTAATTTGGATCATAAAACAATCTTTTTCACTTAACATTATATTATTCCTACTATAATAAAATACAATTAGAGTTATATATTTCTTAATAAGAGTATTGTCCAAAAAAAGCAGATGAAACTGCTTTCATATTCCTGGCCTGTATACCACATATCTTATATAGATTTCAAAGGGCCTAATCAAATCAAAGAATTAAATTCTGTTCTGTGAATGAAGTCAGCCTGTGCAAAGCAGGACAAATTAATCTTTTTTTTCTCTATACAGATTTGAGAGACAGGAGGAAAGAGGAGGAGACAAGGAAAAGGAAATAAATAAGATGTTTTGTACACCCTGCCCTGCACGAAGAATGAGGAAATGAGACTAATTTGAAGTCAGTTTTGATGAAAAACAAACAAACAAGCAAACAAAAAAACCTAAAAGTGCCTATACCAGCATCCTGTCTGTTTTTTACTTGAGCCCAGACCATTAACTCCTCTTCACAGATAAGATACATCTGTCCATTGACAGAACAAGGATGGCTCCTGCTACTGCTGACTCCTCTCTCTCTGTTCAGTCTAGGTAGTCTAGACAGGACCTGTATTAAGCATCTCGGTGCTTAGGGAGGCATACTGTGAAGATATGCTTAGAGAAGTTACCTTGAAGCTCCTGTAAGCAATTAGAGTCCAGCTATTTTTGTGGAGTATTTTGCCAAGAAGTACTCTTCTTCATACCATGTATACATTTGTAGCTGCATCTAAAAACCTTTTACTTAATTAAATTGGAAATTTGGCATAAATTGGAAATAGTAGCAGGAATCATGCATACTAACATACAGATATAGCTTGTCATAGAGCTAGGAGTGACTTCACCCACTGCCACAGGCACCATTGGTAGTGATATTTAGGTTTACGATTGCTCTTTTTTACATAACTGATCTTTCTGGGCTTTTTATTATTTTTTGTTTTTCTTTTTCTTTCTGTCTTTTTTTTTCTGTTTTTTTTTGTTCCTCTATGCGTTACCAAATGTCTATGTAGCAGAAAAGATAAATTTAAATTTAATTCAATTAATTACAGGGATGTTGTATATTTTACCTTACATCTTCCAACATCATTCTAACTGCCAATTTCAAAGAATCTAGAAAGCTTCAGTCTTGCTGAAGGTACTTGTGAAGGTATGCATACTTTATTAAATAAATAAAAAATTAAATAAAATGTATTTATCCACAAGTGGTAGTCCACTAGTAATTTGAAGTATATATAATGTGATTCACAAACTCTGAATGATGTAAGAGGCAGTGCACTTGAAGCTTCAGAATGTAGCAAAAAAAAAAAAAAAGGATCACTACAAAGCTTTTGGAATAAGGGATATAAATTAAAAAAGATCTTGAAAAAAATGGATGTGTAGTAAAAGAAGTATATTGTATCTGGAAGGCAAAAGTACAAAAATAGAAAGTAATAACTTTATTTAAAAGTACTTTAGTAAGGGCTATGGTATTTTCTGCAGCCTGTAAGTCAAGTCACATCAACAATGTGATGCTGTTATAAAAAACTTATTCTCAAAATTATTCAATATATCTTATAGAAAACACTGACATATAAAAAACTATTCTCTTTGACACTGGAGAGACCTTAAGTGGGAAACTTATGCCCAGTTTTGACAATCATACATTAGTGAAAATACCTTCGAATAGAAGGAAGTCCTCTAGAAAATAATGCAAGCTAGCAGAGACTGAGACTCATGACAATGGACCCATGAGAGAATTCAAAAAGTAAACTACTGTGAGGCCTTCAGAAGAGGAGACAGAGAGGGACGCCCTTGGCAACCAGTAAGAAAAGGTTTTCTTGACTCTGTCCAGTGACTTCAACAAGTTTCATCTATACCATTTTGCTTCTTATGAAAAATAAATATAAATATTATATATTTCATATTTCATATAAATTCATATAAATTCATTAAATTTCATATAAAAATATGAAAAATAAAAATAAAAAGTAATCATTGTTGGACTGATCTTTTGCATAATGCAGTAGGTTTGATCTTACTTACTTGTCCAAGTGGAACACTAATCTGGTATTAACCATGATAATTTGAAAGTTCAGATGCAAGAAATAAGATTGCTCTAAGGTCCACCAGAAACACTGATATGAAACTGAATCACTTTTTCTGACCATCAGTCTTGAACTGCATGGAAAACATTTATCATCACCAATACCCTGAAAGAAACAACAGGAAAAAGCAAACCTTTCCATATATTTGTCACAAGAATGGCCACCTGAAATGGATTAAAAATAGACCCTGCATATCAGTAACTTAAGTTGCAAAAGATTAAGTTACCAAACTAAATCAGATCAATTGCCCTAGCCTCTCTGTGCTCCCAAACTGACCTTGAACTAGACAGTTTCTCCATATTCTGTTCAAACTGGAAACCCCAAAACAGACACATTTTCAGATACAACTTCCTCAGTACCTCAGTTTGCTGACTACAATCTTTTTCATATAATCCAATATGCATTTTGTCTTATGCATGATAAGAGGACCCTGGCGACTCACATTCAACTTGGCATGTCCAGTGTCATTTTCAGTATGCCTGTTATACAGCCAGTTGTTTCCTGGATTTTTTTTTCACTTAAATTGGAGAATTGAAAATCTCATTACTGAACTTCTCAAACTTTCAACTGTCTCCGGTCATGATTTCCTAATATCTATCATCTATTTCTATCATTCACATCCACCATTTCTCTTAATTTAGTATCATCTGAAAATGCGCTGAGGGTGCATTCTGTCTCATCAACAAGATCATTGAGGAGAATTGAATAATATCACCCCCTTGGGCTATTTATTTGATATTGGCTTATACCCAAAGTCAAATCAGCAATTGCTAACCTTTTCGCCGTCTGGTCCAGTGAATATATAATCCACCAAATTGTCTATTTGTCCAGCCAATATTTTCTTAGTCCGCAAATGAGAAAGGAGACAAAAGCCTTATTCTAATCAAGGTATACTACAGCCATTGCTTTCCCTCACCTACATGGTCATATTTCCTCACGGAAAGCAATTAGGTTGATCAAGATGGATTTGCCCTTATTGACTTCCTGATTACTTTCTTAGGCTTTACATTTTTGGAAATGAATTATAAGAGGATATAATGCATGACCTTTTCAGATTGTGAAGAGAGGATGCCTATTGTTGAATCTCCCTGTAGTGTTTATCAGACAAGCATGATGTTTTCCAGTTTTCAAGGAGGTACTCCACTTTCAAAATATTTTTTTCAATAAAGATAGACAGTGGACAACAGTGATGGCAGAATCACATCAGTTAGCACTTTCAGACCCATGGGTGTATCCCATATGACTTTGGGGACTTAAATATATTCAAATTCTTTAAGTAGTCCCCAGTCTTCTGCCTTCCCAGTGTTAGCTACCTCTCACCTGAAATCATATCTGCAGGTACAAAGGTTAGGGAGCAAGATTCATCCATGAAAGTGGATGCTAAAACAATCAGCACTGAACCTTTTCTGTCCCACTGGTCTGTGCCCCCCATTAGTTAGCAGATCTCTGAATCCTTTTCATTACTTGCAGCACTGTAGGATCCTTTCTTTCTTTTTCTTTTTCTTTTTCTCTTTCTTTTTCTTTTTCTTTTTCTTTTTCTTTTTCTTTTTCTTTTTCTTTTTCCTTTTCTTTTTCTTTTTCTTTTTCT
>JAUBNY010001046.1:1796147-1807677 GCA_032275445.1 Crypturellus soui
TTCTCTTTCTCTTTCTCTTTCTCTTTCTCTTTCTCTTTCTCTTTCTCTTTCTCTTTCTCTTTCTCTTTCTCTTTTTATAAAATATAAAATATTTTATATTATATATAAATAATATATAATTAAATATAAAATAAAATTAAATATAAAATAGACAACACAGTGACAAATCTTCACAAAAGATAGAATGAAAAAAAATCTATTTTCCAATGGATTTGGAAAGTATTGGAAAATATTATTCCAATGTTGCATCTTTCTTTCTGCCATTCCTTGAACTTACTGTCTCACTCTCTCAACTAGCTCTCAACACCTCTCTGAATAGGATTCAGGTTCAGATTCCATGTATTTTCTCTCTTTTGGTGCAGTATGTTTTATAGTCAGTCTTTCCCTTGAAGTCTTCCAGGGGATCTAGGTTAATTTCATATTTCATTCTCAAAATCTATTTTACTTTCTCTCTCAGTAGGAAGCAATCTGGACAACCTCTTACTAGGACAAATGTTCTCCCTCTTCCGCAGGTGAGTAAAACTCCCTTTTTTGTACTGTTTGTTATCACCTGGGAGTTATGGGATAGTAATATAAACAACTTCGGTTACAAATAAGTGTAAAATTCTCACCTCTATCTTTCTCTTTTAGCAATTATTTGGCTTTCTTCAGAGGGGAATGATCAGTTCATTGAACTTTATATTCTGCACAATTTTCTTCTTGTGCATGAAAAATATATACAAGAGAAACATCTGCAGCCGTATTTTATTCTGCTTATAACTATTTTTGATTGAGACAAACCAAACAGAAGTCATATTTTGGGGGGGTTAAAAACACTTTGGAAATGCTTGGTCCCCAACATTTTCCTTGCAGGCACACTGTAAAAGTGGTTCATGTCCGCACTTTAAGTGGAAAATTGAACAGAGTTGTGCTCTTACTGTTGACCAAACTGAGGTTGACTGATCAGATATCATAGAATCAGGTTCTTGACTGGCAAACCTCTGTTGTGATACAATGTGCAAACTTCAAAGATCCTATTTTTGAGTTTCAGTAAAAAGTGACTTTTCTTTGCATATGCTTAGACCTACTACAGAAGACAAATACTAGATATAAAATAGACTTTTATTTTATATTTGTTAGTGAAAGGACCTTCACCTCAACCAGTCTTAGACGTAGATATGTTGAGATAAAGATGAATTAATATTCTCCTTTTAGTAAAAATGATGGAGAAAGTTATCTGAAACAAGAAAGAATAAAAGAAAGATAGTAGATCTCTAAATTCTAATTTAAGATATCAGATCTGTCTCCTTCAGAATTAGAATTTATAGAGACTAAAGCCTCATTCTCACAAAATTAGACAAGGATGTGAAAACCTAAAAAAATTTGTAGTAATGTGATTTGTAGTGAGGTGTAATTTTGTAGTAATGTGTAGAAGTGAAGATTTCTAAGTGAGAATGAGAAAAGTAAGGCAAAGTTAAAATATGTAAAGCTTAACTGGACATCTTTAAAATACATTTTATTTCAAGGATTCAGGGAAATGTTATAGGAAGAGATAGAGATAGACACTAGATAATATAGGTTAAAAAATTATTTATTGCTTCTTTTTTCTTTGTTTAGCACAAGAAGGTGGGAAATAGGAACTTAAAGGTTATGAGCAAAACCAAAGTCATTACTAACAAGTAATCTTATTAGTAAGACTAAAGGGACTATTCAGCATAAACCCAGTCATTTAAGGAAGACCTATAAGAATAGTAAATAGAACTACAACCTAGGAATTTATTGAAGTGCAAACATCTAGGGGTTTTTTTTTGTTTTGTTTTTAAGAAATATTTTTACATGTGATCCAGGTCTACTAGTTCCTAAATTAAGAATAGGTTAATGAATAAATTGATGACTTCAGCTTCTTTCCAGAATACATTTAATGCAGAGGCTTTTTTTTTTCATAGAACTAAGTCTGAATAACTTAATATGTTTGGTTTCCTTCCTAAATAGCTGTCCAATCAAAATCTCATCTCCCTTGCAAACCTATTTGGAATAATGATAATAATAATCAGATCATCTATAATGATTTCAGTACACAGTACTATACTCTTGTTATTCTATTCCTCTATGTTAATTTTAATATATATATTGTAATCTTCAAACAATTTCTGTATACTTATTTTAAAAAGGAGGGCAGGTATAGAATGTGCCAAAATGAAAAACCATTGTGAAAAACGTTTGCTAAGAATGTACATGTTAAAATATTATCCTGCAATGTAGATTAAAAATGTAGAAATTATGAATGACAACTATCATCTCATCTATTTCTTTTACCAAATAAAAAAAATAGTTTTAGTAAAATTTCCAAGAAATCGTCAGCCAACCTTAAATGTTTGTGACAACATAAATGAAGTAAAATATTCATGAGTATAATAATTCGGAGGGGATAAGGAGTAAATTTAGAGAAATGTAAACACCCACAATTGTTAGTAATATCACGGAAAACAATAAGTGCTTCTTTAAAAGATCAAAGCTGCATTAGGCATTGTACAAAGGTTAACTGTGGTAAAAACATTTTGCCCTAAGCATTTCTTTCAAAGTGTACTATCACACAAGGACAAGAATGGAAAACAGGAAATGAGGTGAAATAATCTTAATAGTTAACAAGCAGCAGCAAAACAAATCATCTTCTCCATCAATCTCCATGTAACAAGCTTTTGGAGCTTATATAAAATCAGAATGGATTATAAAATCAGAACAGAAGCACATAACCTGATGTGATTTTTTTTCAGGGATTTTTCATCCTCAAGAGAGAACATTTGGGTATATGGAAAGATGAGAATAGCTGAGAAGAGCTCTGTGGTTTAAGAAACCTGATGATGATGGTAAAAATAGTGCTAGAAAAAATAATAAAGCAAGATGTTGGAGAAAATGACTCAGCTTGAAAAAAAAATCCAAGGTTTGACAAGGATGCCCTGCAAAAATTTACAGGGTAGGTAATATTGCCCAAATAAAAGTAAAGAAAAAGGTATCATTATCTTCTTCCAGAGCATTCTAAGATATTGCACAAAGTGAAAGGTTGGAAACAAAATATCAGATAAAGACTTCAGAACTTATTTTATGGTGTTGATAAAAGTCCAGAGTTCATCTATTAATAGGATTAATCAAAGCCATTTAAACAATGCCTGGACAATAAAATAAAAAAAAAGTAAAAAATAAAAAAAACACCACCACCACCACCAAAAAAGTCTATGAAATATTACAAAGCCATGACAAAGTCATGGAATTGGAAACACTGATAAAATAGTTCAAGTGTGCAACCGTTTGCTGACTAGGGACCCCAAAAGAGGAAAAATGCAGTTAATAAGAGTTGCAGTGGTTTATAGCACTGACACTGGAGGAGGACTAATCTTGATGAGCAATTGGGATTAATTAGAATAGGAGTAGCATACAAGGAATCAGTCATTGGCAAAATGTTTTTGTTCAGTTTTCTTAGGTCAAGATATCAAAACAAAGTTACTACTTCATTAAGACTGACACTGAAGGAACCTGCATCTCATAGTAGTTATTGCATACATATATGTAACTCATGGAGGAGACCAGAAAGAGCTTTTCCTCTGAACATTTCAGAACAATTTTAGATTTTGATTTTTATTAGATTTCAGAAGTTCCAAAGAAATTTATGATGATGTATTTGTGTGGCTAGTATGTGCTGAACAATGATCATCTAAAAAGTCCTTTTTCTGTCACATTACTGAATTTAACGTAGCTAAACAGAATTAATTTATTTCATAGAAAGTTGTGAATATCAACTTAGTGAATAACGGAAAAAAAAAAAAGGCATGAGGAACTCAGCCAAATGGATAATAAATGATTTTTCTTCTAACTCAAATAAAACAGGAATTAAATATAATACTTACTGTGCTGATAACCTGATGGATAAAACATTAAAAAAAAAAAAGTTCAGTATTAACCACCTCAAATGAAGCTAACAATGAACCTATACTGAAGCAGTGGGGTAACTTCTTACCAGGTAAGAAAAAATCACTCTGGTAGATTTACATACTAAAAATATTGAGTTCATTTTACTATAATTATTTAGTAGGCTTGTTGTTCAGATGACTGGATAATTTAAGAGATTAGCAGGTCATTTGTAACCATGGAAATCATGTTGCCTGCATATCTAATAGACTAATTTCCACACAAAGCAAGGCAGTAGTTTTGTTTATTTACTTGCTTGTTAAATGTTATTTTGAACTACCTTGTTTTCCTCAGGGAAACTGTCACTCAGTTTCTGAAAAGAAAAATGAAAAATCAAGCTATGACCTTACACAACTACAATAAAAGCATTATTTTCCATATTTTCAATACATATATATTTGATCTCATTTCTGTATCTCCACTGTTTTATAATTCTCGTCCTTTACATTTTAAACAGAAATATTAAGTGTCAAAAGGTTACATATTTAAAGAAAATCTGTAGGTTTTCAATATTCCCAGTTATAAGCCTCCATGCTTCAGGGTATGAGAAAATAATTGAGTTGGGGCAGTTTAATGGCAGTTCCAATTCTCTAACAAACTGATTACATATGTGTATCTTTTATCCTGTTCTATCTCTGATGTAAAATATTTAATTTAAATCATCTGTATTTCAGAATAGCAACATATTATAAAGATTAAAGTTTACTTAAAGAAAGAAAATTTTGGGAATATTCCGTATCGACAAATGATGAGTGGTATTGTCAAGCTCTTGGTTACTCCTGTAAAGTGAGAATAGTGCTGGTTTCAAGCATACGGAATATAATGTACAAATCCTAGGTTATAGATTTTTTTTCTTATCGTCTTTTCTTTATTACACTAAAGGAATCTCACAATAAAGAAGTCTGGCATCTCAAAGCCTTTGCCTTCTTCAATTACTTGATATACATGAAGATTCAAAGGACCTTGTTTTTGCATTAGAGATGTATGGCAGGTCTCTGTGGTGGGTAACAGAGGTGTTACTCAAAACAGATACACAAGGTAATTCACTGATCTGTGAAGTGTTTTTTTTCCACTCTTACATCTCCATCATCTTCTTAATTTAGCAGCAAAGCTTTTCTACAAATTTCCAACATTTCCCATCAGATTTAATACACATCATATTATATTTCTTCTCTCTTAACATATTTTTTTTTCCATTTTTTTCCATAACACTTGCTTAATTTGAAGTTCATGTCATGGCCAGTTGACAGCCAGCTGTCTTCATCTTCACTAATTTCAAAGCTGTCAACAAGCCTATCATCAGTCATTTGTTAAAATAATCTTTCTCTGTTGATGTCTTAATTATTTTAATAGACAAATTACATAGCAATGTGATGCTGAAATATTAAACGAAAAATGAAAAATATATGAAAATAATTTTTCCATAGATGAAAAAATATTTTCCAAAATTTGCTTCCAATACTGTCCTGGCTTTATAAGCACTTGGGAAAAGAAGTGTAATAATATAAATTATTACAAATAGTAACAAATAATATTTATAAATATAAATAATAGCAAAGTAATAATATAAAAATTGATATTTCCATACAATCACATGATCATTTCTAGTAGGGGAATCTGAGTAATGCAAAACAAGCAGTTACTCTTAAACATATTAATTAAAAATACCTCACCTACTTCCCCATCAAAATCTTTATTTAAGGAATAAACATCACTGTGTGTGAATGTTAAACAATATGAAAAGTGAAATATGAAATAATATGAAACTTTCTCAAGGACAGCAGTTCATTTCTCAATAGAGATTCAAAAAAAGACATTTTTTTCATTTTTATTGTAGCTGTTTTGCACTTTTTTTTTCTTCTAATACACAGCCTGATTATACCAGCTGATATCCTACCAGCAAAACATATTGCAATGAATGCAATGACAAGCAAAATAATAATCAATAGCATTGATCTTCCTGTCTCAGGTAAATTACATTGAGGAGAAGTTGCATAGTGTGTCCATGATAGTAATGAAACTCACTTTTATAAACAATACTAAACAGTACCTATGAACTTTAATTAAACAAGGAATAGTTTAGAATATTTTTTATTGCACTTTTGGAAAGAGATTAATCTTTCAGTAAATTCTTTCTTATGGAAAGAATGATTCACTGTAAACAACTCTTTCCACAGCTATAAAGGGAGTTTAAACAACTAAATTAGTCCATACAGTTGAGAAAGGAATCAGCTAAGTAATCTAACATGAAAGACTTGCAGTATAGGCAGCTACATTTGAGACATCTAAACTTTTACAATCAGTGGAGATCTATGACAATTAGACTGACCCAGTTTAGTCACCTACAGTGGACAAACAAGATTCATCTCCTATTTCTATTGAGTATAAAGGGAGGTTAGATAACAAGCTCAGATAGAGATGTCTAAAGCTAGCTGAGATTATTCCTGTCCCCAACGTTGGTATTGTTGCAATGATCAAAATGTTTCAATGTGAACATCACATTTTTTGCTATTTCTAAAGTTACAAAACAGCTGTGACTGTCTAGCAACATACATGGTGTCATGCCTGAGCTGTATAGGAAAGCTGAATTTTTTGATCCTGATACAAGGCGTTCTGGGGAAAAGAGGAGAAATGGACAAGATCATGGAGATTTCAGATTCCTCTGTGAATGTTGTGTTGTGCACTCTGTCCTTGGACGTATTCAAAACCCAGCTTGACAAAGGCCTGAGAAATCTTGTCTGACTGCATAGCTGCCTCTGCCTTGAGCAGGATTAGAGACATCATGAGGTCTCTTGCAGCCTGAGCGATACTTGATCCGATGAAAGAAGATAAACATTTTGATCAGAGACCAAGGGATGAAACTTTGAGAGAACACATGTCATTTGAGTAAAAGCTAAATGTTCCCTCAGATGATGAACGTTGGGATCACACTCATATTCCAATTCTTCTGCAGCTCATCTCTCTCTCCTATCATTGTACTACTCTTAGGAAAAGATCCTCTTTCCTCCCTTTTCTGTGATATTCATGTGTGAAAATGTTGCAGTTTGAAAGCTGTAGTGGTGGCAGCGAGGGAAGAAGATATCAAATCAGTATCAGATTCACAAATAATCTGTGGACTGTAGGTCCGATCACCTTTCTAGGAGCGAATCGAGTTCCCAAATAGTGTAATCTACTATAAGCTCGACTTTGGCGGTATCAGATTCACAAACAGTCTGTCAACTGTAGGTCCGATCCGTCGCCCCCCCCCGCCTTCCCCCCAAACAAGTAGTCGAGTTCACAAACAGTAGGATTTATTCAAATGCAACATTTACAAAGCAGGTTTTGGATGTCAGTATAGGAAATTATCTACTACAGTGTGGGGTTTAGCTAGCTCTGATGTACAAATGTGCAATCATCACTCACCCCAGAAGATAGAAGAGGGCTCTCAGTCTCGAGTCTCCTCAGGCAGCATCCCGACCCGAGGGGAGGAAAGGAAGATCAGCCTATCGACTGACCCAGAAGTTATGATGGAGTCCTGCCTCTTCGTTTCTGTCCTTCTCTTACTGTCCCTCTTACTAGTTTGCCTTTTATATATTTTATTTTACATTCATGTGGAGCTTGAGTGACCCTAGTCATATTTTCCTTCATTATTCATTGATTTAGAGAAGTCTCCCCAGTTAATTGAAAATCTAGAGAGCATAGTCAGTGGGATGGGGTTATGTATTGGTATTATAATGAGAGTTTGAGCAAAGCCTATCTGAAGGGAATGATCTGCCATCATTGTTGGCCCAGCACCAGACATTGCACTATGTGCTCATCAGCTGTGTGGTACCACCCCCTCTCCACCCTCCATTCACTCGTCCTCTGCACGGCGCCATCGGCCCATTCCCTCCGCAGGGAAGCCAGCAAAGTTTGTTCATGGTGTTTCCGTTCTGCTCCACTCTTCATTGACTCTTAGAAATGTGTGCTAGGAGGGCAGATTGTGTTGCCAAGGAAATCGTGGAGAGGTAGATTCCGCACATACCAGCCATCCCGGAAGTGTATCACCCCAAGCAAGCTTCTGTAATGCCAAAACTTCTGTTAGGCCCTAGATTTTCTCTAAGTTTCCGCTTTTCCAGGCCATTCTTCCACATCATGTAACAGGGATGTGTCAGTATTTTCACTATACCCATGACATAGAATTTGTTTCTATTATTGGTTTATGTATAATATGGATAGTAGATGACAGATTATGCTGCTTGTGATAATACAGAGAGAATGTAAGTAGTTTATATCCTTCTAGTTTATACTTTTGAATGAAATGATACTCCTAACACTTGAATCTAAATTTAGTACTGGGAAAGGTAAAAGTTAATCTTCATATATTTTAAAAGCTTTTGACTTTAGTCATGGTGGAATTGTGGTTATCAAATTCCTCCTTAATTTGAGTTAACTATTGAACAGACAATATACCTCTACTGGACCATCTCCTGCTTATAATCATGCAATTCTATTCCCTTTCTGCCCTCAAATAACATTGTAGAAACTACACAAAACGTGTTAGTGAGCATTACCATCTCCATGAAAATAAAGTCCTATGTTTTATTTTTTTTCCACAGTAATGAGTACAGATATTAGTGAATATGAATACATATAAATATGAGTATATGAATATATTAATATCTATGAGTCGCTTTACTTATAAGTACGTTGCACTTATTTTTGGGACCAAATTTACTATTCCACTAAAAAAAAACCTTGCAATACTTTTTTTCATTGTGACAGAATTAGAATTAGAATTCTAGAAAACAAACAAACAAAGCAAGATATACTTTTCTTATCTCTCTCTCTGTCTTTGACTTACTTGACATCATTTTTTTTTTAGTTTATAAGGTCTTAATAGTCTTTTTACTATCTTCCACTTCTATACTGAACCAACAAAAAAAATATATGCATATACCCCTGTGAATATTTGTTTTAAATATCTTAGAAAGGGATTATTTACATTCAGCAAAAGAATTGTTTTGTAGAGATATTTAAAAGCTTCACTTAACAAAAAAATGCAATTTAAACCTTATTTTATACAATATATATGTAATATAGAAATGAATATTTATATAATATATATATACATATATTCAAACATATTATTCTGAAATTATCAAGAAACATATCATTCTGACTATTCAGGGCTTGCTTCTGTGGCTCACATTCCCATGGATTGCTCAAATGGAGAAGAGATTGCATGTGATGTTGGGTGGGATCTAAAATGAAAAATATTTAGCAGAGGGGAAAAACACTAAAGTATCAAAGCAATACTGGATATTCATGAGAAAAAAGAAAGATGACATTTTCAGAATGTATATACATACATAGAGAGAGAGAATGTGCAAATGTGTATGTATGTGTAGGTATGCATGCATATATATATGTACACATTCATGTATGCAAACTTATATGGAATACAACTTATATGGAATGCATATATTAAAATTTGGGAAAGCATAAACTCACTACATATCTTCACTATACATTCTAGATAGATATCTCTGCAGTTTTACAATGGTAATAAAATGCACGTTCTGCTACTATATCAAACAAGTCATTTTGATGGTTTCTGCTGTCAGAAAAATAATAAAAGAGAATTAGTGAGTTCTAATAAACTGTTGGAAATTTCTTTTTTTTTCTAAAAAATGTACATTTTTCAATATTCATACTTGTATACTTACTTTTACTTATATAAGCATAAGCCCTAAATTAGTTATCATACACCAAGTTCTTTTCAGTCAGTGGAACAGGTCTTTGAAAAAAATATTCTTAAGTCTCATTAGTAGTCAAAAAATAAACAAAATGTGTGGAATGCTTGGATGGAATGGAGAATAGAAGAATTTGATATGCAATTGTAAATATAATCTGCTGTGTGCAGAATCTGATCTGTGATTTAAAAGGAAAATGTAGTATAACTAGAAAAAATACCGGAGTAACAGCATATTGATCATTTAATATATGCAGTGGCTTTCATATAGACTAGAATTCAGTTTAGAAAGGGATGAGTGAGACTCAAGATCTCTTACATCTTGAAAAAGAAATAGTGAATATAATTAGGAACCACATTTTCTCAATTTCTTTTAATATGACTACTATCCTATTTAAAAAAAAAAAAAGGATTTGTGACATTTCTCAGATGTTTATGCCAGCAGTGTATCTGTTTAGATGTAATCTTTTTTTCAAGATGTCTTTAAATTACCAGAAATGAATTTACTAAAAGGAGGGTCACTTCATTATTGATGTGTTTCTTAACTTTTTCCCTAAGCATCAGGGTGTGCTACCAAGGACAGGATGCCAAAATAGAGAGACACCAGTTTGAGTCAGTAGAGCAGTTCCCGTACTTTGTGACAATGAAATACATGGACTCAGGGGGAACATAGATATTAGGAAGGCTAGAAGACAAGTGTGGTTTTTTTAACCATTGTACACAAGTAAACCCTGTGTGTTAATAAAGATTTTTGTTTGTTCTTTATTCAGAAATTTTCACTCCTATGGTAGTGTAAGAGGTACCAATTTTCAGGAGAGATGAACTGCTCTCTGAACATGTAAATGTCCTTTAATATAAAGGACAAATATAATTAGACAGTTAACTTTTAAGTAATTTTATTATATACAATGAGGCCTATCCAGAGAATGTTTACCTTGGAAATGTGATAGAGAACACGGAGACAGAAATGATGTCAAAAGCCTCCTGAAATCTGAAGAAACTGAGTCCGCAGACCTGCTGTTCTAGGACACAAACACTTCAGTCTTAGGAGACAGAGCTGCGTATAGCAGCAAACTTATACAGAAATTGTAGCATTGATTCTTCTTGTATCTGATATTATGAATATCTCAGAACTGTGAAGACATTTGCTAAGAAAGTAAAAGCAGAGAGCCCTGTAGCATACTCTTTTGCTTTCTGAGTATTGCTCAGCAGATCGCGAATGATGAAAATTGGAACATAAGAAAGATAATGGAAGAAAAAATTGTCATTTCTAAGTAAAAGAACTCTTCTGGCATTAAAATTCCAGGAATAAAACAAAAATCAACTGCTGAAAGAAATGTGCGAACCACTTTTCATTAAACGTATGAGTTAAAGACTTGTAAGGTTAAAATTAAATGTCCATAACTTGTTTATGTTAAAAATAAATAAACAAACAAAAAAAAATGGAAATTATGTACTCAGTCTGTGAGTGATAAACCAGAAAAAATAGATGAAATTTCAAATTGTAGGAAAGGTGTTCAGTGTCTGAATTATGATTGCTCTGAAGGTAGGGGTTCATTTTCTTTCCTGTCAAGCTAAGATTGCTACCTTTACAGTGTAAAATGGAGAAATAAAAAGATCCATTGCTCTTGCTACAGACACCAGAACACCTGAATAGAAGAAAAATTATTGTTCTCAATATTCCCCTCCAAATCATCTGAATCATTCGTATTCACAACACTGTGGTGCTTACCTTTGCTTCTGATTCTTTCACTGATGTGCCTCTGGAAGAATGTAAATAACAAATACAAATAATAAAATAAAAATAAAAATAAAAATAAAAATAAAATAAAATAAAATAAAATAAAATAAAATAAAATAAAATAAAATAAAATA
>JAUBNY010001046.1:1816089-1831482 GCA_032275445.1 Crypturellus soui
TACAAAGCTGTAAAATGGTAGATTCAGCTTCTCTCTGTATTTCTCTCTGACAATCCAAACAAATTAAAAAATGTCCCTACACCTTTTTTTAAAAGGAAGCTAACATCGGCTCTTTAACATCTAATTTTGTCTTTAAAGAATGACATATAGTTTTTTTTTTCCTTAACCTGAATTTCAGTAAGGATATTAATATATGCAATTTTTATTCAACAGAAAAAGCAACATTTAGTTTTCTGGTTAAATTTCAAAAACTGTCCTGTTAGTCTCTAAATTTGTTCCCTGATATGGGATAGCTGATGGTAGAATTGTTTGAGGCAATTTACTACATAAAAATGTTTTCCTCTTAAATGCATTAGTTCTAAGGCTTTGGTACTGTGTATCAACAAAAGAGGTCATTGCCGTGTAAGTATATGTTGACCTCTGAGGAAGTGAACTGAGATTTTCAGCAATTACTTTTACTAATTTGACACTGAGATTAAAAAAACAGAGAGAGAGAGATGATGGCAATGAGTGTTCTATCCTTCTGTTCTTCTAGGCAGTGCCTTAACACTGTTGGAACATGAATTTTCTGCCTCTTCACCTCCTATATATGTGGAAAAAAATCACAAATATTTCATTTCTGGAAACTTATCTTTGTTATGATTTATTTATTTGAATGCTATATGCGGTGTCAAAATAAGGAAGTTCCACATTAATCATACCAGGCATTGAGAAGAAATACATCATGATATTTTAAAACAATCCATTTAGATAGCTGTTAAGCTGTCCATAATTGAAAAAAAAAATAGTGCTATGTAATATCTTTTAACAAGAGAGTTTTAACAAGAGAGACTTAAAAACTGGACACTTGTAAAAAAAGGGAAATCAGAATTTGTAATGAGAAGTCTTAAAGGAAAGCCCTTAATAGAAACTTCTATATTCAGAAAAGCTCTAGCTGTTTAGAATTTTTTTAGTTTAGAAGACACTGATTCAAACAGTAAAACTCACAATATGTGTTTATGTAAATCCATTGTATATTTAGCAAATTTACATTTCTATTATTAATTATCATTAGATCTTAAGCATAATTCAAATGACACATATTAGGAAGCATTTATCTATGTATAGGAATCTTAATTTTTAAGGATACACTCTACATAAAGAAACATCTACTACACTCCAAGAAAACAAACGTTTTCAGCATCTATTTATGTATTACAGTAGTCCATTCCTTCAAATAGAAGCAATTACAAGAATTCATATACTTTCAAAAGTAATTACGAAGAAAAATTACTGGGACTAAAGCATGTGAAATATTTCTACATAGCCAATACTATGATGGCAGTTTCACAGACAAACAAGCAAAAAAAAGAGAAGACCATGTGAAATTCTCCAGAGCATTTATCAAAACCCAAGCAAGAACTAAGGAGCTAGAAATCCTCGTGCACAGCCCTGTATCCCCAGACCACAAAACAAATACTGTACTTAATACATCCAATCCAGCAAAAGCGTTTCAGTGGTCCGTATGACAGGCCTACCCAGAACAGGCAGGATATTAATCCTAAAATTGATCCCAATCGGTCTTTTGAGGCAACTGTATATTATTTCTCCTGTGAACTGCATAACACACAATTTCCATCCTCAGTTTACATTTCATCGCACACTCATTATTGCAGCTACACAGGTTTTCCTGTAGCTGCTCTCAACTGCTGGAGGTGAAGCCCGGGATTAGCGTCACCCTCCTGCTGGAGGAGGGCGGAGGGGAGGCAGATGGGGGTCCCTGCGACGCCGCTCTGCTCACGGGAGCCCCTGTCCCAGGAGAGCCCCATCCCTGTGGGAAGTGGCTGTGGAAATCACAGGTAGGAAATAGTGGTGATGAAACGTGTGTTGCTTATTAGTGAGTCCAGGTAATAAAATCAGAGGTAGGTGTAGCGCTCTGCATGTTATAGGGCTATTGTTGTGTTTACTTAAAAAAAAAAGTGAAATGTGTGTGTCTGGAAAATCAAATCCAAATTAATTAAGCTTCACGTAGCCCTGGCATTGGTGGATACAGTTAATTTTCATCTTCTACCAAAGACAATAGCATTCATACCTCAGCCATAATTGAAAGCCTGTGTTGGAAGAAAATAATTCCCTTAGGTTCAGAAGCAGGATTTGCTTAACCTGGAGTGAATGCAGGAGCAGTGTGGTGAGTTTAGCTAATATTCCAGCTTTATGCTCTTTCCCCTGAAATTTCCCTCCTGCTTCCTGTGTTTGACATTTTAAGGGGTACATTTAGTTGAGTTTTTCAGTGTGTCTCTATGGTAACAGCAAAACTGCCCAATCAGAAGACCTTAGCTCCTCTGACTCCTTGCCTGTGCTCTCAGCAGAAGCTGAGTGAGAAGTGAGAAGTGCGGATTCTCTCCAGCACAGTAAGAGTCTTCTCTAAAGTAGAAAGAAATAATCTTTAGACTTCGAGATCAGCAATGGTTATATTAGTTAGAGAAAAAAAATCAATCATTTGTCAGGGAAAAATTTCTATATTCAATAGCTTTAGTATTTCAGAATTAAATATTTCATTTTATGTTACACTCAAAAATTGTTCTTTAATTTTTTTTAGCCAACATTGAACTACAGTTGAAGGTGCAATATTACAAAGTTCTTAAAACACCTTACGATTTAATAACACCTTCCTTGCAAAAGTTTCAGTAATAGCCAGCAACTTCAGCTGTAAATTAAACAAATCTCTTAATAAATTCCCCAAAGTCAATCCAAAAGGAATGAAGTCAGAGGATATACACAGGATCATGCATTCTTGTTAGAAGAATACAGTAGCCTATTAAAATCAATGAAAGTAATTTTAGTGAATGCACACATTTGCAACAAGATTGGCTTTTACATATACTTCCTTCAGATGATATCAAATTCTCAGCAGAAATCTCCTAAAATGTAACTGACTCACCGTATTAGCATTTCCTATAATAATAATTTAGTTTCATAGTATATATTTTATAAAGATATTTACAAAGCCTCAAGATCCCCACTGTCAGTCCACAATACTTCAGAGTGCTGGAGACAGGTTACATTTGCTGGCCAAGAAAGCCCTCAGGGTCTGTATCTTTGCCAGACAGTGATGGCAGGGTTCGAGCTGGACGATCTTATGGGACTCTCAAAAGGCCACTCATAATTAAGAGTCTTTTGAGCAAAGTAGAAAGAAACTGCAGTGATTTAGTGTGATTAAAAGGACTTTTCTCTGGCATATTTTTCTCAGTGGATAGCTTTTAGGAAAACTGTCAGCTTCCTAATGAACCCTGACCATTATCTTTAAATCAGGTGAAAATTTGCTTGGCTAGGGATGATAGAAGTTTCTTCTGGGTAAATAAATAAGTTAACACTGGGCAGACTTGTCATATCCCTAAGAGGCAATCACTCTGTCTTTGTAGTTTTGCCCTTTTCAGGAAGAAACGAGTGGTCCAAACACAGGAAAACAAAAATTAAATTGAACAAAAGAGGAAATTTCAACTGAAATGATTGTGCTGGGTTTCTATTAGTATTTTTTCCAGCTTTTCTGCAGTGGCATAGATTGACCAAGTTTTGTGAAGACCTATATATATTATAAGGAATGATAAGTGATAAATGTAAAGTCTAAAGTATATACTTCTAACATGCTGCAAATCGTAAGTAACCTTAATTCACACATACAAAACCAAAAATGAGTATTTATGATGATGAATGGTTTATATACATACAAAAGAAATATCAAACAAATCTTTGGTGTGCAAAAAAATATATTGCAAGCATTTAAAACACACTTCGCAATCCCCATAACAGTGAGACTTTAAAAAAGGTCTGGAAGGACTAAAACCCAAATTGAACCACAACTGAAGCCAAGGATAAGTGATGTATCTCTCAGCATTATAAAGAGAGTAAAATCCTGACTTTTTTTTATTTTTAACAATGTATTTTCTGAAAAGAGAGACAGTAGAAGCTTCATGACATTTCCTTTTTCAGAATTTTTACTAAAAGGCAACCTGTGAAGTAGAGCAGATAAATGATAAATTGCTTCAGGACAGTGACAGCTTCACAAATAGTAACTGCAGTATTGTTTACCTTAATGAAATTTTTACAGATAATAAATCATTGATTTAAACAAAAAGACCAAAGATACCAGAAACTGAACAGTATTTCTAAATTTCAGTTAACTGGATATATGGATGAACTGGTCCAGTTTTTTATTTCTGTATTAAATTTTTAATGGCCATTGCTATTTCAAATTCAAGATCTATAGAATGATTAGTATATATAGACTGAGTTGTAATGCAATATGAGGAGGTAATGAAGGAGATTATCAAAGGCATGGTTATAATCTTAAAATGCACAAAAATGATGATTTTAAAATGCACAAAAATGACTGTACATATTCAAATACAGAAAGGAGTGAAGCAGGAGTTATCATCCCTTTACCTTTTGAAAGTGCTTATTTTACTAAGGATTTAAGACAATTTTAATATAGCATAAACCCTTCAGATTCTGTGAATTTGTTTATTTGGCTTCCTTCAGCTGAAGAGGAATGATGGATACCATCACTTATTTGTTGTTAATTAGAAAAAGTCAGATATCCAGCAGCAGGACCTGAAGCCAATAATCCTTCCAGTTTCCTCAAAGTCTGTTTCAGCTGATAGGTTTTAACTCCACTTTCTGTGGAGTTCACTATCATGTACCATTTTGACTAGAGTCCCATTGCCCTTGCTCAGTACAAACTTCAGTATATACTTAGGAAGGTATACTACTCTGTAAAATAACTCAGAATAGCTATGCAAATAAAGACATACTAGTCTTACTACTATGTATCCATGATTTGCACAACTGGAAACAAATTTATAAATATACCTAGAAGTTAAAATTCTTTGGAAAATATATTTAGAGAGGTGAAGAATCCAGATCAGATTTCATCCATCTGATTGGACCTTGCTGGAAATTCAGGACTACACATGAATCCCAAAATAGCCCAGGGAGGTTAAAAGAACCACAATAAGTCAGATGAACTGATATGGGAATAAAATGTATTAGAGAATTTGGAAGTCCTGGAATAAAAGAAAAAAAATGTAGATATTTATGTGATCAGATGCAATCAGGCAGAACTTTTTAAAGTCAGTAATAGTAGGCATCTGACTTCTGCTTAGAGTAAAATATAGGCCTCTAAATACTCTGTAAATATCCCTCCATCCTATCTTCCCTCCTCACTTCCCAACCTTGCTTCCTTCCTTCCCTTTCTTCTTCCTTCTAAAAAAAAAATATATATATATGCATATTTTGCACATACACTTAGTTTCATGCAGAAGATGCAGGGAAGGGAAGTAGCCAAGGGGACACTATTTATGTCCACTACCTTCTACCCCAGCTTGGCATATATCAACAGAGAAAGAGAAGGAGAAAGAGGTAAATTTGGGTCTTACCAAGTCTGAGGAACTGTAGGTTTGTACATTACTAAAACATCGTGTAAAAGATTGTTAAAGTCATCCCTGTTATAAAAACAGGAACTTTCTGCATTGATACTCAGCTCACAGTAATGCTGAGCATTTTTTCTAGAATGATACATTACCTCAGTGTATTACAGTGTCTTGTGTTTCTGATATTCTTCATTCAACATTAGGCATACAAAGCCACCTAAAAGTTATCATCAAATTGCATTTTGATATTCTCAATATCAAAGACTAAAAGACACAGAAGAAGATGGAAGATAAAAAGGATAAACTAAGGAGCTACATAAATGTCTCATGCTCACATCTTTTGTATCAAAAAATTATTGATGTAATAGACAAGCTTATTCTCTTTCTCCATTTAATAGGGAAGGGCCTTTCAACCACATTTTTTTAATTGTACTACTACCATTTATTTTGTGAAAGCTTTCATGGAAAGTATGTTTCCTGTTCTATTACACTGACTTTTTTCTTACACTTATAGGAAGGTTTTCATATACATATTGAAATCAGATCTTAATGTTCCTAAAATCAAAAGCTTCCACAGTGCAAATTATTATTACTATTGCAGTTTCCCACAGAAGTTTGAAAAATAGAGAATTCTAGAAGAAACATAGAGAACCCTAGAAATAATCCCAGAACATTTGACTATCCACAAGAACTTGGGACAAGCCAATAAAAATAATAGGAAATCAATTAAATAGTCTGAAAACTTAAGATTAAGAAATACTCTTTTAAAAATACTAAAATTTTTAATTTTCTGAAGTAATTGAATAAGCATACAACAGATTGAAAGATATGAGGAATGAAATAATAACATATTTCATTGGAGTTTTTGTTTGAGTTGTATGAAAGTTGGATGTATTAAAAATTAACTTATACAGTCATTGAGTAAAGAAGACAACAATGAAATCAAAATTTGATGTGAAAAGGAAATTGGAAAAAAAACAGATATATAAAATATGTTAGGAAAGTGCCAAAATAGTTTTTTCTGAATTATATTTAATAGAATTTGATGGTATAGTTTAAAATGTGTCCAAAGTTTGAAACACACTTTACAGTGTCTTATACCTACCATACCAAAGGTAACAAACAAAGTGGTTGTTCCAGAGAATAAACTTCATGGATAAAGTAAATATGTGGCTTTGCAAGGATCTGTATGTTTCTTCATTTTGTAACAATTCTGTTGTTGGGCTTGTGTATTTTCAAGGGGTATATCTACAGATATTTACATATCTACAGATATGTAGAAAACTATGCAGATCCTGTTCTATACATAGATTACAAATATATACTCAAATAACAAAACTAAAGTATTTAAAAATTTAAAGTGTGTTGGAATTAAGATGTCTTGAATAATCTTAATTTGTAGTTGTTTTGCATATGCATAGTAGTGGTCTTTAACAACTTTGTCACTTTGTCATCTCCCTTCTTTCAGTGTGCAATATTTTCTCAATAAATCTTCTGAAAACTTTACTACCAGATTCAAATGAAGCTGTACTGAGTGGAAATATTATTTTAAATATAGTACAGCCAAATTAGATTAGCTTTTCATTAAAGGGACTATACCTGATGTAAAAACAATCTTTCCAAGAGGTAGCAAATTTCTACTGTAATGCGTGGAAGCTTATAGGTTTCTCAAAATGCTTTAAGATGTTTTTTTCCATATGAACATCAAGAATATACCTTGCAGTTATAAATGGCTGCATACTTTTAAATTAAACAAACAACAACAAAAAACTCTAATCCAAAACCCACCCACTATTCCAATACTCCAATACCTCTCATGACAGGAAAATAACAAAGATAAGTGAGATATTTCTCACAAAGAAGGCTCATCAAGTGCCTGTCTAGTTTGTATAATACTGATGATAACCAACCTCAGATTCAATGTCATATCATTTAAAATGAAAAATTTGATTAGATATATGCCAGCAACTATGTCATAGATACATAACATTTTAACAGCCTCCTGGAGCAATAAAATACGTTTGTTGTTGTAAATGAAGATTAAAAGCAACAGTCTTCTATATGATCATATTGGAAGTTCCGTGTCTGAATCATGATAATTCAAGGTTAAATATGCCTTTTAATGCATGGCAATTAATCATCCAGTATTTCATGCTGGTAGGATATTGCTCCAATGCTCTTAAAATATAAAAAATTGAAAGCAGACTTGCTTTGACAGTTTTTGATGAAAATAGAGATACTGCAAAAAGCCTTTGTTTGTTTGTTTGTGTTGTTATTGTTTATAAGGTGTCAACCTTCAAAGGCTTCCCAGGTCAGTCTGTCTCAAATTCTCAGCTTGTGCTGCAGATGGGGTCAAATGTGGAGCTGAGACATTAGTAATTTCCTAAACTAAATGACAGCCTGCACAAAAAGTCTCACTATTTTAACAGTCTGCTGTAAAAGGTTTACTGCAGCATTACTACTACAGACAAGCAACGCCTAAGTATCAATTATAACAGTAGCATCCTATAGCAGCTAGTAATAAGTCATAGTGGTAACAAATCAGGTAAGTAAATTCAGAATATCCTTTCAAGGCAAATGTTTCCTTCAGCTCTTCCATACAGCCTCCAAAATCGAGATTAGTGAAATGGTGTGTTTTATTAAAACCCCAGAGAGCCATCATTAATAGCATTTCAAGCTATAGTACATCTTCTCATTACACTATACGCTCACTGTCGCCATGCAAACTGTAATACCATGAAGTGATAACATAGTGTAATGAGACATACAATCCAGTGTAATGTGAAATACAAGAAAGTCAATGCAGCATATCTCTAAAACTACTCTCATTTAAAGAGAAACCTGATGAATATTTCTTATAAATATACAAGTCATTCATTTTCTCCATTTTTCAGATATGTTTAATCTCTTCGCATATTTCCATGGAGAATTTTAATGTTATAGTTGCAAGCAATCATATTTTTCTAAGAAAGATGAAATTATAAAATGAAATTCATTTTATATGCAACTCTGTGAAAGATATTCAAAAGTCACAAATAAAGAGTTAAAGCAAATTTACAGGAGCCTTATGCCTTTAAGAGATTGCATGTGTGACAATTAACTGTATCATGCCAAAAGAATTGAAAATCTTGTTGTCTGGTTGATCAATGAGATTGATCACCACCTACCTGTCCCCTTATTTTATTGAACTTTGAATTCTGTGTCCCTGCTCCTGGAGCTGATGACAGTAATGATGTCGAACGAATACATATATATCTCTGTATCTACATGTATGTACATATCTAAATCATAGGCATGTATATCTATATACCTCTATGCATCTACATAAATGTATGTATTCATGTTTACATATGTAGCATAGGAAACATAGGGAACCTTGCATTGTGGTGCACAACAGCTAACCTCATTTGTCTTTTTGAAGACATGTATAATATTGAGTGACAATTCAGTGTTAAGTTTAAGAAACCTGCTAGTTTCTGCTGCACTTGTTAAACTTTGGTTATCCTACTAGTATGCTGAGGGGTAGATTAGGTAATCTTCCTAACTGTAATTAGAGAGGTAAATGTGGGAATTATTGACATTGTAACAGCAAGAGACAAAATAGTCATAAAATTTGTCAAAAATAAGCTAATAAGAAGCAATGGAGTTTCAGATAGATTTCTCTAAATTCACTGACTCCTCCACATAAAAATCATTCAAATATAACCAATTAGAATGAAATTGCATTCCTATGGAAGCACAGTTATCAGTTAAAAAGGAAACTAAAGGAGACCAGGCCCATATAGCACCCACTCATCACAACTGCCCAACAAATGAGTAAGAAAGAGAGCTGTTTTTGTTGTATGGAAAAGAATGATTCATACTGTCACTTCTTCAAATCTGCAATAAGACTGTCTGCGCAGCTAACCTAAAGAGTTTGATTTTCTCACACATTGCCAGTCACTTTGCTTTGAGGCTGTGTGAGTGTGCAGCATACCCTCTCCCAGGTTACGCGGCTAGGTGTTTGCCACCTTTTGCCAGTTGAGAAAGGAACGTATAAATAGCAGCAGGGAGAGAAAACCATGTAATCATCCACCCCACTTTCAACTGCTGCCTTCACACGCAAGTGTAGGCATGATTTCCTTCTGCAAACACTTTCGCAGCAAGAATCAGAGGGTCAGCTGCAGGATAACAGGAAGCCTGGGAACACTTTTGTCTTGTGTCATTTAAAGGTTTATTTAAACACTGATATTAAGATTCAGGTTAACTTAGAATATGTTTCAGGGGAGAAAAAAAATGAACTTGCTACCGTAAAATAAATGCCTCTATAAAATAAATGTTCAGTCTCCTTGAATGTGAAAAGTAACATTTTCACAGCGTTTTCACATGTTTAACCCGGGCTTTTATCAGTTGCTAAGCATTGATGTCATTATTTTGAATTCATGGCATGATTTGTTAATTTTTACAGCTCTTCAAAATTTGGATAAATAGCACTAAATTTGAACCAGCAACTTGCTGAGATATATTACTGCAATATTATTACTGTCAATAGTGAAATATTCTCTAAACATGCTACATCATTTCACAAAACTTCACAGCTGAACTGTCATTGCTTTACATCAAACTAATAAGGTTATCTATGATTTAAAATAATCAGTGAAAATATATTTTTAAAGAATAAAGAATTTTTAAAGTCAAAAATAGAATAGGATGTCCAAAGTCCATATGCAGAGAACTTCTGGACTTGTTTATATTTATTCATGGGGTGGGTGATTTTTTTGTCCTTTATAAAATTAAATCCAAGAGTTTAAAAAAAGTGAACAGTTGTATAGAATTATTTCCATACCCAGGTATTCAAATTAAACTGGACAAAACTCAGCTAGACATCAGAGGTACTGCAGGATGCCAATCACCTGACATGGATTTAGTGGCTAGTGCTCTACCATATGAAAAAGAAGTCCCCTACCACATACCAACTTCATCATTTCTGGAAATAAAAATAAATGCAAATATGACATATTATATAAACTAAAACCAGCTGCTACTAACTCTATATTAACAATTAACATAACAGAACTACAGAGGTGCTCAGGATGGAAGCTAATGTAATTTTAGTTCCCACATTTCAGCAATATGCAAATAATCTCTATTTTAAAGCCTAGAAGGCTTCCTGAGAAAACTGTTGCTCCTGGACTCAAGATTTCCTTCTTCTGCAGACGGTTCAGTTGCTGAGGCAAAGTGGATGTCTAGAGCCTATCTTTACTGCTCCTCAGAATTTTTTGCCACTGTCAGTGAAATGGTGAGCAAGTTATTTCTGTCAAAATATGTTGTCAAAATGTCTAGACAGTGAAAATCAGGAGTTTGTTAGAACACAATACTTTATAACTATTTTTAGCACTACTAGTAGAAGTGGTACAGACAAACCTACCCATGTTTTACAAATATATCCATTTGTAAAAAAACAGGCAAAGTAGATCATTCATTGATTAATTAAACCAGGAAGGGGATCATGTGTGTCAACAGTCCTTTTAAACTATTGCTGTCATCCATGTCCTCTATGGAATTTGAAATATGTTGCCTAAATTAAGAAAATTTACATGATTTTTTTCCTGTTCCATCAAAAAAACAATCCCTCTAACATCCTCATGAAACAGAAAATGTTTTCTTTAGCTTTGGCTGTTCTTTATTTCTCCCACAGGATTAATCCTCAGAGATGAACATGGCCAAAGGCACTGGTATGGAAGGCATAGTTATTGCTTTGGGAGGCTGTTAAACTCTTTTATTTGAAATCTAAAATTCTCTCTGTTCTTACAAGGAAAACAGTCTAGCATCCTTGTAGTATTTCTTCCATTCAAATCTCCTGGCATGTAGCCCTGTTCTGAGGACCTCAGAAAAAAATGACTATATTGCTTTTGCAATATGAGCTTTCTGCCTCAAGTGATGCTAAAAATGGATATGATATATGCACAAAATTCCAGTAATGCCTACTGGGTTTATTCTTCTTTATACCTATATTGCACTCAGAATTTCACTCTGTTCTACTGCCTCCTTCGGAGGAACTCCCAAGGCATTTCCCAAAGACAACCCAGGAGACTTGATAGATTCTAGCTATATTTCCTTCCTTTGTGTAGGAAGGAAAGAGGAACGACAGGGCTATGTAGAAGTACAAATAAAATACTAGGAGCTAATCTTTCCACTGATTTTGTTTAGAATTGAAGGTTTTTCCCACCAGGAAGTTTGGTCCTTTCTGTTCAGAAATATTTGCTCATTCACTCCCAGCTTACAGCACCTGTCCAACTTCATATGCAGAGAGATTAAAAAATTGTGAAATATTTTTACTTGTACAAAGATACACAACAAACTCATACTATGAGCATTCCCCTCTGTGGATATAAAATTATTTGAATATGAAAAATCAAAAGGCAATCAACAGGATTATTCCCTTCGCTTTCTCAGAGAGGGCAGGACAACTTTTTTATGCACACAATGAAGGATAGCCTGTTGCCTCTACATTTTAAACTAATACAGACTCATTCATCTCCCTCTGGTGTACCCCTTTTCACGTAAATGGCAAAAATCCTGCCTACAAATTGTAAGTAGAAATCTTAAAATATAAACCATTATTTATTTCCAGCACTTATATAAAACAAAGATGTTCCTTTGTAAGCTGCAGAGTCCTTTATCAGAGTGAATGACAGCAGCTCTGAAAAGAGCGGAACCTATCTTTGTTTGCCAGTCCGTAGCTGAAGTAATGGCTCAGAACATTAAACCAATGTCTCTTAAAAGACCAAATACATTTTCTTTCAGGATTAATGATCCGCTGCTAGCGTGAAGAAGATTAAAACTAGAAGCAAAGAGGCAAGAGCGTCTTGGGTAGCCCCTCAGTTCATTTCCATGGAACTTGTTAGTGAACAGAGCCAAGAAGTCAAGCATTTGAGTAAACAATTCAACATGAAATTACTTACTGAATGCTGTCAGACGTTATGGTCAAATACATCTGCTGCACAGTTAGGCAGTAGATCGAGTGATTTAGTACTGCATACAAATCACTGGGGTCCTGTGTGTGGGTACCAACCCAAAGGCTGGCAGCCATAAGAAGAATGCCAATCACTGGGTGTCACTTCTTCATTTACATCACATTGGTATGCAGACAGTGACATGCAATCCCCAAAGTGAATTTATTGCTACAAGAAAGTCAATATTTTACAATAACTGTAGGAATTCTGAAGCAGTGATTCAAAAGACTACTCTTTACAGACTGTTTTCTACTTGATACACATGTATATTTCTATTCATTGCCACGGATACCTACAACCAGAGTAATTCTGTGAAGCTTCTTAATCTTAAACACTTGATCTTTTACAAAGTAAACTGCCAGTGTTTAGTTTAGTTAGCAAAACTAAGTAATTAGAGACCTCCTTGACTTCCCTAGGACAATTATTTACTGTACATGGTTCTTTTATCTCTCCTCTTTTTAATTTTCTTGAAACAACATTTCATTAGGATTTTTACCCTGAAATGTGCCATCAGATGGTCAAACCAAACCATCTCATTTTCTTTTTATATATGAGTCTTGTAAATAGTTATCCTTCTAAAAAAAAATTGTAAAAGCATGTTAAGCAAACAGAATGAGATGGAAATAATTCTCAGATTTTCCTTTTGGTTTCTTTGTAGCATGTGAAAAAAAAACACTAATTGAAATGAAAGCCTCAGTGTCCCTTGAGTCCTTTCTAATTATCAAAACCGAGAAACACTCTACTAAACACAAGCACACAAATTATATACAGACACATCCTTTCTCTTCAGGGTATTTTTACTGTTGGAAGTAGAGAATTTCTTGAGCCTGGCATTTATGTAATTCAAACTTTACCAGATCACACGTCCATGAGATGTCACCATGCCGATTTGTCCTATGTATATAATTATTTCTGCTTTCCTCTCTGAGGATAGTCTGAACCATTTACTCATCCTTTTCATACATATCAATCAGACACATGTAGCAGAGTCTTCATAAATTGGTGACAATGTTTAAGCCATGAAAATATATACTTTTGTATAGTATTGGGGAAAAAAAATCTTCATCAAAAGACAAAATCATGCAGAATTGGATCTGAGCTATAGAAATATTTCCTACTTGACATTAGTTTTTGTCTCCATCACAACATATTTTTCAGTAGATATTTCCGGAGCTGTGGTAGAGCAGCACTAAATGACAGCAAGAAACCCTGTTTTCATTAAAGCAAAGCTCGGCAATTTGTGAGCATGTACATTCATTTTGGACAAAGAAGAGAGCATTTCTCAGCAACTAATAATGGTAGCTCGCAAGTCTGATTGTGTCAGAGCTGGCTCCTAGAAAAGACCAACCAATATAATTGATCTTGTAACATTTAAAGGCTCTTCACTTCAAGCGTATTTTATTGCTGCCTGGCTACAATTATGTTGACCAGAAGCGAGGCCAGAGCTGGAGTTCAGAGCTCTGAGGAAAATCAGTTCAGCATGTAACCACTTCACTCCTAATGGCAGAAGTTGCATGGGAAATTAATTTTCAGGATCACATTAAGTCAGACTGCAGAAACTATTGTGGGATTCACTTGGATAAAATTGCCCTAGCTGCTGGAAAGATGAGTGTCAGTAATGATATTTATTAAACAAAATGAATAACGTTTGGAAGCCATGGAAACCAGAAGGCTAAAATTGGGTAGATGCACTAAGTGCAAAAGAGCACCAAGAGCTTTTAAAACAATCAAAGGATTTAAAGTACAAGGGCAGATTAGATAAATTCATAAGCAGTTTTATCCACCTTCCTCACACTGAAGAAAGCAAGGTAAAATTAACACAGAAAATACCAAGAAAATAAATCTCCAAAACTACTTTAGAAGAGTATTTTCATCCTTTTAATATCAGCCTCAGCAATACTCCATTCCTTCTATGATTAAAAGACTACATTTTATAACACAGATAGATTATAATGCAGGATAAGTTAAAATAGAATAATAACACCTAAGTATATGAAAATGAACTCAGGTTAGAATAAGAGCATAGGAATAAAAAAATATACAGAGCTAGATCATATAGGTGTTAAACATTCAGTAAAGCAAATGATATTTGACAAAAATCAAATTAAAAAAGATAATAGAATAAAAAAAAGACACAGTAAGTAATCTGGCTCTAAGTGACATAGTCTTGTTTTGTTTTGTTTTGTTTTTGTCTTTGGAAGAGTACTAGATTCTAAATATTCCAAAAACTCACATCCATGTTTATATTTACAACATTGATTGCAATGTACAAAGTTAAGCCTTTACAATGGACAAAGTTTAGCCTTTAACTTTCTCTACAAGTGAGAGAGGTAGAAAGAACAGATAAAAAAATGGTAACTATATTTTTAAAAAGGTCAAAAAAGACAATTGCTTTTGAAATGTGGCAAGAAAAGCACAATATTTTTATTTTCTATTGTGCTCAAATAACCCTTTAGAATAGGAAGACAAAATGCTATATCACAATAACTAATAAAGCAATTTAACCATACATAGCCTTTGCACAATTCAATGGGAAGAAATGAAAAAAATGCATGTACACAGATTTCCTTTAAGCAATGGTCCACTTGTCAGCATATCTTAGCTTGGAACTGAGATATCAATTTCCTTCAGGGCCATTTTGCATTATCTTACAGGCAATATAGTACTTATCATACTTGAACTACTGTATAACTAGTCATATTATTTGCAGATGATACAAAGCTGGGAGAAGTAGCTGACATCCCAGAGGGCTGTGCTGCCATCCAGAGGGACCTGGACAGACTGATCAACTGGGTGGTGAAAAACCTCCTGAAATTCAACAAGGCCAAGTGCACGGTCCTGCACCTGGGGAGGATTAACCCCAGACACCAGTACGGACTGGGGACCAACCTTCTGGAGAGCAGTTCTACAGAGAAGGACCTGGGCATCGTGGTGGACGACAGGTTGACCATGAGGCAGCAGTGTGCCCTCGTGGCCAAGAAGGCCAATGG
>JAUBNY010001046.1:1848343-1860051 GCA_032275445.1 Crypturellus soui
TATGTTGAATATTTAACGATGCCCCTTTTAGGACAGTTTCAAAGACCAGGATTACACTTCTCCAAACAATATGTTCATAATCCATCATAGCTATTTAGTCTGAAGGTCCTCCAATATATCTTTAGTGAAACATCTCCATTTCTTCAGGCAATCCTGAAGAGTCCCTTAAACTTCTCCTGATGCAGACTGACTAAGTTTGGTAAGTCAGTATTTTTCACCATGAGACAGCCTGAAATGAAGAATTCTATTCATTTTTCAAAAAGTGCTGAATAAAACTGCTTAGAAATTTGTATATTCTATAACCCTTTACTAACTTCGCTTGACACTTACCATTCTAAGTCCATAAGAGGGCTACTAAAAGTTGTCAACGAAAGAAGATGTCAGAATTCTCTGCTTCAATTCCCAGTTTAAAAGGTCCTACTGCTAAGCACATTTAAAATATTAGCACTTGTAGGAAAATTAAATAGATGAAAACCTATTGGTTGACCCTGGTGTCATGGTTGCAAGCAAAGAGTTAGCTGACTATTACTGTCATGTCTTGTCTATGAATGACAGAAGTTTGGCTTTTACTGAGCTAAATTATTCATGTAAAATGAGTCATGCATCCTAATTTGGAGTATCTACTAAGGGTACCAAACCCCTGTCCCAGCTTTAGTCACTTAAAGACTATACATCTAAATGAGTGTAGTGTGCCATTATAGCAGGGGGTGGTGAAGGGCATCTGAACTGATTCATCTGAAACTCCTTTAAATATTTATTTTAGGGTTGGAGTGGATAAATAGCTTAGGCTAAGGCCAGAATTGTATCTAGAATTATGTTTATAGATACTCCTGTTAAGACATTCTGAGTCATCCTCTGAATCACTCTGTTCTTCAATATTGGCTGTATACAATGTATAGCAAAATGTTCTTTAAATATCTGAAGACACAGTAGATATATCCACACTTGAGTTATCTTGTGTAGGTGTCGTTTAGTCATGTTGGTTAAACGCCTAAATTTAGTAGTACAAATAGATACCTAAATAACTTTGAAATTTATTTTAACAGCAATTCCCTTTCTATATCACACCTTCCCTCTCATGATATGCATGGGCTTTTGCCCACTTTCTCATAAAAGTCTCAAGGAAGAACACGCCTCTCAGAGCAATGAGAATTAGAAGGTTTGTTGTATGTATCTGAGGTGTCTGATAGTTTTACACATTCCAAAGAAGGTTTGAACCTAGCAGCAATACCTGTAACTTCAGTGCTATAGTGGCTAAAATCATTCCACTGAAATATACAGAACTCAGTATATGAATTCTCTGTGACAGCAGAGTGCAGCCCTGTGGCACTGATTCTTGAGCTATTCTGTAAGCTCTAGTTGTACTCTACTAACAATTGCCTATTTTCATATTTTATTGATCAGTGGCTTTACTTTAGCATTTCATGAGACAGACATTTTGGCCATTTTGTGCACGTAAATGTGTGCAAAAAAGAAGGAGAAAAAGTCATGAATGCTCTCAACATTTCAAAATAACTAGTTAGTGACTCTTCCGTATGTGCGATGACATCTTTTGATAATTACTGTGGTAGTGATCCGTTTTGAAAAACATGCACTTTTGCGCTATTGAAGAGACTGTGAATTGAGTACGCTATAGAGGGTTTTTTTTTTCCGCTTTTGTTAGAGAGGTATTTCTAATATGCAAGTACTGCATCTCGCTAAAATCAGCAGAACAGAGTTCAGATAAATTGTTATGAAAGCAAAAAGCTTCTATTTAGATTGGTCAGGATTTATGAACATTAAAGCATTTATTAACGCAGATAGGAATTAAATAAAAAAGAACGATACCACTGAGTCCATGAAAAAATGATCAATGAAATTTGAAAGTTAAATATCTAGAGGAGTGTCATTAGACAGATATATTACACACAATTGTTATTAATGAGTCAGATCTACTTTTCATAATGAATGTCATATGTGATTAATTACAAGCACAAATCATAAAACTGGAACGATAATATTAGATTGTTCATTAGACTACAATTTTCATTGACCTCATCGGGTCTGTCATTTACGTGGGTATACTGTCTATCCACGTAAGGAGTAGACTTCCTAAAAGATTTTTGTCCACTCTTGAATGGCCATACATTTATGTCCAGGACAGTATTGAAGTCTCATGTTTGCTACAAAAAGTATGTATCGGAAGAGATGGGTAAATTTCTGTTTTGTCTCTTTCTGCTTCAGCTTAAAAATGCTTTGAAAACACTTTATGCTCTGAGCAATAGAGATCAGAGGTATCGAAGTGTTTTAATACAGTAGGCCATTTTTCCTGGGAGATTGACATTCACTTCTGATTTATGATACACATTAAATTAGTTTGGTAGTTTGGTGGTGGTCTTGATTTATTCCCTTATCTATATATGTCCAGATCCCCAAACCACTAAGTAATTTTGCGTGCCTGTCAAGCTTTGCTCCAGAGAAACTCTGGATGAGAAAAGTGCATTGCAGGTCACTACTGGTCTGAATTGGCAGAACACAACGGAGAGCTGTTTGTATGTGCTTATACTTAACACAAGTCTAAGCAGAAATACTAGTCACCTACTAGAAGCCCCTGAATCCACCACAGAACTTAACTTCAAAAATCCTATATTATCCATATTTTAAAGTTAACAATAAGAATAGAGATCAGCATAGAGAATATTCTGCTATTCATAAAATAAATATTGAAGATGCTACCTAAGTGTTGTAGTGTGATTGTTTTCTAATCTTTATCCTTGGTTCTATCTATTGCACTTTCTTGCATCTGTATACTTCAAAAGTCTTTTTCAATTTCCATTAATGGGAAGACATGTTCTGTGGTTTTGCAGGTTTTCCCTTGCAAGGTTATGGCTAGAGATAGCTTAGAAAAGAAGAGTTTGCTATCAGCCTTGCCTCTGAATACAGTAATATCTGAGGCAATTATTTTGCTGGCTCCAGATCCTTATTGAATTCCTTAAAAATGTATTTGCCTCTCTTTCAAGCCTAGCATTCTTGTAAAAATATATGAAGAAAACTTTTCCAAGACTCTCTGTCTTCGCTGTCTTCTTTATGGGAAAATTGAACTGCAAGATTCAGACTTCTGTTCCTGCTCAACTGGATAGGCTGAATGAACAAAATGATTTTAAATATTTTTACCAAAATCTGAAATTGAACTGTACAGATCAGCTCCAACTTTGATTTATCTACAAGAGACCCTTATTTGTATAGAAAGTACAAGATTCAGGAGAATTAATGATTTTTCTACTATAGGCACTTTTTTCCTAAGGTTTTAATTTGTGTTATTATGTAAAAATGTTCCTTTCTATCATTCCTGTGGTTTAAAGAGTTTAGGCATTTCTGTTCACACAAGTATGGTGTTCAGCTGCATATATATTAGCAACAGTAAGAAATGTTATGGAAGAGAGTAGCTGGCCACACTCATGAATGTGAAAGATATTGTATCTGAGAAAAGATATCATAAAAAAGCAAGAAAGTAGACAAGAAGTAAACAATATGGGACCATGGTGATATGATATAAGGCACAGATTTTGTTATTGATTATTTGATGTGAAATTGTAATGATAACTAAAAGGTTGAAAGATGTCAATGTTAAGCTATGCTCCTCATACAACATCTGCCCTGAGTTAAGCTGTGATCCTCATACAATATTGGTCCTGATAACCGAGATCTTTTGAAAACCATTCTCATCTTAAATCTTTAAATTCAGCTAATTTAAAATTTTAACTATTTACCATTTTAACGGTTAAACATCCTTTTGGTCATCATTTCTTATTAAGTGAATGATTCCAGTGGAAAACAGAAATCTTTTAAGTTTGGCCAAGCTCTAGTTTTCTGTTGCTTCTGCTCATTTTCCCAGAAAAAAAAAAGGCTAAAAAAAAAAGTCTGCCAGTATAAAAGTTGCTAATCTCCACTTGACTGGCAGAGCTTTTCTCTCCTTCAAGTGGATCTGTTAATCTTATTACACAGGTGAAGAAGCCATTGCCAGAAAAGCAGGGGGTTCAGAAAATCCATATTTCAATGCAACAGCTTAAACTGTGTGTTCAAAGTGGCTGCTGAGCACTGAAGCTTTCTCTTCAAGCACCACTGACTGGCAGACAACACTGTCTTTCTCTTAATTTTATGGCTATAATCAACTCTTTCCCCTGAGCATGTTAAATCTGTATAAAATATTGTATTCTCTCAGTAAAGAGTATTACAAATCAAATTAAACTGGTCTGAGATCAGCTTAGGACATAAAATACATCTTTTTCTCCTATCAGAAAGGACACAAGCAGTAGCTAATTTATCCAGATTTATTGCAGGGAAGTGGGATATAGTGAATGTGACTATCAAGGAACCCCAGTCAAGATCCTCTTTTGGGACTAAAAATGCCATGCTAGGAGCGTTTTCATCACTTGCTTAGATTTTGTCACAAATAAACAATAGTTTGAGCTCAAGGTGCAATACTTGTTTCACTCTCTTCACTTGAAATTGACGTTATTATAAAAGTATCATACAAGATGAAGGCTTTAGTGAAGACACATAGATATATAGCATACGAAAATATGTCCCTTTTGACCTATTTCTATAAAGTAATCAACTGCAGCTCTATTCTCAATCAGTCTAAGCAGAAATGATTTGTTAGAGCCTAAAATCTGAAAGAAATCCTCAGACCAACTGCTGGGTTTTCCATAGCACAACTGGACAGCCTAAGGGGGAAGGATAATGTGTTCCAGCAGAGCAAGTTGTAAAATAGTCTATGGCAGATGGACTTTTATTTTTTGACATAACTAGATTAGAGATTACATTTTATTTTAAACGTTTGTTATGCCTTCTTTTTTAAGTCCATGATCTTTCTTTGTGAAAAGCACATGAAGTAGATTTTAATTCAGTGTTAGAGTGCACAGTGTAACATCACTTTTTTTTACACACTGTGTAGCAATTTCTAGAGTTAAGACTGACTGATGGCTTCTATTTTAAAACCCTACTTTCCATTCTTTTCCTGATATCTTTACCAAAATATAACCTTGGGCTGAAAGTATCATTATTACCCCAATTTTTTGTCATTATTATTATTAGTAATTTTATGAGTGAGAGAATTTCTAAAGAAGATTTCTGCCATTTCTTAAAGCAAGATTAGGGAAAGATTGCTGAGATTCAGTGCCTGCATTCTGAAGAGGAAAGAAAATCATCTTCTATTCTCACATAAATCTTCCTAAAAATGATTTAATAGAAGTTTCATTTGACTTGTAATATCTGACATGTGTGTGATATCAAAATATTGGTTCACACATTTGTAGAGTTTTTGGGATGTCTTCTCTGGGACATCTCCTGGAATTTAAATGCTAAACTATGAAAATTTAATACCCTTTAAATAGATTTTTAAAGACAAATATGAAAATTAGTTTAGGAAATACGTGTACGATCTTGTAATATCTCATACATTTTAAAATTTCTATCCTATATTTGGGTTATTAACCATCTACATTGACTTATGACCTGGATTTATTAAAACCTACTTTATGTATATTTCATACCAGTATCTTTACACCACTGCAAATGAGCAGTTGATGAGTTTTGGGACCATCACTCCAGATAGCTGGAAAAAAACAAGCCCAAAGAATATTGTCTGGAGAATCACGGAATCACAGAATGGTTACAGTTGGAAGGCACCTCTAGAGATCATCCACTCCAAAACCCCTGCTCAAGCAGAGACACCTAGAGCATGTGACACAGGGTGGCATCCAGGTGGGTTTGGAAGATCTTCAGAGAAGAAGACTCCACAAACTCTCTGGGCAGCCTGTTCCAGGGCTCTGTCACCCTCACAGAAAAGAAGTTCTTTATCACATGGAGGTGGAACTTCCTATGTTTCAACTTGTGCCCATTATCCTTTGTCCTATTGCTGGCCACCACCAAGAAGAGTTTGGCCCCATCCTCCCTACACTCACCTCTAAGGTATTTGAACATGTTGATCAGATCTCCTCTCAGTTTCTTCTTCTCTAGGCTAAACAGGCACAGCTCACTTAGTATTTCCTCATACAATAGATGCTCTGGTCCTCACTAAGCTCACTTAGTATTTCCTCATACAATAGATGCTCTGGTCCTTAATCATCTTTGTAACTCTCTGCTGGGCCCTCTCTAGAAGCTCCACATCTCTCTTGTACTGGATCCCATCGGCCTTCTTGGCCATGAAGGCACATTGCTGACTCATGGTTAACCTGTTGTCAACCAGGACTCCCAAATTCCTCTCCACGGAGATACTTCCCAGCAGATAAACCCCTAATCTGTCCTGGTGCCTGGGGTTATTCCTCTTCAGGTGCAAGACCCTGCACTTGTCCTTGTTGAACCTCATGAGGTTCTTCTCTGCCCAGCTCTCCAAACTGTCCAGGTCTCTTTCTGAAGGGCAGCTCAACTCTCTGGAGTGTCGGCCACTCCACCCTGTTTTGTATCATCTGCAAACTTGCTGAGGGTCCGCTCTTTGCCCTCATCCAAATCATTGATGAACAAGTTGAATAGCACCGGGCCCAGTACTGACCCCTGTGGGACACCACTGACCACACACCTCCAAATAGGCTCAGCACCGTTTGTCACCACCCTCTGGGCTCTGACATACAGCCAGTCTTCAATCCACTTCACTGCCCACTTGTCCAGTCCACACTTTCAGAGCTTTCCTTTGAGGATGTTATGGGAGACTGTGTCGAAAACCTTGCTGAAGTCAAGGTAGACAGCATCCACGGCTCTCCCATCGTCCATCCAGCCAGTCAACTCACTGTAGAAGGCTGTCAGATTCGTCAGACACGACTTGCCCTTGGTGCCTGTGGTGCCCATGCTGACTACTCCTAATCACCTTCTTTTCCTTGACATACCTAGAGATGTTCTCTAGGATGAGCTGCTCCATCACCTTTCCAGGGACAGATATGAAGCTGATCAGCCTGTAGTTTCCCAGGTCCTCCCTCTTGCCCTTTTTGAAGACTGGAGTGATGTTGACTTCTTTCCAGTCCTCTGGCACCTCTCCTGCTCTCCATGACCTCTCAAAGATAATGGAGAGCGGCCGAGCAATGACCCTTGCCAGTTCCCTCAGCACTCTTAGGTGCATCCCATCTAGGCCTATAGATTTATGAGTGTCCAGTTTGCCTAAATAATCCCTAATCCAATCCTCCTTGACCTGTGGAAATTCCTCCTCTCTCCTGGTTATCTCCTTTTTGTCTCCAGGTTCAGGTTCATGGGGACTACCCTTAGCAGTAAAGAAGAAGTAAAGTTAGTTAACTCTGCCTTTTCTACATCCTCCATCACCAAGGCACCTTCCCCATTCAGTGGTGGACTAACATATTCCCTAGTCTTCTTCTTGCTGTTGAGGTATTTATAGAAGTCTTTCCTGTTGTCCCTGACATCTCTCACTAACTTCAATTCCAAATGGGCCTTGACCTTCCTCATTGCATCCCCACGTTCTCTGACAACATTCCTATATTCTTCCCATGTGGCCTGGCCCTTCTTCAACATTATGTACGTGTTCTTTTTCTCATTAAGTTTACCCAACAGCTCCTTGCCCATCCACACACATATCCTGCCCTCTTCCTTGACTTCTTTCATATAGGAATGCACTGATCCTGAGCTTGGAGAAAGTAGTTTTTGGATATTAGCCGACTCTCATGGACCACCTTTCCTTCTAGGACTCTAGCCTAGGGGATTCCTCCAAGGAGGTCCCTGAAGATGTCAAGGTTAGCTCTCTTGAAGTCCAGGGTTGTAATTCTACTTCTTGTCCACCTTCCTTCTCACAGGATCGTGAATTCGTGAATTCCAACATTTAGTGGTTACTGCAGCCAAGATTGTCCCCAACCTTCACATTTCCCACTAGACCATCTCTGTTTGTTAGTATCAAGTCTAGCAGCACCCTTCTCCTTGCTGGCTCATCAACCACCTGCATTAAGAAGTTATCTGCAAAATTCTGCAGGAACCTCCTGGACTGTCTGTTCCTAGCTGTGTGATTATCCCAGCAGGCATCACGGTGGTTGAAATCCCCCATAAGGGCCTGGGATCGTGAGGCTTCTTACAACTGCCTGTAGAAGGCCTCATCCACTTCCTCTCCCTGGTCAGGCGGTCTGTAGTAAACTCCCACAACCATGTTGCCCTTGTTGGCCTGTCCTTTAATCCTCACCGACAGGTTCTCAACATGCTTTGTCCTCCCCTATGCTGAGCTCCATACATTCTAGTTGCTCTCTCACATAAAAAGCAACTCCGCCACCTCACCTTCCTGTCCTGTCCCTCCTGAAAAGCCTAAAGCCATCCATGGCCACGTTGCAGTCATGAGAGCTGTCCCACCATGTCTCAGTAATTGCAAGGAGATCATGGCCCAGCAATCTCACACGAATCTCCAGCTCACTTTGTTTATTCCCCATGCTTGCCTGTGTTTACGAACCACGCAGAACCACAAATGACCACGTCAGCTGCTGAGGCGAAACCCATGTACTCCTGAATGATCTGTGCATAAAGGCAGCTGAAGAGCCAAAGGCACTGACGTGACAGGGGCGCAAGGCATGCGACATAGGTGCAAAAGCACCCATGAAGTGCTTAAGCTGTGTGTAACCATGTAACCTGGTAATGCAGGGTAACAAGCTGTTATTCTACTAGGATGAGATATTTATGACTTGAATATAATGATATGGTATAGAGAAATACAGGCTTCCATCTATCAGAGACCTTGAGAACCGGAGACGCAAGAGCTGGTGTAGAGTGATACATTTTATGAGATAAGAAATGAGGCACAGATATGAACAACTTACCCAACTCACCAGTTAAAAAAAATACCGTCCTGGAACTGAACACAGCTGGTTTTAGGGATAACAAGGAGAGAAAAGAAATGCTATCTTGTATGCATAAAAGGTGTCATATATACTGAATTTGGATATAACATGGAGCTGTAGACCAGTGAAGAAAAAGAAAGCTGTAAAAGATTGTTAGCAAGCATATGAGAATGACCCCGGATAGATCCTAAGGTGTTGAAGAAAAAGCCATTAATGTGAACATCATATTATTCTCAGCAAACTAATCCAAATGCCAGCAGCTTGTGGTTTCACCCTCCCACTACCAACACCAGAGTGAAATCACCAGCCTCGGGGACATAGATGAGCAGGGAAAAGCAAGCATAACACCAGAAAAGGAAGTAAGAACTCCATGTATGTATAACAGTTTTAAGTTTATTTTTTTCTGTAACAATTAGATTTGGACCAATAGTGATTACAATCTTAGGATTTCAGTTAAATCAACAACAAATTCTTGGTTTTAATTATATATAATTAAATTATTATTATGTGTCCTTCTTTATTGTCCATGAGCAAGATTTTCAGTATAACACGAGAGACTTACTCATCATGATAAACACAAGAATAATCTGACCATTCAGGAGGGCAATAGTTGTTCCTCTAGCTCTGAATTACCTATCTTTACCTGTCAAAGATGTAGATTTTTTTCTAGACTGTTATGTCTAACTTTTTCCATTTCATATGCTTCAGAAATGAAAAATACTGGACACACATCTTTCCTTCTATATTTCTAATAAACTAGCAACAAATATGAGAAATATATTTTAGAATAACAATAAAATTAACTTAGTTTTCTCTTTCTTCTTAGTTTGAGCATTAATTGAAAGTCAGATGGAATCCTTCAGGATAATGATCCTTTGCAAAGGCAAAATTCAATACACTCACTTAAAGACCAAGTAACTCTGCTTGGAAAAAAAGTACAGAATGAATGTCAGCCCCCATTCAACAGCAAGTCCCAGATCAAGATTGCAGCCCCCAGTGCAATGACAATCTAAATCTATAGCCCAAGCAATTATTGAACTATAAGTTCCATAGCACTTTAGAAGTTTTTCTCTTCCTTCCTGTGAATCTACAAAATTGATAGTTCATGGTCTTACTTCTTTCCTTTCTCTTTATAGGCCCAACATCAGTTGTGAAGCAGCATGCTAAAATATGTGCTACTAGTAGTGTTCAAATGCAAATTTGATGAATAAATAGAGCATCCTGTAAGAATACAGATAATGCTCCAGTAAAACAGATCTTGTAAGATTCTAGATAGGACATATTAAGTGAAATTAAAAAGAGGGAGTTTATTTGAGCCAAGACTGTTTTTCTTATTCCAATAAACCTCTGCTATAAAGTGCAATACTACCTATTGTGAACCTCCAAGTTAGCTACTGTGACTGTTTCTCTTGACTGACTGCCTGGAACACAAAATCCATTATCCCTAGATAGCAAGCAGTCCGGAACTGTCATCCTTCTTTTGAACTTTGGTTAATAGTAAATTGGTCATAAGATACAACTAATCAGAGCATAGTCCAAAGTGACTGCCGTTAAGATTCCTGCAAATATCACTGATAAATAAATGTCTGTAAGTTTAATAATGTTAAAGGGTATCCAGAACACTGAAAACTGTGAGGGAAAACTGTGCTTTTATGGTGTTATTGTGTCAATAACTTTACAGAACATTTTGCAAGAGTCTGTCATATATGCCATCTAGAATAACTGCCCTTAAGTAAGTTATCAGAGAGTAATAATTATTTTCTCACCAGTGCCATATGTTACACTTCGAACTAACCACAATGTAGCAGGCTGAAAATAGACAGTTATAAATATCCTGCAGAGTATCTCATTCCACTGTTGTCTCTCTAAATGAAGGACAGAGCTCTTATAATTGGAGAAAGTAACCTCTAGAAAAAGAAGCAAAACATGTCCCTGCAGGTAACTCCGACCTCTTTATTCAATCACTGAAATGAGGCAATAAAACTTTCAAAGTACCTTTGCACCTAGCAACAAGAGCTCCAGCTTTTGTAAGAAAAGTGCAAGCTTTAAAATGTGCAGCTTTATATGTAGACAATTAGCATGAAGTCCATGAAAGAGATGATACTGCCTTGAAAGATACAGTAATTTTTAATGTTTATTACATCAGCACCATAACACTGTACCTTCTAAAATGACTCCCTGCAGACAAGAGCATAAAAATATAAACCAGTTCCTTTTGCACAGAAAAGATGTCACCTCTGAACTAGAAAAGTAACCACATTGTACCATCAAGGTAAGGAGAAACCAAGGGCAGAAATGTTGCTTGAACCAAAACAAATAAGAAGATATCTCCAACAGTGAGAAAGACATCTGTATCTATGCCCTGATGTAGCCAGTGAAGGTCAGCTTTATACGTCCGTCTGGAGATTTATCTCAGATAGTGCTCTGAGGTTAAAACAAACTGTAATTTGTCTCCATGAGGATTTTACATGGAAATCACAATCTTGATTTAGCTACCTTGATACAAAAACATCCCTGTTTTTGCAGGAAATAAATAGCTTAAAGCAACATTTTCAATTTACAAGAGATGCCCTTAGGTCTTTAATAGCCATACAGACAAACCGGAGCCTTGGATATTAAGTCTTCATCTAACAGACACAGATCACATTAGATCATTCACCTTTTCATAGCTAAAATCAAAATGTGATAGGACAATCGATGGACACAGATCTCATTATTTAGTGTATGGAAAAGTCAGCTATAGTGTAGTGTAACAAGAATTGTACTTTAGAACTTCATACTCAAAAGGGTAAATCTAGTACATCTTTCCTTCCAAGAGAGAGTAGATAGATCATATCTTTCCTTCCTTCCTTCCTTCCTTCCTTCCTTCCTTCCTTCCTTCCTTCCTTCCTTCCTTCCTTCCTTCCTTCC
>JAUBNY010001046.1:1860541-1873530 GCA_032275445.1 Crypturellus soui
TCAACAGTTGCCTGACAAGCAGGCAAAACAGATAGTAAAAATGGCCTCACTTTGTGGCTGCTCCTGATTCTCACTGCAGTCATTACTTTAGGTCTTGTTTAGTGGCAGAAAACTATGTCTCCTTTAGAGTTCAGGAACACCTGTATTCAAGCAACTATTTTGGAGAAAAAAAAATCTTGTTGCAAAGAGAGCTTTACTCTAACCCTATTTCTATTCCCATTACTGTGGCTGGTCTTTGGCTACCTATCTTAGAACCTGTGTAGGAAAATAAGACATCCTTCATTTTTTACAGTGTGTTAATTATCAAGAATTTTGTTATGGGACTCACCTTGTACATGGCAACTTCCTGAGCCTTTTTAGCTTGTGATTCATCACTTCCTGCTCTATTTTTTTTCTTATGACACTACCAAAGCCATTGCCACTTTTTGAGAATCTGAAGTGTTTAAATTGTCTAACTTATTTTTCTATATGCTATTTTCTATGCTATTATAATTACCAGATAAAGCTCAATGGCCTATACAAACATGTAAGTATTGTAGATGATCGCTTGGATTCTATCTTCGCTTAAAATTTATGAGAAAGAAAACCGCGACAGTAAAATGTCGCAGAATATCTTGGCAGAACTCTACCTATATCTTTAATGTGACTGGAGTTTTAGCTCCTGTTCAGGTCTGTGATCTAACTTAATTTGAATTGAATATTGCAAAAAACATTAGTTTCCTAATAAGGAAAATGAAGGTTACTCCAGAGCCTTCCAGCAACATCTCTCCATGCTTTTACAGAGGTAAAGTTCTCTAGGAAGAGACTTTTCCTGACATGCTGACTATTCTCCAGCAATACAGAGCTTTCATGCTTTGAGGGGGTACTCTAACACTCTAATCACAAATTATTAGGCTTCTGGGACAGGTAATGTTTCCACAGCTATATCTCATTTACACCCAGAGTTCCCAGCAGCCTGAACAGACTACAGCTTGATTTTGCAATTAGCAGACCTATGCCTCCTACTTAAGCAAATCACCTGCTGATTGAGTATATCAACATTGAATGGGTGGGTTACAGTATGTGCAAACATGTGATATAATAAAGTTCTGTTTCCAAATAGCACTCAAGAAAAGGAGTGAAGAAGACAACCATTATCCCTTTGCATCTGAGTGAGAGATCTATGGGCATAATGGAGTGCAGTTCTGTATCTGCAGGAAACTCTTGTGTGTGAAGGCAAATACCAAATTGGATTTTACAGAGCAGGCACAATATCCAAGCCCAAATTTGACTGTGGTTTAAGTTTCATTGCAAACAAAATTATTTCAAATAGCATATCACATAGCCAGCTCGAATTTATGCCAACCTTTCATATTCACTAATAGATATGAGGTTTAAGTTATGCTCAGTAACAAGAATATTTTTGCGGGGGAATTTTAGTTTCATTATAACTGTCTATTTGTTGCAAGATTAATATAATTAAGTTCATGTATGGAAACATATGCAAGTTTGTGGCCCATTGTATCTTTTCATAATTCTATTTATATAATACATGTGGCACTCGGTGTTCAGATAATACCATCTTGGACATAAAGTGAATATTAGCCAGTTTATGCATGCAACACATGCACAGATTTTACTGACTTAATTTAGGTGGACAGCTTTAGATATCGAGTCTTATGAGTTGACATCTGTCACACATGAATGGCAGAATAAAGTACAAAGAGTGAAAACTTAGTGTGAAGTCTTGCAGTGCATTTCAAGGAAGGAAAACATCTAATGGAATTTAAAAAAACCTCACACGCAGAGTATGATTTCATTAATGACCTTCATCTGAGAGGTCAGTCACTTGGATGACTGAAAAGCATTTGAAAATTCATCCCTAAAATAGCTTATAGTGATATCTAGTGCTAGATTTTCTGCAACTTTGATGTTATAATATGCATTTTTGTTATAAAACAAACAAAATAAACAATGAGGGGATTTTAAGTGTCACTTTTCAGATGATGACATTTATTCTATATGAAGAATATAACAATATAAGGTTTTGCTCTCCTCTCAGTTTGGAAGACAATTTTATTAAGAACCAGAAATAGATCAAAATTCTTGATTAAAAGAAAAAGCAAACCACATCATTTCATTTGGAAGATGCCTTTATTATTTTGTATGCTGCATGCCCAATAAATCTCCTGATAAAATACAATATTAAATAAGTTATTCCAAAGTGAAACATTTTTAATGTGATTAGTCAAAACAATATATTCAAAAGCATATTATTACACTGTATGAGCCCAGAATCATAGATAGATAGGCTGAGGTTCGAAGGGACCGTCTACTCCAATCACCTGCATCAGAGAGACCCAGGACCGTGTCTGGGTGGCTTCTGAATGTACCCAGGGTGGAATCTCCATAACCACCCTGCCAACCTGCTTCAGTGCTTACAGTAAAGAAGTCTTTCTTTATGTTCAGATGGAACTTCCTATGCTTTAGTTTGTGCTGTTCTCTCTTGTCCTGTCACTGAGGACAGCTCGGCCCCACCCTTTTTATATCGTCCCTTCAGATGCTTATATACATTGATGAGGTCTGTCCTCAGCCTTCTCTTTTCCAGGCTAAGTAGTCCCAGCTTGCCGTCAGCCGTTCCTCATTGAAGAGATGCTCCAGGCGCTTGATCCCTTAGTCGGGAGTCCTTCACTGTGCTTGCACCAGGAGCTCCATTTCTGTCTTATACTGGGGAGCTGGGTTCCGAGAACTGGAACTCTAGTTGGAACTCTTTTACCCCAACTACATTAAAAAAATTACAGCTAAATTAATTCGACATCATGAGCCTTTTTAGTATTTTATCAGGAGGGAGATATAGCAATATAGCCAAGATTCTTTTGCGCATTTGCAGAAGAGTGCTTCATTTGTGAATACTGCTCATGAAGCAGTTGCAACCAGAGCAGAATTACATTACTGTGGTTTTTTTTTTTTTTTCCTCGGGCTGGAACTTTTGCCCTAAAATCTAAAATCTGTTTGAAATTCATATAAGGAATAGCATTTTAAAAATATATACAATGTTCTAACAAACTAAATAAATCTATAATTTGGAAATGAGCAGAAAGTATTTTTTCTAAAGTGGCACAAAATCAGCAGTTCCTCTGTAATTCCTATATTTATTTATATTTCAAAACTAACTGGAAATTATCCAGCCTACATGTAACACAAAATTATTATCTTATTTAAAATATATATATATATTAAACTCAGTACCTCAATTGCTTTCCATTGGTAAAAACATGCATTTTTGATTATCTATATTTACTATGTCTATACTGTGAATTGATACTTAAAAAAAAAATCAGGAGTGGAATACATGTTTTCTTATTCTAGAAACTGCTTCTTTTTAAGCCCTGGATATAGAATAAAATATAAATATTAACTGCAATATGAAACGGTAGATGCTTTTAAAAATTAAGTTATTAAACACTTCATTTTTAGTACTAATTGTTACACATTTTCAATCACATTATAAATTTGTCCTATAATTGTCATTATTTTCTTTAATTTTTACTTCTGACCAGGGTTGCAGATTTATGTCTCTCTATACAGAGGAGTCCTGTGTTTCAGCAATTTAAGCTTGCATCATCATCATGCTATAGGGCTTTAAAAAGTTTTTAAAAGAAAGAACTCGGCATTTCCAGAGAAATCAACAGAAGAAGAACGTGAAGGTCTGGATAAACAGGTGATGGAAAAATAAGAATTTTATTTCTTTATTAAGTTACTTTGTTTATGCTTTCAAAAAGACATTTTCTGTTGCTTTCATGTGAATATTCCAATATTTCTATAGAAAGGAAATTATTATTTGGCATAAGCTGATGATCTATTTATATCTCTGGAAAGCTGGCTGAGTCTTTAAAATTTTATCTTAAAAGCAGCATATTACATACCTATCAATGAAAAATGTTGAAAAATGTTGAAAAAAAAACAATAGAAACTTCAGGCAAGCTACTAAGGACTAGTGGCGTTTGACTTTTTACTTTTAAAGGTCAGTCATTCAGCAGATATCCAACTAGGATTTAGAAGAATTATTTCATATGAAAAGTTTGGCTTGACTAGGTCAAAACAAAAAATCCTTCATCTTTGTTTTTCTAAAAAACTGTTTTGACTTGAGCAAGTGCCACGGATCTTGTCAGTAACACATTTTTAGTCCAACTATGTAAAGAAACAAGACTGAGGAGCTGCACCATCTACTTATCTGTTCATCTACCTATTCATCAATCCCTTTCCAGGAGCTTTTGAAGCCCCAGGTCATTTTCACCAAACTTATGTTAAAGCTATTGGACTCCCAAGAAGTTTAATGATAATTTATAAAGCTGTTGTCCAGTCTTTATGCTAACATAAGGTAGCACTGTAGTAAATATAGAAAGTGCTGCTTTTAGATCACTCCAGGCACTTATTTACGGCCTGGCACTAGCAGTCTTTGGGGCAAAATGTACGTACATATTGGCCTTTCAGGCCAATGTGCATTTTGTCGATGGACCTTCCAGGGTCAAGTGAAGCAGAATAGCTCACATCCATAATATTTAGGAAGCCCTCTCCAAAGCAGATTGGACAAGTCCATGCTATATAGAATTCAGCCTTGGATCCAAAGTAATCTTTGGGATCGAGAGGGAGCAAGATGTCTCTGAACTGGCTCTCAACCTTGAAATAAACTTTTTTCTTAGCTATCTGTAGGATTGTTTCTCAGGGGAAAATATTTGGTTTGCTTTAAACAGAGCCTGGGCAATCTAGCATCTGCCAGAGTGAAAAGGGAGTTCTGTTATATGGCAAAATACTTGCACTTAAATGGTTGAGCTCGTTCCAGACCACATATGGGGTTAGAGTAGGATCTCTCCAACCACTGCACTACTCAGCATTTGACAGATTAAACTCATGGATAAGAAGATAGTTTCCTTGGTAAACCTGGTGCTCTTTCTAGCGCTAAGAAGGGAACATCAGTTTGTCTGCAGTGCGTAAAGGAAAAAATAGACAGAGTGGGGAAGTTAAGAACATCAATAGACAAGGCAGGAAGGGTGGGAGGGGATAGCAGTGGGTGAGAAAAAGCAGAAAGTATGAAAATTATAAATGCCATGAGGTGGATGCCATGAAAGGTGGAAAGATGTATTGCTGGGGATGGATCAAAGGGAATATGAGATATAAATTAAGAACAGAGGAAACAAAGCAGCAGGAGCTAGTTGGGAAAGAGGAAATAATAGTAAGAATGGAGGTGACTGCAAAAGGACTGCACAATTCCCTCCAAAAGGTAGAGGTCATTCTAGGATTCCTGAGTTTAATGATATTATTTTTGGCAAAAAAAATAAAAAATAAAAAAACTCTCTATATTTATAACATATATTTTTTGTTATTATTTTTAATAGTCATTTTACTAATTGAACTGGCAGGAACTATGCTGTGGTGCTAAAGATTCCATATTCATTGGTAACCTAGGTGTCATATATGACGAAATTTCAAGGGACAGTGATTGAGGAGGAAACTTGATTAATGTGCTAATTAGAAAAACTAGAAACTCAGAGACAAAAAGGACAAAATTAAAATTGTTAAGAATGCTATAAATAAACTCAAACATTTAAATAGTTGGAAAGTTTCACAGTTAGTGTTGCCTTGACAACCTTAATCTCTTTTTTGCATAGCCTTTATCTTGTAGTCTCCAGTTAAATTATTACATAATTAATTACAGGGACTCCTGCACTGCCTGGTGCTAGAAAAACAGTCTTTTCAGATGTGTACATGAATTGCCTAATCTTGTTCATCCAATGTTTAGCCAGATGCTGGGGCCTCATCCATGGGCTGACCACTAGTTTCAGCTGTATGTAAGGTAGGCAATTATTCAGAGCAAAATATTTCTAGAATGAAGAAATAGCCTTGTTTCTGATTCCCAACATGTCTTTTCATTGTAACCCAGTAATTCTGAATTTTGCCATTACTAACAAAAAGCCAAAGGCTTTGTATTGACAGACAGTATGGGTCTCAGAACTTGTTTGGATTTGTTCAAGACTATGCTTATTTTAGAAGTGACAGTAATTGTCTAGTTGTAAGATATGGCTTAGTGTTAGTAATAAGAAGTAGTTATTCTGTATATATTGAATTATCAATGATTCTGGAATAAAAAGTGATTTGCTAGTGTGTAAGCACAGATTGGTACCAGAGTTTATGGACTAAAAGTGTAAATCACAATGATCAGTCAATGGTCCTCACTTGAGTAGTCTTGCTTTTAGATAACAACAACAACAACAAAAAAAAACAGAAATCTGAATAACTGAGAAACAATGAAGGGAAAGCTAACATATGCAGATTTTGCCAAGAAAGTGTATACAAACCAACCCAAGCAGAAGACCAAAAAGGAAGGGACCCCTACACTAGCATGAAATCTCTCCTGAAAACACGCTACTTCGTTGAGCTTATAACTTACTGACTCCAGACTTTTGTTAACTTAATTTCATTGTTTAGGTTATTCTGTATTAATCTAGACTATGAATGGCAGGACTATAACAATTTGACTAATAATTACTTTGCATTTTCATCAGACTGCCCAATTAGACCAAAAATAAATTCTTGAATCTATTACTACAAATAAGTGTCGTATGCTCCCTTCTGCCCATAAGATTTTTAATAGTTAAAGAAATTGAAGCATAGCAGCCTGGGCTATGACTGTGGGTATCTCCACTGCTGAAAGAGGCATAAGAGTCTGTTGGGAAGCAGGGTACTCTCTAGGGTACTGGAGGCAGATCTCCTCATAATTCTCCACTCCAGCTCTACCTTTATTTCTTACCTCTTTTCCTTTAACAGACCTGGCAACAGCTAGACTCTAACCACTGATCCTTGGGCAACAGCACACTGCTGAGAAGCTGGAAACCATCTCAGCTCATCAGTCACAAATAGAACCGAAATCAATGTAATGCAAGGTGTTAATCAAATTATTGAGAGATTCTAAATATGGACTCATGTAGAAATGCTTTAGGATAAGACAATTTATCATCGTACTATTTTAAGGGAACTCAAGGCTATTATCTAGTAGCTGATAGCTTTTATAAGGCTATTATTACAAGGGAACTCATATCCAGAAGGGAAAAAGGAAACCACTCTTAAATGTCATGTGGATTGACTTTGCAATCTTAAAAACTCTTTTTAATGTAGGCATGGTGAATCAGCTTTCATCTCAATTAACCAAATAAAAATATACCTCTTTTCAGACCTTCAGCTCTAGAGCTTTTCAACAACTCTTATTTATATTATAACCTCCACTGACATATTCACGAATCTATGTATGAGTGGCTTGACTCAAAATTTATATGAACATTTTCAGAATATCTTACAATATGCATTTCATTTTTCTCCCCCGTAGTATTGTTCAGTGGTTTTTGATTAGTGCCAAACGATTTTTCCATGAAAAGCAAACTATAAAATCTAAAAAAACCCTTACCAGGTGGCAGCTTTCTCTGAGAGTACTTTCACAAGTACAAATCACATTCTTTCTGTGTTATCTAGCTATGTCCCGCATGATAAATACAGTCTCTTTCACAAGATAACAAGAAACCTTCCTACTCAGCAATTCCAGACAGGACTATGAGGTCTATGACCTCTGAAAATACTTCTTTCTGAACTCTGGCAGTGACAAAAAGGATTCCCAATCTAACCTTGGAGAAACACCACCAGCCAAAATTGTTGATTACTGTAATATTGATATATTAAGTTAAAGAACAGGCTATATCCAAAATTAGGGATGCCATTTTCATACAATATCTTGGGCCTCTTTTGGAAAAGTAAGATATGACTCAAAGGATCAGAACTAAATTATAAACTCCAGAAAAACTGTAATTGCAGTGGGTCTGATACATGTAGGTAAGGAGAAACTCTATCAAGAGAAATGATTTAATCTGTCTACCAATTTTTATGAGACACTTTTGAAGAAATGCTTATGCCAAGCACAGGTACCAGGGCATGAAGGACATGTATAAAGGGGAAGCTGGGTGTATGGCCAGCTTCTGCTCTGACTAGAGAGAAAGCTAGTGGAAAAGATTACTGGGGTCTAAGCCCAGAAAGTAGAAGAGGATAAACAAGAATAAAAATTCTTAGGTTCTCAAAACAAACTTTTATGCCACAATGTTAATGACATAACAATTTTATTTAGGAAAACTGGACAGTTCCTTTAGCAGCATAATTTTCCAGAATTCCCTTTTTTTTTCACTTTCTACCCCGCAAACCTCATTCATCAAACATCATATCCCCCAGATGATATCCAGATCCAATCTGTCCAGCTCTCTCATTTCATTACTAACTTCTGTGAATTCTTCCCTTTCCTGATGTCTGCCATTCCCACTACTTCAGGTGCCATGCCACTACCTCTTTGTCGTGTAATTCCAGTCATCCTGCCCTACATCTTACTCTTCTCAAATTGTCCTCATAGGTCCTTCAGGGCCTCCTTAAGTGCTATACTACTGCAAATCACCACAGGCAGAATCCCAGCTGACAGGTTGCCACAATACCTGTCGCCACAATGCCAAGCCTCCTTTCTCTGGACCTGAATGGAGCTTTAAGGTAAGATAATAGGTGGAAATACAAAGAAGGGAACACCGATAACAATGGGTCTCAAAGCTTTGGAGATGCAGTCAGGCAGAAAATTCAGGAGGAATTCTGAAGCCAGAGAAGTGAGGCCATAGCAGTGAAGTGAGACATAGCTTGGTAGAACAAAACTGAGGAGGAAGAACAGATTTTGAAAGTGTGAACATAAAATCTGCAGTTAGGCAGAAACAATAGGACTCATTCTTTGCAAAGAAGTAAGCTTTCGTGTACAAAAGAAGAAAACAATATCTTCATCCATTTCTCCTTCTAAAACTCTTCAAATTCCAGCAATGTCTTGAACACTCAAACTAAAGGGAAAACACTTGTACCTTATCTAGCCCAACATGGCATTATAATTCTGTCACACGTACAAGAATTCAGTCATCTGTAGACAACTACAGGGTTTCATAGAGAGACAGGTTCTAGTAGCTATTACCTATAGTTACAAAATTACTATGTTTGAAAAATTCAAGCTTTCACTCACACTTCCATCTCCTGCCATGATTCTGCTTTCCTCTGCAGCTGTCTTCAGTACCAGGTAAGGAAGCATACTTGTGAAAAATGATATTAATCATGCAATTAAACAGTATATCAACATTTGCATTCGTAGAAAATATGCAAAATTTATGAGAATAATACCTTTTATTTCTAGTCACAATATGTGCTGTAATAAAATATATTCTTTCTGACCTTTATCACCTTGATCACCTTGCTATACATAAACACACACTCACACACAAAAAAAGAGAGAGAAAACAAACTGTATTAAGATTGATTGCTTAAAGACATTCCTTTTTTTATGGTGTTCACAAGAGCTTCAGTTTATGGAAATGAAGTAAGAATAATGAGTTCTTCTCTCAAAGAAAGGTCAAAATTATGTAACTATCACACTACCATTTGGATTTGAAAACTGAACCTTTAGCAACATTGAGACACCAGACTGAACATACTATGTAAAAGCAGGTGAAGGGTTAACTGAAAGAGAGAAACCTCAGGGTATATGCTTGGGGAAAGTAGTGAAAAGGCCAGTCCTTATCTTCTCTTTTCCATCTTCAGAATGATGAGTTAAAATGCCTAGAGGAGGCTGGAAGACCTGGAGTAGAAAGGGCAGCATGAAGTGAGAACCTGAGAAGACCCTCATCTCAAAGCCCTTTGTGCTGTCTTGTGCCCTATGAGCTACTTGTCCTCCCCAGAACTGTGTTCTTTTTCTGTGTCAGGAGTTGTGATGGCTCTGGTCCATGCCTGGAGCATGTGTTTGCTGGCGCGCAGCCAACATCTGCACAGTGCATGGCAGGGACAGGAGGGAAATGACCACCCCTTAGAGCTTATATCTCAAGGAAAAGCCTCACCTAATTTTTGTAGGATGGAAAAAGGGCACTTCACTATTCTAAGTTACTTCTCCCTGATGAATATCAAATCCCTTGATGCATGCAGTAGAGAAATCCCAGCTTCTCAGAATGAAAGGCATACAAATGTTCTACAGTGGAGAATTTTGTGCAAACTAAAAGGGGTCCACTACTAACTAACCACCCTGAGACTGTCTCCCTTAAACAAACAAAAAAATCTTTATATATTTTCCCTTCCTTTGTTTTTTGTTCTTCCTCATTAGAATAGAATACCTCTCCCTTACCCATTCTCTGCTCCTCAACTTGCAACTAGACTTTTCAGTGAAACTGAACTAGCAACTTACATAAGTAGAGATGATTTCATTCTCTAAGATCCTATCTCTCTACACAAGTGTGCGTGCTAATTTTTAGTAAAAAAGCTTAATACAAACTAATACCATACTCACATTTTTAAAGAAAAACAAAAACTTTAATAGTTTTAGCCTGCTCCAGTTTCGATTAAAATTGTGTGTTAGTGTTCTTGAAAGCATTTTTTTTAATCTTCTTTGTTGAAACCACAATAAAATCACATATTTCTCAAGTATTCACATATAGTTATTTCCACTGAGTAGAACACTACTGTTGGATTCTGATACCGTTTTCTTCCTTGAGGACTGAGAGGCCACATCTCTCTGGGTGCAAGTCTGCTTTTTCCATGGCTATGCAAGTGCTACAAAAGTGCTACAGAAGCAAGTGCTATAAAATGGGATATGTACTAAGCCTGTTTTTCTTTATTGACACCTATGCACCAGTATTCAAAAAAGATAGCTAAGAAGAGGTGAGGATAGGCCCTTCTCTGTGGATTCTCAACCAGAACCATCAAACAGTTTTCAAAAATCGTCTCTTTCTCCATTGTGGTCGGAGCTGCAGGCAGGCAAAGGATATCCATTGCCTTTTATAACTCCTTCCTTCCCTTTGATGATTCTAGATACAAAAGTGGAATGCAAATGGCATCAAATCATGTCTTGGTTATTGTAAAATATGCTCTTTTAGTGTGGAAAGAACAACAACAACAACAACAACAAAAACAATGTTTTTGATCTGATACCATGAAAATTATTCTCAAGCTCCACCTAGTGGTAGTAGACTAGGCCCTAAAGGTCCAGTCCTCACAAAGCACAAAATGTAAACTTTCCTCTAGACCTAAGCTGGTCTAAATTGTAATATGTTGTAAGTATACATATGAACTTTGTTGGAATACAGCATACTACTGCATTGTTAATATTGTCCACACAAGATGCCAGTAGTGATTCTATGCGCACAAAGCTGACTCTTTTCCAATTATACGTAAAATAAATGGTTCTGTAACATATGCCAGTTTACAGAAGTGTACCCTCTGCAGTTAATGGTGACATAATAGCTTCACTAATATTTTTATAAAAATGACCAAAAAACTAATGCAATAGAATATGGTAATTTATGCTGTCTTGTCTTCCTATATACATTGATGTCTTCTTAGTCTTCTGAGGTTGAAGATGGATATCTAGATCACCTGGAACCTGAAGCTCATAAGTACTCTCAGTTAGATTAATTTAATATCAGACACTGTCTTAAAAACGAAATGAAAAAACATCTTTTAAGAAGGAAGATACATTTTTTTGGCTGGGTATTAAAAATTGCAAGGTCATATTTGTAACCACGCATTCCTCCCATATGGTTGGTATTCTGTCCTCTGACTACATGTTAGAGCTAAGTATATACATAGCCGGCTCTTTTCATCTCATGAACATGCCAACCACCAGCAACCTTCGAGTGCTGCAATTTTGTAATTCCAGCCCAAAACATGGAAGCAGAAGTAAAACAAACATCCTTCCTCATTGACTGATGTGACAGGTCTGCATATTGTCATGCGTTCTCTATACAGGGCTATTTTATTTTACAAAAAAATGTTGCAATCTGGTAACGAGGCAAGAATCTCCATCTAGTACAGACTCTTGAAGAGTCCAGAAAGCTGGTCTCTTCTTTCCTCTCAAGTCTACCTGGGATGTTTCTCCCTCACACCCAGTCATACACCTTTGTATGTATCCCAAGATAATATTAGTATTTATTTGTATCAGCAAACTGTATCAGTGATCTGAACTACAGCTTGAGCAAGCTAATGCTCCAGTAAATTGTTGCTGCCTCATGTTACATCTGTTCTGCTCTGTTCACTAATTGCCTGTCACAACCACTGAGCCATGGTGCCAGCCACGCTGCCACGTCCTGTTTGGTCAGCTTGTCATCTCCTATTAATCTGAGCCCTGTTGCTTTCTTCCACAGCCAACGTTTTTGCATTTGGGATATAATGAAAATCTATTACCTTGGTGTTATATAAAAGTGCCAAAATTATAATTCAAAAGAGAAAAAAAGTTAATGACTTTTTGTGTGCAAGTTGACAGTCCCTTACCATGGCAGCAAATTGTTTTCCTACATGCTGCTTTCGGGACCATCTGTATTTTTCAATCTGTTATTAATATTATTGTATTATATGGTAAGGAGCTTCTTGTATCAAATCTTGTCAATGTGATAAGCAAGGTCTGAGCATAAGAAGTAATGCTACCTAGAAGGACACATTTGCAAAAGCAAGCCAGGAATAGGCTACTGATTTTTATGGTGCTTTGCTTTGTTTTCTTGGGGGAAGGAGAGTTTAATCTGAAACTGATCTATCTTAGCTAGACCTGATAGCTATACCTGATTCCCCAAAGCAATTCCCTCAAAGCAACAATAATTTTATCAGTCTTCTAGACTGTTCTGAACTGAGGATACTCCTTTCCACTCCAAGGCTTGGCAAATTAAATCTATGAAGATCCTTCCAGATGAGATGTTGGAATTCATGATCCTGTGAGGAGGAAGTTGGACAGGAAGTAGAATTGCAACCCTGGACTTCAAGAGAGCCAACTTTGACTTCTTCAGAGATCTCCTTGGAGGAATTCCCTGGGCCAGAGTTCTAGAAGGAAATGGAGCCCAGGAGAGCATCCCTTACTCCAAGTTTAGGATTGGTGCATTTATACAAGAAGGAAGTCAAGCAAGGTGGGCAGGTGACCTGCA